>CM077031.1:96024386-96449858 GCA_039090855.1 Macrothele yani
TTAGCAGTTCGTAAAAATACGCATCGGGACGGTATTTAGTCTTTCAGAAATGGAAGTAAACGAAATAAAGATTTTTTCCTTAATCGCAATTTCTTTTTCCTGTAGTTTTTTTTTTTTTTTCTGTCCAGCATTGTTGTTATATAACATTTTATTCCATAAATATTTGTATTTTAGTTTGAAAATGAAGAAAAAATTTCCGAGAACGGAAATTAGACAGCGAAAAAATTTCGCTGTAATCTTTAGGCATGAGAGTGCGACGACTTTGAGGAATTTCTCCTTTTCCGTCATAATGTGGGTTTCTCCTCGAGATTGGTACATACCTGAACAGGAATTTTGGGGCAATTAGTACTGATGGAGGATGTTTTCCGCCCTAAACTTTAGAAAGCGGAAGTTTCGACTTTCAAAACTTTCGAAAACGGAAGTTAGACGCAGTGAAGATTTCTCCCGTAATTGTAATTTTAATTTTTCACGTGATGTTTCCTCTGCCTAGTATTGTTGTTAAATAGCATTTTATTTCATAAATATTTGTATTTCAATTTGAAAATGGATAGGGAAAATGTCCGAAAACGGAAATCGGACGTTGCAAAGATTTCTCCCGTAACTGTAATTTTCCCCCCCTAACAATGATAAGAACATGCATTCCGTATTTTTAAATATTCCTCCCAAATTTTTTTTGCGTGTTTCAGCTTGATAAATGGGGGTGAAAATGGAGGGAAAATGTCCGAAAACGGAAATCGGACGTAGCAAAGATTTCTCCCGTAACTGTAATCCCCCCCCCCCCAACAATGATAAGAACATGCATTCCGTATTTTTAAATATTCCTCCCAAATTTTTTTTGCGTGTTTCAGCTTGATAAATGGGGGTGAAAATGGAGGGAAAATGTCCGAAAACGGAAATCGGACGTTGCAAAGATTTCTCCCGTAACTGTAATTTCCCCTAACAATGATAAGAACATGCATTCCGTATTTTTAAATATTCCTCCCAAATTTTTTTTGCGTGTTTCAGCTTGATAAATGGGGGGTGAAAATGGAGGGAAAATGTCCGAAAACGGAAATCGGACGTAGCAAAGATTTCTCCCGTAACTGTAATCCCCCCCCCCAACAATGATAAGAACATGCATTCCGTATTTTTAAATATTCCTCCCAAATTTTTTTGCGTGTTTCAGCTTGATAAATGGGGGTGAAAATGCAGGGAAAATGTCCGAAAACGGAAATCGGACGTTGCAAAGATTTCTCCCGTAACTGTAATTTCCCCTAACAATGATAAGAACATGCATTCCGTATTTTTAAATATTCCTCCCAAATTTTTTTTTTGCGTGTTTCAGCTTGATAAATGGGGGGTGAAAATGGAGGGAAAATGTCCGAAAACGGAAATCGGACGTAGCAAAGATTTCTCCCGTAACTGTAATCCCCCCCCCCCCCAACAATGATAAGAACATGCATTCCGTATTTTTAAATATTCCTCCCAAATTTTTTTGCGTGTTTCAGCTTGATAAATGGGTTGTGAAAATGGAGGGAAAATGTCCGAAAACGGAAATCGGACGTAGCAAAGATTTCTCCCGTAACTGTAATCCCCCCCCCCAACAATGATAAGAACATGCATTCCGTATTTTTAAATATTCCTCCCAAATTTTTTTGCGTGTTTCAGCTTGATAAATGGGGGGTGAAAATGGAGGGAAAATGTCCGAAAACGGAAATCGGACGTAGCAAAGATTTCTCCCGTAACTGTAATCCCCCCCCAACAATGATAAGAACATGCATTCCGTATTTTTAAATATTCCTCCCAAATTTTTTTGCGTGTTTCAGCTTGATAAATGGGTTGTGAAAATGGAGGGAAAATGTCCGAAAACGGAAATCGGACGTTGCAAAGATTTCTCCCGTAACTGTAATTTCCCCCTAACAATGATAAGAACATGCATTCCGTATTTTTAAATATTCCTCCCAAATTTTTTTTGCGTGTTTCAGCTTGATAAATGGGGGGTGAAAATGGAGGGAAAATGTCCGAAAACGGAAATCGGACGTAGCAAAGATTTCTCCCGTAACTGTAATCCCCCCCCCCCCCCCAACAATGATAAGAACATGCATTCCGTATTTTTAAATATTCCTCCCAAATTTTTTTGCGTGTTTCAGCTTGATAAATGGGGGTGAAAATGCAGGGAAAATGTCCGAAAACGGAAATCGGACGTAGCAAAGATTTCTCCCGTAACTGTAATCCCCCCCCCCAACAATGATAAGAACATGCATTCCGTATTTTTAAATATTCCTCCCAAATTTTTTTTGCGTGTTTCAGCTTGATAAATGGGGGTGAAAATGGAGGGAAAATGTCCGAAAACGGAAATCGGACGTAGCAAAGATTTCTCCCGTAACTGTAATCCCCCAACAATGATAAGAACATGCATTCCGTATTTTTAAATATTCCTCCCAAATTTTTTTTGCGTGTTTCAGCTTGATAAATGGGGGGTGAAAATGCAGGGAAAATGTCCGAAAACGGAAATCGGACGTAGCAAAGATTTCTCCCGTAACTGTAATCCCCCCCAACAATGATAAGAACATGCATTCCGTATTTTTAAATATTCCTCCCAAATTTTTTGCGTGTTTCAGCTTGATAAATGGGTTGTGAAAATGGAGGGAAAATGTCCGAAAACGGAAATCGGACGTAGCAAAGATTTCTCACGTAACTGTAATCCCCCCAACAATGATAAGAACATGCATTCCGTATTTTTAAATATTCCTCCCAAATTTTTTTTTGCGTGTTTCAGCTTGATAAATGGGGGGTGAAAATGGAGGGAAAATGTCCGAAAACGGAAATCGGACGTAGCAAAGATTTCTCCCGTAACTGTAATCCCCCCCCCCCCCAACAATGATAAGAACATGCATTCCGTATTTTTAAATATTCCTCCCAAATTTTTTTTGCGTGTTTCAGCTTGATAAATGGGTTGTGAAAATGGAGGGAAAATGTCCGAAAACGGAAATCGGACGTAGCAAAGATTTCTCCCGTAACTGTAATCCCCCCCCCCCCCAACAATGATAAGAACATGCATTCCGTATTTTTAAATATTCCTCCCAAATTTTTTTGCGTGTTTCAGCTTGATAAATGGGGGGTGAAAATGGAGGAAAATGTCCGAAAACGGAAATCGGACGTAGCAAAGATTTCTCCCGTAACTGTAATCCCCCCCCCCCCCCCCAACAATGATAAGAACATGCATTGCGTATTTTTAAATATTCCTCCCAAATTTTTTTTTGCGTGTTTCAGCTTGATAAATGGGGGGTGAAAATGGTGGGAAAATGTCCGAAAACGGAAATCGGACGTAGCAAAGATTTCTCCCGTAACTGTAATTCCCCCCCCCCCAACAATGATAAGAACATGCATTCCGTATTTTTAAATATTCCTCCCAAATTTTTTTTGCGTGTTTCAGCTTGATAAATGGGGGTGAAAATGGAGGGAAAATGTCCGAAAACGGAAATCGGACGTAGCAAAGATTTCTCCCGTAACTGTAATCCCCCCCCAACAATGATAAGAACATGCATTCCGTATTTTTAAATATTCCTCCCAAATTTTTTTTGCGTGTTTCAGCTTGATAAATGGGGGGTGAAAATGGAGGGAAAATGTCCGAAAACGGAAATCGGACGTAGCAAAGATTTCTCCCGTAACTGTAATTCCCCCCCAACAATGATAAGAACATGCATTGCGTATTTTTAAATATTCCTCCCAAATTTTTTTGCGTGTTTCAGCTTGATAAATGGGGGGTGAAAATGGAGGGAAAATGTCCGAAAACGGAAATCGGACGTAGCAAAGATTTCTCCCGTAACTGTAATCCCCCAACAATGATAAGAACATGCATTCCGTATTTTTAAATATTCCTCCCAAATTTTTTTTGCGTGTTTCAGCTTGATAAATGGGGGGTGAAAATGGAGGAAAATGTCCGAAAACGGAAATCGGACGTAGCAAAGATTTCTCCCGTAACTGTAATCCCCCCCCCCCCCCAACAATGATAAGAACATGCATTCCGTATTTTTAAATATTCCTCCCAAATTTTTTTGCGTGTTTCAGCTTGATAAATGGGGGTGAAAATGGAGGGAAAATGTCCGAAAACGGAAATCGGACGTAGCAAAGATTTCTCCCGTAACTGTAATTCCCCCCCCCCCCCCCCAACAATGATAAGAACATGCATTGCGTATTTTTAAATATTCCTCCCAAATTTTTTTTGCGTGTTTCAGCTTGATAAATGGGAAGGGGGGGGCGAAAACAAAAGGGACGAAGCTGAAAAATTCGTATAAATTATGCATGGTGTTCAAAAGTATTTATATTTTCAAAGTTACACTGTTCATCTTTCATCTAAAATGGTGAAAGCTATCATGCATTCGTGATGGATAAAATTGTCATCCAAGGGCATTAAAAAAAACGACAATAAAGAAAAGGGAAAGGAAACAAAGATATCAGCAAAATGAAAATGTAAGCGCTCGATGCTGTGCATGCTGCAGAAAAACAAATGTGGCTGCGAAACTTGCTGAGAAGTTTATTAGATATTTTTAAATGCCTATCAGAACCTCAAAAAGTGCAATGTTTTAACTTCTTCAACACATTGCTGTTCCATGTGGTCATTACAAAACATGATAAATTTAATGTTATTGTTTTAAAATACGAATATTATATTTATTTCTAAAACAAGAAACAAAATGGATCCAAATTCTAAACAAATTGAGCAGCAGTGAAATATTTTTTACATGAAAAAATCTGGATTGGTTTTTCATAATTGCCTAGCATTTTCGTAAGTATTTTATTTCATCTGTTAATTTTTCTAAAATACTCCTGGCTTTTGAAAATTACTCCCTACATTTTCTCAAAAGAGTTAAAATACTTCTTTATCACAGTGCGTCGAAGAATTTTTAGGACTGGCGCTAGATTTCAGCCTACGGTGGCGCCACCAATGTGATCGCGAATGCGTTATAAACCGTGACCATCTGCTCGCTTTCTGCCAAAAGTACTGCGCAGTTGTTAAAGTAACTCAAACGAAACGGGCATTCATTAGAGAAGTAAAAAGTTTTCATGTTGAATTATTAAGATGGAACAAAGGGCTGTTATTAAATTTTACGCAAAACTTGGTAAAAGTGCCTCGGAAACGTACCAAATGATGAAACAAGTTTACAGTGAGTTTTGTTTAAGCAGATCAAATGTTTTCCTGTGGCACAAACGTTTTTGGACGGAAGAGATACGCTATAGAAGATGATAAGTATACCGGAAGACCAAGTTCATCTAGGACACTTGAGATTATTGAAAAAGTGCGTCATTTCGTGGAAAACAATTGATGTGCCTCACTAAGAATGATGGAAGAGTCTTTAAACATCAACAAAGACACGATTCGAACCATCCTGCATGAAAATTTGGGCAAAACAAAAGTCTGTGCTAAATTTGTTCCACACACGTTAACCAATGAACAAAAATCAAGGAGAAGTGCACATTACAGAGACATCATTTCAGCCGCTGAAAATGATCCAAACTTCTTAAAATCGATTGCTACAGGAGATGAAACATGGTGTTTTCATTATGATCCTAAAACAAAGTGACAAAGTGCGGAAAGGAAGCCAAAAAACTCACCACAAGCCAAAAAAAAAAAAACAAAAAAACAAAAAAAAAAAAAAACAAGAAAAGTTCCATCGAAAATCAAAACAATGCTCATTACATTCTTCGATAGTAAGGGTATTATCCACAAAGAATTTGTTCCAAGTGGACAAACAATTACTGGTGAATTTTATTTAAATGTTTTGAGGCGTTTGATGGGCAGAATTCGTCGCATTCGTCCAGAATGTCGAGATGAGAACAGTTGATGTTTGTTGCACGATAATGCACCCAGTCACACTTCACTTCTTGTTCGTAGATTTTTGGCGAAAAATAACGTCTGTGTGTTGAATCATCCACCGTATTCGCCTGATTTAGCACCCTGCGACTTTTCTTTGTTCCCAAAACTTAAAATGACGTTCAAAGGGTGTTATTTTGATGATATTTCGACCATACAAACAGAGGCAATTCCGCAAAGTGAACTGGAACAGGCATTCGAATCATTATTAAATCGCTGTAACAAGTGTATTGAAGCCGGAGGGGCCGCCCCGGTGGCGCAGTGGTCTAAGGCGCTTGCCTCTGATCATTCGTCCGTAAGGGGTCCGGGTTCGAATCCCGGTCAGGCATGGATGTTGTGTTTGTCTTACGGCACTGGCTCTCTCCCTTCCCTGGAACCAGTGACCCTAAATTAGGGACGGGCGACTGCTTATAGCCCATTGAGTTGCTCACGGTGGTCGTTAAACCTCCAATCAAAATAAAAAAAAAAAAGCCGGAGGGACTTATTTTGAATAACAAATCAAAACAAATTATAATTTCTTGTTTCTATTTCATTTTACAGACCCAGTCTTAAAACTTCTTTGCCACAATGTGTATATATATACATTTTTTGGCAAACTCTGCGAAGTATTCTTCATGGCTGGAATCCGTCAGCGATGTGATATATAATGTGATATATAATGACGGCGCATATTTTGATTCGTAAAGGTATTGTTGTTTTCTCTCAAATTACATGTTGCGTTGTCTTAAAACGCTTTAAAACGTATTTGTACACCTAATATAAATGTAGGTAAACCTATTCATATAGGTATATTCAGAGATATTTCAGAGCTTCGATAATCCTTCATAATCACTTTTGTAGACCAACTTCGCAGTAAAGAGACTATCACCAGCTTATTGAGGAAGAGTTCACAAATGGAGGTACCTATACCTCTATGCTACAAAAAAGTGAAGTGATTGTTAAAAAAATTGCAAAAAAGACTAAAAATCTCGAACGTTAGAGTCGAAATACCATTCTTATATTTAGTGCCAAAATTTCATAAGAACCAGATTGTATTTCGATCTATAGTGAAGAGAGACAGCTGGCGTTATGCAAATGTAGCGCTGTGGGCGGCCCTGTAAACGGAAACGACATGACGTATGCAGCGATCCGACAATATAAGGAGTGATGCGACGGGAATCAGTAAGAGTCGGATGCAGTATGGGTAAGACGAATGATATAAGTGCATTTGATCGTGGGCAAATTGTCGGGGCCCGACGAATGGGTCACTCCATCTCGGGAGTGGTGCAGACACTGGGATTTTCATGAGCCACTGTGTCACGGGTGCACCGTGAGTACATCGAATCAGGGTAAAACCATCCCTGCAAGGGCCAACTTCCGTGCACAACAGCGTGTGGATGAGCGGGGTCATCGTCGGCTAGCTCGCATTGTAACAACGGATAGACGGGCCACAGTGCAAGAAATCACTCGGCAATTTAACGCTGGTGCACGAAAACGTGTAAGCAGCCACACCGTCCAGAACCATCTCCTCGCTATGGGGTATAGAAGCCATCGTCCCACGAGGGTACCGCTGCTGACAGCACATCACAAGGTGCAAAGATTAGCATGGGAGCGGGGAACATCGCCACTGGACTCTAGACATGTGGAAAAGTGTTGCCTGGACTGATGAGTCGAGATTCACGTTGGTACATGCGGATGGGAGGATACGAGTACGGCGCAAACCACATGAAGCGATGGATCCTTCTTGTCAGCAGGGTACTCTTCAAGCTGGTGGGGTTGGCATTCTCGTCTGGGGACTGTTTACGTGGACTGAAATGGGACCCCTGGTACGTGTGACATCGTCCCTCACAGGTCAACGTCACCAGAATATCCTGGACGACCATTTGCTCTCATTTGTGCGTCTTCAATATCCCACTGGGGACCTCCTATTGCAACAAGACAATGCAGCTCCCGAAATGTATCCGAATGGTTGGATGAACACTCCACCGACGTGACCTCGCTTCCTTGGCCAGCTAGGCCACCTGACACCTCAATCCCAACGAGCACATCTGGGATGCCGTTGAGAGGGATGTTCGCCCCTCCATCAAATCTTCGTGAACTATGGGAGCTTGTTCAGGTGTCGTGGATCCGCATGGCTTCCCAACGCTTCCGGTGTCTTGTCGAATCCATGCGGAGACGAATCGCCGCCGTCATCAGGCCGAAAGGTGGTGCTACACGTTACTAGACAGGTATCTCTGATTCAATTGCTCTTCAGTGTATAACAGCTGCTACAAAGTGCTAAGGGCCGTCCCGGTGGTGCAGTCGTGTAAGCGATGGCCTCTGATCATTCGTCCAAAAGTGGTCCGGGTTCGAATCCCGGTGAGGCATGGATGTTGTGTTTGCCTTACGGCAGTGACTCTCTCCCTTCCCTGGAACCAGAGACCCTAAATTAAAGACAGGCGACTGCTTATAGCCCATTGAGTTGCTCACGGTGGTCGTTAAACCTCCAATAAAAAAAATAATAAAAAATAAGTACTATGGTGCAGAAGCGGGTAAGAAACTGGAAAGATATCTTTGTAAAACTTTGGACACGATGGAACACACTTGGATCATCAAAAACAACACCGCTGTTCTTAATGTGTTAAAAAGTCATTCCTCTGACCTACCACTAAGCATACAGATGTAAAAGTTTAAAAACCTCTTTACGTAAATCAATCTTAACGACTTAGAACGAACGCATTTGTGATGTTTTATATGACGAATACCATGATATATTGAAGATAACAAGAGACACGTGGAGTTACTTAAAAACCATGTGTATATTTAATAACTATCTGGCTTCGGGCTAAAACATATTTCTTCAATCCCAAGGAATACCCATGGGCTGAGTCTTTTCTAGCATTGTAGCAAATGTATACTTGCATGTATACTAATTGAAAGAGCGAGGGAATATGAACTTCCATTGTGCATGGCTTTTATCGATTATGAAAAAGCCTTTGATTCGGTGAAACCATCAGCAGTTACAATGGCTCTGAAATCCTGCGGTATTGAAGATGCATACATTAATATTATTAATAACATCTATGAAAATGCAAGCGCAAAGATTCGGCTGTTTGAAAATACAACACAAATAAAAATTGGAAAGGGAGTGAGACAAGGTGACACCATATCTCCGAAGCTCTTTAATGCCATATTGGAAAATGTCTTTCAATCACTGAACTGGGAAAACAAAGGGATAGAGATTAATGGAGATTATCTAACCCACCTTCGTTTTGCTGATGACGTAGTCATTTTTGCAACTACCCCATCAGAGCTGCAGAGTATGATCCAGGAACTTGCTGACAAGAGTAAAGAAGTGGGATTAAAAATGAACTTTCAGAAGACAAAAGTGATGTTCAATGCTTTTACAAGAAATGAAGATTTATCGATTGATAGAAAAAAGCTGGAGATAACATACACGTACGTTTATCTTGGACAGCAGATATCATCAAGTGAGGGTCACATTGATGAAGAAATTAATCGGCGTACAAAACTTGCCTGGAGAGCTTTTGGAAGAAACAGCATAATTTTCAAGAGCAATATGCCATTATGTCTTAAAAGAAAAGTGTTTGATCAATGCATCCTTCTTAGTGCTTACGTATGGTGCAGAGACGTGGACCTTAACTAAAAGAGACATACAAAGGCTGCAGACAACTCAAAGCAGCATGCAGAGGTGCATGCTTGGTGTAACCAGGAGAGATAAGAAGAGGAACTCGTGGATCCGAAAAATGACGAGAATGGAAGACATCATGATCAGAGTTAAATCCCTGAAATGGCAACGGGCTGGACATACTTCCAGAAGGACAGACCATCGATGGACAGCCGAAATTTGAGATTGGATTCCAAGGGACAGGAAAAGACCCAGAAGAAGACCACATGGGAGATGGGTGGATGAAATTCGAAAGTATGCAGGAGTTACATGGAGGAGACTGGCACAAGACAGACTGTTGTGGAGGAAACTTGGGGAGACCTTCGTCCAGCAGTGGATTGATAATGGTTGACAATGATGATGATGATGATGATACGAAAGAACATTTACTCATCTGCCTGAAAATGGTAATTTTTTTAGATATACAGGGTGATTGTAAATTCCTTCAACGGAACAAGGGGGGGGGTGATAGTACACATCACGACGAAGAATTTTTTCAATGGAACCCAGGGCCGCATTCAACTCCTAATGCCAGAAAAGGGTAAAGTTACATATCCACGTTGAGACTTCAACAGTGAAAACAAAGAGACATACCTAATTTATGAGTTGCACAATTCCAATCGCATCAGAGAAAGACTCAAAGGAGCTGCTCAAACTGGCGTCCAAGGACGTCGTTGCACAGCCCACACGGGCAAATGAAGGACTGTCACACCCTCTCGTAGACTCCCGGCGTGGTGTTGATCTTGTCAGCAGCAACAGCGATTCTCGCGACGAGATCTTCCAAGGAGTCCACAGTTGTCGCGTACACCAATGTTTTCATGTGCCCACAGAAGAAGTCCAGTGGATTAAGGTCCGGGGAGCGTGGAGGCCAAGACACAGGTCCACCGCCCGCGATATGTCGCATTTAGGAAGTATCGGACCTCGGTGGCAAAGTGTGCTAGGGCCCCATCATGCATAAACCACATCGTCTGGTGAGGGGAACATCCTGCAACAGGCCGGGAAGCACTTGCTCCAGGAACACACGGAGCAATTGACGTATAAGTCTGCGCCGGTCAGACGTATACGTCAATTCCCATCTGATCAAAATTTAATATAACGTCCTGGTTGTTGAACTAATGTACACTTGCTGTCTTAAAGCACGATAAAACCACAATAGGCCCCCCTAAAACACTCAATTAAATCCCATTTATTGAAAATTCTAAAAGCCCATTTACGTTTACACCGACGAGCGCTTTCCAGGTCTCAAGACCTCATTATGAAGTCACTGAATAAAGCCCCGAGACACTCGGAGGCAGCAAGAATATATACACATAGGTTCGTTATCTCAATTACACGTCACGAGTTTACACATAGGTTTCCAATCTGCAAAAGAAAATTAAAGTCCAATATCCAGGTACTAGCAAGACAAAACACAAAATTGATTAAAGATGGTCATGTCTTCTCTTTGGTTCGCCACGGGAATAAGCTGGGAGTGTATTCCATACTTCTTCTCCACCAGGATCCTGCTTGCGAACCTAAGGTCTACATTGGCTCGACCCTGAGGACTTTGAAGATCAGTCTTAAAGAACATCAGTATGCACTGCGATCTGGGAACATCTCCACGGCTTTAACCGAAGCAGTTATTAATGACGGCTTCGTACCAGATTGGACAAATGCAAAAATCTTGAAACTCCTCAATAAACAAATATAACATATTTCTGGCGGAAAGTCTCTACATCCAAAAATTTTGGGACACCTGTTGTAATACGGATTTTCCAGCTTTCATCCCAACCCCTTGGAGGCGACTCACGGGTCCCGCACTGGATCAACAAGAAGATGAGACCACTTGACCATCTTTATACAATTTTGTGTTTTGTCCTGTTGCTACCTGGATATTGGACTTTAATTTTCTTATTCAGAATGGCAACCTATGTATAAACTTGTGACGTGTAATTGAGATAACCAACCTATGTCTATATATTCTTGCTGCTTCTGAGTGTTTCGGGGCTTTATTCAGTGACTTGATAATGGGGTCTTGAGACCTGAAAGCGCTCGTCGGTGTAACCGTAAATGGGCTTTTAGAATTTTTAATAAATGTGACTTTATTGAGTGTTTTAGGTGGTTTTATCGTGCTTTAAGACAGCAAGTGTATATTAGTTCTCATGTGATGTTCGCACGGTTAAATCGCTGAACGGGTTCGGCTGCTTTTTTAAATGTTTGCTCGTCGTCATCTACGCACGTGTTGAGCGCACCTGATTTGCATCTTGTGCTTCTCATGCACTGGTTGGAACTCCGTGTGCCTACTGGACGTTTTTCGAACGTGCTCTTTTCTGGCACTAGGATTTTTTTTTTTTCGATTGGAGGTTTAACGACCACCGTGAGCAACTCAATGGGCTATAAGCAGTCGCCCGTCCCTAATTTAGGGGCACTGGTTCCAGGGAAGGGAGAGAGCCAGTGCCGTAAGACAAACACAACATCCATGCCTCACCGGGATTCGAACCCGGACCCCGTTCGGACGAATGATCAGAGGCCATCGCTTAGACCACTGCGCCACCGGAGCGGCGCACTAGGATTGGAATGCGGCCCTAGGTTCCATTACCAATATTGTTCATCTTGATGTGTACTATCACACCTGTTGTTCTGTTGAAGGAGTTTGCAATCACCCTGTATAGACGATTTAATAGTCTTTAACTTTGCAACTTTGCCACAAACGTAAAGAAAATCTATCCGGAAAGTTTAGACCTAGTTTTGACGGGTTGTAGTGACCAGGATTTGCACTATCTACTATACTGTGCAAATTAATTGGAACAAAGTAAAAAATCACTCTTTTTTTCAAAACTATGCCTTTATATCATTCTCTGCCTTGATATACACTGATAAATACCTGTATTAGTATAAAGTATGTCCTCCTTTAGCAGAAATGACCTCTTGAATTCGTTTTGCCATTGACTCCACTAATTGAGTGCACATATTTTTGACTTCATAATCGTGGAACCACACTTTTATAGCATTCGTTATCATGCGTTCTTTGGTTGTACAGTCCATTTTACCTAAACGTCTCTTCAAAATATTCCACAAGTTTTCTGTGGGATTTAAATCTGGTGAATTTCCAGGCCAATCAAGCAAATGAATTTGATTTTCCAGCTTGACCGATTTCGAATTGTGACATGGGGCCAAGTCATGTTGAAATGTCCTGTCAAAAGTTTGCAAGAATGGAACAATCCTACGTTGTAATATTTCTACGTACTTGGCTGAATTCATCATACCTTGAACAGGAACTAAGCTTCCAGTGCCATTTGATGTGAAAAAACCCCAAAACATCTGTTTCAGAGGGTGTTTTACAGTTTGTTTGACATGCTCAGGTAAGGGTTCACAGTTGCTTCGTCTAACGACATTTGCTTGGTAACCCTGCACAAATAAATGAGTTTCATCACTGAAAATGACCTTTTTCCAGTCGTCAGCAGTCCATGATTTATATTTTTGGCCCATGCTAAACGTTTTATCTTCATTTTCGCATTCAAATATGTTTTTTTCGTTGGTCTTCTTGCCTTCCGGCCAACTTCCAGAAGCCTAAGGCGTACATTTGAATCACTAACATCACAACCACTAACCAATAAATCTCTTTGAAGGTCGATGCTTGCTTTTTTTTTTTTTTTGGATTCATTTTACTATTTCTAATTAGATATTTATCGGTTCGTGGAGTTGTTTTTAGTTTTCTTCCACATTTACCTCTCCTTTTTGGAGACGATGATCCAGATGCATTGTAAAGCGTAAACAATCTTGATACACTTGATTTGCCTACACCAACTGCAGAAGCGATATCTCTCACTGTCATAGAAGTGTGATCCTTCAGAGCAATTATTTTTGCACGCTTCCTTGGGGAAATATCCATTTTTCAATACACGAAAGCAACACGTACTCAGAGAGCAAAAACTAACATTCACCTGTCACACACGAAAGTTCACAACTGAAGCTGAAGTGCCTATTTCCTGTTTAAAACCGGTCAAACCACATTCTTACTATCAAGTTCTAACAGTCACACCACCTCACAGCTGATAAAACTGGTTTACGTGGGTTTCCGACATCAACTGGCGATCACATACAATTCTGAGAATAAAATAGCTTGTCCCAATTAATTTGCACGGTATAGTAGATATTGAAACTAATAATCGTGTTACCACGATTTTTGACAAAAGAAGAAGCTATACTTTGAGAGTTAACTTTTTAATTGACTGGGAATCAAGCATCTCTTCCCAGGTCTTCAGAAATATTGTACAGTCGTTAGCAACTGTATTTTTGAAAATTTTTGAAAAAAATGACACCACAGATGAATACTTACATTCTTTAGAACACAAAAGGACCGAAATCAGTACTTTGTGAGGCCACCGTTTTTTTTTTATAACGGACAGAATACGATGTGGCATACTCTCAATGAGGGATTTCTCACTTAAAATGTTTTTGCAACACACGTAGTTTATTGCGTTAGTCAAGGCTTGGGATTTTGAAAGCTTTTTTGCTCCTACCTCGTCTTTTAAAATGGTCCACAAATTTTTGATGTGGTTTAGGTCGGGACTGTTACCGGGCCAGTCAAGCACCTCTACGTTTTTCCTCTGCAGGTAGTCCTTTACTGTCTTTGATCTGTGGCATGGAGCACCATCCTGCATAAAGATTGTGCATCTGTGCACTTGCATATGAGTTAACAGCTTCTCACGTGACATTTCCACATAAAAAGGACCAGTCATGGTAGTGCTTGTCGCCAAAAAGGATAATGAAATTGTACCGGATGCTGACATAGCTCCCCATATCATCTGATTAGGAGGATGTCTCACGGTGCTAACGGTATATTTTTCATCAAACCTTTTGCCTTTTCGTCGTCGAACATGTGCTTCACGTGATTCAAATTGACGCACACTTGATTCATCGGGAAAAAGGACTTGGCTCCAATATTCAGCAGTCCACGATTGATGACGTTTCGCAAACTGGAGTCTCTTCTTTTTCATGACAGAGGTTAGTCTAGGTTTATGTGCAGGTTTATAAGACTTTAATCCAAATTCTTTGCTAAGACATCGGAAAACAGTTCTGATACTAATATTAGACCCTTTTGAGTGTGGACAGGCCTTGATTTTCTTGCACGAACTCCTCAGAGAACGCATAACTATTCGCCTTATGGTATTATCACGTGGGATTGTTTTCTTCGGACGTCCATTTCTCTTTCGGTCGCTAAATTCACCTGTATCTCGATATTTCATGATCGTATTATGAATAGCAGTCTTGTTCACATTCACCTTTCTGTTTATGCCACGTTCGTAGTACCCTTCATGATATAAGGTCACTACTTGTGCCCTCTGAGTAACACTCAATGACGCTTTTTTGCCCATTTTTTCCTATATAAAAAATACGTACAAAACCTCTCAGCATGAAAACCAGAAGCAAAGTGATGTTCGCACGCTTTTCCCAACTCTATCAACAGCTGCCGCTGTAGGATGATGTGACACCGACAGGAAGTTGAGTAATACAGACAGTAGCTGACGCAATCGGCAGAAATCTCACGCTTCCCCCAACTCTATCAACAGCTGCCTCTGTAGGATGATGAAACACCGACAGAAAGTTGAGTAATACAGACAGTAGCTGACGCAATCTGCAGAAATCTCACGCTTTTCCCAATTCTATCAACAGCTGCCGCTGTAACATGATGTGACACCGACAGGAAGTTGAGTAATACAGACAGTAGCTGACGCAATCGGCAGAAATCTCACGCTTCCCCAACTCTATCAACAGCTGCCTCTGTAGGATGATGTGACACCGACAGGAAGTTGAGTAATACAGACAGTAGCTGACGCAATCGGCAGAAATCTCACGCTTTTCCCAATTCTATCAACAGCTGCCGCTGTAGGATGATGTAACACCGACAGGAAGTTGAGTAATACAGACAGTAGCTGATGCAATCGACACAGAAATCTCCTAATACCAACAGTTGGTCTTAAACTTGTGGAAATGGCTGTGGTATCTGAATATTTTAGCTGTATTCACCTCTGTGGTAACTCAGAAGCTCTAATTCTACAATTAAAACAACTATGTACAACACTACTTTCTAATGGCTTTCTACTTCCATTTCTTAGGAAACATTTTGGTCAACTCTGTGACATTTCAGAAAGATTTCTTTTTTCAGCACAAATCAATTACCTTACAGCAATTGACTAACCAATGACAATACAAAGTTAAAGCTTTTATCTTTCTAAATGTACCACATGACAGGTCTTTTGTAGCCGAATATTTAGTTAACTCTAATGGCAACACTGCCCACTTACCATCTTTTGCTAGAACACTTAGTACTTACTACACATATGTCTAATGCACTCCTGTAACTGATATATTGGTATGGTTGGATGTCTAGAGTTTGAATGTCCGGGGTAAGCGTGTTCCTGTTTTTTTTTTTTTTTTTGATTGGAGATTTAACGACCACCGTGAGCAATTCAATGGGCTATAAGCAGTGGCCCGTCTCTAATTTAGGGCCACTGGTTCCAGGGAAGGGAGAGAGCCAGTGCCGTAAGACAAACACAACATCCATGCCTCACCGGGATTCAAACCCGGACCCTCTACCGGAGGAATGATCAAAAGCCATTTTTTTAGACAACTGCGCCACTGGGGGAGGGGGGGCGCTGGTGTGTTCTGGTCTTGGTGAATTTTGTTGTTCGCTTGCACTGTTGCTTGCACTTTCTTAGTTTGTTGGTTGGATTTGGTTCTGTATTTGGGTGACATCGGGAACGCACGGGTGGCGTTCAACATTTTTCCCATACCCGAATCGAAAGGTCATCAGGGCCTGACAAGATTGGCCCTCCATTTCTTTCCTTTTCACTCTTTGTATTATTTATTTATTTATTTATTTACTTTTTTTATATTTCATTTTGAGTTAGACATTCTGCTACTATGCTTGTGGAATGAGCTATGATTCTATCAACGATTCCTTCAAGACGTTTCTTAATCATTCTGGGACTTTTTTTAATATGTACTAGCCTTTTTACGCTTTCAATTTTATTCAATGGTTCTGAATAATTTCCATTAAAGTAATTTGCAATGTAGTGAACTTCTACATTATACACTGAGTGGCCACTTTATTATGACCACCACCTCAGTACTTCGTTGGGCCATCTTTTGCCTTTAATACTGCGTCGATTCTTCGTGGCATGGACTCCACGAGATGTTGATAGGTGGTTTGTGGAATCTGAGACCATGCTTGATGAATAGCACTTTCCAGGAGTGTGAGATTGCAGGGTTGTGGATCCAGCTGTCTGATGGCTCGTTCAAATTCATCCCACAAATTCTCAATGGGGTTGAGATCTGGAGATTGTGGGGGCCACCTAAGCAAAGTAAACTCGCCGTCATGTTCTTGAAACCAATCCTATACAATACGAGCACTATAGAAGGACGCATTATCTTGTTGAAAGTAGCCATCGCCATTGGGATAAACCATCCACATGACTGGATGCACTTCGTCCGCAACGATGTTTAGATATGATGTGCCAGTCAGACACGAATTAAAGGGCACAGAGCATGCCAGGAAAACATTCTCCAAACCATAACGTTGCCTCCACCAGCTTGAATGGTTGCAGCAATGCATTTGGGGTCCATGCTTTCGTGCTGTTTCCGCCAAATTCTCACTCGGCCATCAGCATGGTGCAACTGAAAACGTGATTCATCGGATCACATAATTTGTTTCCAATTATCGACTGTCCAATCCTTGTGCTCCTGTGCGAACTGGAGACGTTTTCTCTTGTTAACTGCAGACAGCAAAGGTGTTCGAACAGGCCTTCGGCTGCCATATCCCATCTGATGCAGTGTACGACGAACAGTGCGTGCAGAGATCATTTGAGGGGATCCTTGATTAAGATGGTCTGTAATTTGCTGCACTGTTGCCCTTCTGTTGTCTGTTACCAGTCTGGACACTCTCCGTTCCGCCCGAGCAGTCACTAGTCGATGACGACCACACGTTGCACGTAGAGACCCAGTTTTTTGGCTGACAGTCCAGTCTTTAAACACTTTAACAACAGCTGCTCTGGAACATTTCACGAATGCGGCGGTTTCGGTGATACTCGCTCCATGGCTCCGAGCTCCTACAATCATCCCACGTTGAAAGTCCGTCAAATCGCATTTTTTACCCATCTCGTCACCTAAAAATCACTTGTACTACTGTTGTAAGCACTAAGCTTTCCCTTTTTATACTAGCCTCGCCCTCTGGTGGCAACAGCGTGCAGCCATAGCTCATTTGCTTAAAACTGTCAGGTGGTCATAATAAAGTGGCCACTCAGTGTATATATATTTCCATTTTTTCATGCAGCCTTTACGCGGGTCAGTGGGTAATATGCTACTTTCATGTCTCTGGATGCGATGTTCGTGTATTTATATTTCCGTTTTTGGAATTGGTCTAATTATATAATATACAGTCGTGGCCAAAAGTTCTGCACCAGTAAACGATAGTTCGATATTCATGTTTGTAAGTCAACTTATACAGCGTAATGGTAAAGTCAGGAATGCGTATTATGCACCATTTTAAAGGACAAATATTTTTACAGAATGTTATTACCAGTAATAAAAGTGATGTTACAAGCAAAAGTACAGCGTCTAATCATAAAAAGCAAAAAATTTGTGAAATTAGGTGTACAATGCATTTAACATAAAATTACCGTAGAGTACATTATTTAAACTTGCAGGACACTTGAAATAAATGACCAACAAGCAAAATACGCTTTAATATTTAATTGGATAACCACGGTTTCTTAGTAACAAAGTGCACCTTCTTGTCATGGAACTAATTAGCTTCTCTAGTTGTCCATTGGTGATAACACGGTGCCATACGGCCTTCACAGACTCGATGCGGTTTTAGATATGGGTCCTTGTTGACGGATCTTTTACTTCAATCTCACCCACAGATTCTCTATGGGATTAAGATCCGGTGACTGTGCCGGCCACTGAAGTTTTCTTATAACTTCTCGATTAAGCCACTCGTCAACCAACTTTGACCGATGGCATGCATGACGCGTTATCGTCCTGAAAGATAAAATTCCGCAAACCCATGTCTTGTGCAGATGATGGTAGTTTGGATTCCAAAATATCCAGCTCATATTTCGATCCATTCAATGTGCCATCAATAATGAGCAAACGGCCAACACCACTGGCTGAAATACAGAACCATAACATCACCGAATCTCGGTGCTTGATTGTTGGCTGGGTGCAGCATGCCTTATATCTTTCACCAGCCCGACGACGAACATTATTATTTCCATTATTAGCGGAAATAGTATCAGTAAATTTCATCACGGAAAATAACTTTTTCCATTCATCAACAGTCTAATTCTTTTGTGTCTTGGTCCAAGCAATTCCTTTGAGCCGTTGTTGTTCATTAAGGAAAGGTTTTCGTGCAGCTTTTCCTGCAGTCAGTCCATTTTCTTGTAGCCTAAGACGAACTGTACGTGCAGATGTAACAATGCCTTCTTCATTCTCCCACTCATTTCTTAAATCAGTGGCTGCTTTAAACCTTGATTTTAAGGAACGACGAATCAACATGAGATCATCACGTTCAGCACACAGCCTTGGTCGACCTGTTCTGTCTCTGTTTCCCACATATCCAGTTTCTGCAACTCTTTTAATGCTGCGCAAGACACTGGAATGATCACAACCACATTTAACACCAATTTTGGCACCGTGTAATCACCAACGGACAACTAGAGAAGCTCGTTTGTTGCGTGCCAAGGAGGTGCACTTTGTTACTAAGAAACTGTGGTTATCCAATTGAATATTAAAGCGCATTTTGCTTGTTGGTAAGTTATTTCAAGTGTCCAGCAAGTTTCTATAATGTACTGTACAGTGTTATACGATAAATGCATTGTACACTAATTTCAAAAGTTCCATTATTTTTTGCTTTTTATGACTAGACGATGTACTTTTGCTTGTAACTTCACTTCGGTTACTGGTAATAACATTATGCAAAAATATTTGAATTCAGCATAAAATTTCCTTTAAAATGATGTATAATATGTATTCCTGACGCTTATGCTGTATAAGTTGACTTCAAACATCAAAAATTGACTTTCAGTCTACCCGAGCAGGACTTTTGGCCACGATTGTATATATATATATATATATATATATATATATATATATACTTAAGAGCAAAACTGAAGACTAAGGAAAAACTCTAGAATATAAAACGAAAGTTGCAAAATAACCTGAAAATCAAAACGCGCAACGCTGCAGTTTTGAAAATTCAGAATTCACATTCTATTAAGAAGATACCTAAGCAAAAAAATATATATATATAATTTTGACTCACACCAAGTACAAAATAGAAAAGGTTATGTATCTACCTGAGTGAGTAAAAGGAGAAAAGATAAAAAATAAAATAAAACATCTGAATGTAGAAATTGTCGAGAATACTGAGCCTTGGCTTTATCAAGGACCAGCAAAAACTCTGCATTGTGAGAAAATGCAGAGTTTTTGCTGGTCCTTGATAAAGCCAAGGCTCAGTATTCTCGACACCTTCTACATTCAGATGTTTTATTTTATTTTTTATCTTTTCTCCTTTTACTCACTCAGGTAGATACATAACCTTTTCTATTTTGTACTTGGTGTGAGTCAAAATTATATATATATATTTTTTTGCTTAGGGATCTTCTTAATAGAATATATATATATATATATATATATATATATATATATATATATATCATCATCATTGTCAACTATTATCAATCCACTGCTGGATGAATGTTTCCCCAAATTTCTTCCACAACGGTCTGTCTTGAGTCTGTCTTCTCCATATCAGTTCCTCATGCTTTCGAATGTCATCCGTCCATCTCCCATGTGGTCTTCTTCCGGGTCTTTTCCTGTCCCTTGGAATCCATTCTAAAATTTTCGTTGTGCATCGGTGGTCCATCCTTCTGGCAATATGTCTAGCCTATTGTCATTTCAGGGATTTTACTCTGATCATGATTTCTTTCACTCATGTCATTTTCCTTAACCACGAGTACTTATCTTTTCTGGCATCCTTCATCTTCCCCCCTCCCCCCCCACACACACACAGATAAAGATTAATGGGAATTGTTCAACCCATCGTTGTTTACTGATGACATCGTTATTTTTGCAAATACCTCCTCAGAGCTACAGTGTATGATCCAGGAACTTGCCGACAACGGTAAAGATGTAGGTTTTAAAATGAACTAACAGAAAACAAAAATTATGCACAACACTAGTACAACATCTGAAGATTTAGCAATTTATGGAGCAAATCTAGAATTAGCCGCTGCCTACATTTCCCTTGGACAACATATATCAAGCGAGGCCTACGTACAAGGAGCAACAAGTAGGCATATAAAATTCAATTGGAGAGTTTTTGTAAGAAACGGTACAGTTTTCAAGATCCATTGACAATTATGCCTGAAAGTGTTTAATCAGTGCATCCTTCCACTTATTACTTAGATAATTTAGCAGATACGTGGATTTTAACTAAGAAAGGTATTCACGGACTGCAGACTATTCAAATAGGAATGGAGAGATGCATTCTTGGTGCAACCAAGAAAGATAGAAAGAGGATTGCGTGGATTAGGGAAAAGACAAGAATTGATGACCTCATGATCAAAACAAAGACCCTCAAGTAAAAATAGGTTGGACATATTGCTAGAAGAACTGACAGCTGTATTGATTAAAAACCGATGCATTGATTAAACACTTTCCTTTTAAGACAGATCATAGTTGGATGAAGGTCTTCTCAAGTTTCTTCCACAATTGTCTATCTTGAGCTTGACTCCTCCAAGTCACTCCGGCATGCTTTCGAATTTCATAAATCCATCTCTCATGGGGTCTTCTGGGTATTTTCCTGTTCCTCGGAATGCAGTATAAAATTTCGGTTGTCCATCGGTGGTCCGTTCTTCTGGCAACATGTCCAGCCCATTGCCATTTCAGTGATTTCACTCTGGTCATGATGTCGTCCACTCCTGTCATTTTCCTTATCCACAAGTTCCTCTTCTTATCTTTCCTGGTTACACCAAGCATGCACCTCTCCATGCTTCTTTGAGTTGTCTGCAGTCTTTGTATGTCTGTTTTAGCTAAGGTCCACGTCTCTGCACCATACGTAAGCACTGGCAGGATGCACTGATTAAACACTTTTCTTTTAAGACATAATGGCATACTACTCTTAAAAATTGCCCTGTTTCTTCCAAAAGCTCTCCATCCAAGTTTTATACGCCGATTAATTTCTTCATTAATCTGACTCTCACTTGATATCTGCTGCCCAAGATAAATGTAGGAATCGGTGGTCTCAAGCTTTTCTCCATCAATCGATAAATCTTCGTTTCTTGTAAAAGCATTGAACATAACTTTTGTCTTTTGAAAGTTCACTTTTAATCCCACTTCTTTACTCTTGTCAGAAAGTTCTTGGATCATATTCTGCAGCTCTCAAGGGGTAGTTGCAAAGATGACTTCGTCATCTGCAAAACGAAGGTGAATTAAGTAATCTCCATTAATTTTTATCCCTTTGTTTTCCCAGTACAATGATTGGGAGACATTTTGCAATGTGGCATTAAAGGACTTGGGAGATATGGTTTCACCTTTTCTCACTCCCTTTCCAATTCTTACTTGTGCTCTATCTTCAAATATCTGAACCTTTTCACTTGCATTTTCATAGATGTTAGGTCTGATTACACACACACACACACACACACACACACACACACACACACACACACACACACACACACATATATATAGATCATATCCACGTATTGAGAGAACTGATTGAGAGAGCAAGGGAATATGAACTTCCATTGTGCATGGCTTTTGTCGATTATGAAAAAGCCTTTGATTCGGTGAAACCATCAGCAGTTACAATGGCTCTGAAATCCTGCGGAATTGAAGATGCATACATTAATATTATTAATAACATCTATGAAAATGCAAGTGCAAAAGATTCGGCTGTTTGAAAAATACAACACACATAAAAATTGGAAAGGGAGTGAGACAAGGTGACACTATATCTCCCAAACTCTTTAATGCCACATTAAAAATGTCTTTCAATCACTGAACGGGGAAAACAAAAGGATAAAGATTAATGGAGATTATCTAACCCACCTTCGTTTTGCTGATGACGTAGTCATTTTTGCAACTACCCCATCAGAGCTGCAGAGTATGATCCAGGAACTTGCTGACAACAGTAAAGAAGTGGGATTAAAAATGAACTTTCAGAAGACAAAAGTGATGTTCAATGCTTTTACAAGAAATGAAGATTTATCGATTGATGGAGAAACGCTGGAGATAACAGACACGTACGTTTATCTTGGACAGCAGATATCAAGTGAGGGTCACATTGGTGAAGAAATTAATCGGCGTACAAAACTTGCCTGGAGAGCTTTTGGAAGAAACAGCATAATTTTCAAGAGCAATATGCCATTACGTCTTAAAAGAAAAGTGTTTGATCAATGCATCCTTCCAGTGCTTACGTATGGTGCAGAGACGTGGACCTTAACTAAAAGAGACATACAAAGACTACAGACAACTGGAAGTAGCATGGAGAGGTGCATGCTTGGTGTAACCAGGAGAGATAAGAAGAGGAACTCGTGGATCCGAAAAATGACAAGAGTGGAAGACATCATGATCAGAGTTAAATCCCTGAAATGGCAATGGGCTGGACATACTGCCAGAAGGACAGACCATCGCTGGACAGCCGAAATTTTAGATTGGATTCCAAGGGACAGGAAAAGACCGAGAAGAAGACCACATGGGAGATGGGTGGATGAAATTCGAAAGTATACGGGAGTGACATGGAGGAGACTGGCACAAGACAGACCGTTGTGGATGAAACTTGGGGAGACCTTCGTCTAGCAGTGGATTGATAATGGTTGAAAATGATGATATATCATCATCATCATCATCATTGTCAACCATTATCAATCCACTGCTGGACGAAGGTCTCCCCAAGTTTCCTCCACAACGGTCTGTCTTGTGCCAGTCTCCTCCATGTCACCCCTGCATACTTTCGAATTTCATCCACCCATCTCCCATGTGGTCTTCTTCTGGGTCTTTTCCTGTCCCTTGGAATCCAATCTAAAATTTCGGCTGTCCATCGATGATCTGTCCTTCTGGCAGTATGTCCAGCCCATTGCCATTTCAGGGATTTAACTCTGATCATGATGTCTTCCACTCTTGTCATTTTTCGGATCCACGAGTTCCTCTTCTTATCTCTCCTGGTTACACCAAGTATGCACCTCTCCATGCTTCTTTGAGTTGTCTGCAGTCTTTGTATGTCTCTTTTAGTTAAGGTCCACGTCTCTGCACCATACGTAAGCACTGGAAGGATGCATTGATCAAACACTTTTCTTTTAAGACATAATGGCATATTACTCTTGAAAATTATGCTGTTTCTTCCAAAAGCTCTCCAGGCAAGTTTTGTACGCCGATTAATTTCTTCATCAATGTGACCCTCACTTGATATCTGCTGTCCAAGATAAACGTACGTGTCTGTTATCTCCAGCTTTTCTCCATCAATCGATAAATCTTCATTTCTTGTAAAAGCATTGAACATCACTTTTGTCTTCTGAAAGTTCATTTTTAATCCCACTTCTTTACTGTTGTCAGCAAGTTCCTGGATCATACTCTGCAGCTCTGATGGGGTAGTTGCAAAAATTACTACGTCATCAGCAAAACGAAGGTGGGTTAGGTAATCTCCATTAATCTTTATCCTTTGTTTTCCCAGTTCAGTGATTGAAAGACATTTTTCCAATGTGGCATTAAAGAGCTTCGGAGATATGGTGTCACCTTGTCTCCTCCTTTTCCAATTTTTATGTGTGTTGTATTTTCAAACAGCCGAATCTTCGCACTTGCATTTTCATAGATGTTATTAATAATATTAATGTATGCATCTTCAATACCGCAGGATTTCAGAGCCATTGCAACTGCTGATGGTTTCACCGAATCAAAGGCTTTTTCATAATCGATAAAAGCCATGCACAATGGAAGTTCATATTCCCCTCGCTCGTTCAATTAGTTCTCTCAGCACGTGGATATGATCTATTGTACTGTAGCCACTCCTGAATCCAGCTTGTTCTCTCGGTTGAGCCATGTCCAGTGTTACCTTCAAGCGGTGTGAAAGAACTTTAGTGAAGATTTTATAAACTACTGATAGGAGGCTGATAGGTCTGTAGTTTCCGAGATCCTCAATGTCACCTTTCTTATGTAGCAGGATCATTGTAGCGGTGTTCCAATCCTCAGGAATCTTTCCTTCATTAAGGCATCGAGTGAAAATTTGGGCGAGTACTGTTTCGATTTCTCCACTTGCTTCTTGTATGATGTCTACAGTAATTCCATCTTCTCCTGGAGCTTTTCCTCGCTTCATGTTCTTGATTGCATGTGCAACTTCTGCTGGAAGGACTGGAGGAACTCTGGTACTGGTATCTTTCATTATGTCTGGAGTGCATATATCACCCCTTTCATATAATTTGGAGTAGAAATCTTTCACTCTTGTCAAAATTTCGCCTCTATTTCTTGTTACAGAACCATCTTCTTTTCTCAGTGCCATAATCTGTTTTCTTCCTTTACTGAGATGTCCCTTTGCTATCTTTAGGCTTTGGTTGTTTTCAATTGCTTTCCTCACTAGTTCACAGTTGAATTTTCTTACGTCTTCAGTGATACTTTTTCTTACTGTTTTGCATAGCTCTATATATTCCACTTTGGAAGTCACATCTTCTTTAGTTGTCCTCATCTCTCTTCTTTTTTGCATCAACATTTTGGTTTTCCTGATAATTTGTTCACATGCAACTTGTTCTTAGACCCAGCTAATTTTGTTGCTGTTTCCATAAGAGCTTTGGTTACTTTTCTGTTAACTTCAGAGATGTCCACTTCTTCCGATGTTAGGCCTTCTAAAGCAGAGAACCTGTTCTTCAGTTCCAACTTGAAGGTATTATGGTGTTTTTTAAGGTTGCTTATGTCAATAGATTTTGTTTGTCTTATGAGCTTGCCACGTTCAAGTTTAGTGTTGAGGTGCATCTTACATCTCACCAATCTATGGTCACTACCTGTGTTGAACTTGTTTAGCACACTGCAGTCTTCTATGACGAATTTTTTTGTTACACATAATAAAATCAATTTCACTTGTCGTCCCATTTGGATGTCTCCATGTCCATTTCCTGTGTGGCTTTTTCTTGAAGAAGGAGTTCAAGATGAAAAACCCTTCTGCCTCTGCAAACTCAACGAGAGTATTTCCACGCTGGTTCCTGTTGCCGTGACCGAATTTACCTACTGAAGTTTCATTCTGTTGCCGTTGCCCTATTTTTGCATTGAAATCTCCCATAATTATTTTCAAGTGCTGCTTACCTTTATTATTTAGATGACAAATTTCCTCATAAAATTCTTCAATTTCTTCTTCAGGATGACTTGTGGTGGGTGCATAAGTTTGAATAATCTGAGCCGGTACACCAACCCGCTTGGCCAGCGTGGTGAGTTATGGCCAAACCCCTCCAAAATGATGATATATATATATATATATGCTCTTTTCCTGTCCCTTGGTATTCATTCTAAAATTTTGGTTGTCCATAGGTGGTCCATCATTTTGGCAATATGTCTAGCCTATTGCCATTTCAGGGATTTTACTCTGATCATGATTTCTTCCTCTCATGCCCTTTTCCTTACCCACGAGTTCCTGTTCTTATCTTTCCTGATATCCTTCTTATCTTTCCTACACACCCACACACACATGCACACACGGAGATAAAGACTAACAGAGATTGTTCAACCCATCTTTGTTTTACTAATGACATCGTCATTTTTGCAAGTACCTCCTCAGAGCTACAGTGTACGATCCAGGAACTTGCTGACAAGGGCAAAGAAATAGGCTTTAAAATGAACTAACAGAAAACAGAAAGTATGTGTAACCCTTGTACAACCGATGCCTACATTTACCTTGGACAATACAATATATATATCAAGCGAGGCTCACGAATAAGGAGGAATAAGTAGGCATATAAAATTTATTTGGTGAGTTTTTGTAAGAAACTGTACAGTTTTCAAGAGCAATTTACAACTATGCCTAAAAGTGTTTAATCAATGCAATCCTTTCAGTTGTTACTTAAATAATTTAGCAGATACGTGGATTTTAACTAAAAAAGATATTCATAGGCTGCAGACAATTCAAATAAGAATGGAGAAATGCATTCTTGGTGTAACCAAGAAAGATAAGAAGAGGATTTTTGCGTGGATTAGGGAAAAGACAAGAATTGATGACATCATGATCAAAGGGAAGACACAATAGGCTGGACATATTGCTAGAAGATCGGACCGCTATTGGATAACTGAAATTCTAATTCGGATACCAAAGGACAAGATATGCCCACAAGAACACGTGGGGTGAATGGAATTCAAAAGCATGCGGGAGTGACTTGAAAGAGGTCGGCTTAAGACAAGACGTTGTGTAAAAGATTTGGGGAGACCTTCATCCAGAAGTGGATTCATAATGTTTGGTGATGATGCAGATAATATATATATATATATATATATATATATACCATCGGGATGTAAGGTCAGGTGATGCGTAACATCACAGCCTCTCCTTGACAAATGTCAACCCCGCCTTCTCGTGGTACATCCTGTTCCCACTAAAGGGGATCTGACGACCGCCAATAGCGGTATAACTATACCATCGGGATTAGAGGAAATGCTATCCCACACTCCCCAACCCGCTTGGCCAGCGTGGTGAGTTATGGCCAAACCCCTCCAAAATGACTCTACAACTTAAATCTTGGCCCTCAGTCTCCGGCAGCTGGAATGTACCTGGCCAAGGCAGCGGCCAGTGCGACATGAAGGCAGAGGGTGCTAAGAATCCCCGGAGGACCGGACTAGGCTGCCATCTGATGCTGACCTTGGCTACGTACAATGGACGCTCCCTATCTTCTGATTCAAGGCTTCTTGAATTGGAAGAGGAACTACAAAGGGTCAAGTGGGACGTCGTGGGGCTAAGTGAGGTAAGGAGAAAAGGAGAAGATCTCATCGAACTGAAAAGTGGACATCTCTTCTACTATCGTGGGACAGATACTGGCAGAACTAGTGGTGTTGGATTTATAATAAACAAGAAACTGAAGGATAAAGTTGTAGAAGTTGAAAGTTCCTCTGACAGAGCTGCACGACTCGTTATCCAACTCTCGAGAAGATACCAGGCTCAGATTATTCAAACTTATGCACCCACCACAAGTCATGCTGAAGAAGAAATTGAAGAATTTTATGAGGAAATTCGTGATCTAAATAATAAAGGTAAGCAGCACTTGAAGATAATTATGGGAGATTTCAATGCAAAAATAGGGCAACGGCAACAGAATGAAACTTCAGTAGGTAAATTCGGTCACGGCAACAGAAACCAGCATGGAAATACTCTCGTTGAGTTTGCAGAGGCAGAAGGGTTTTTCATCTTGAACTCCTTCTTCAAGAAAAAGCCACACAGGAAATGGACATGGAGACATCCAAATGGGACGACAAGTGAAATTGATTTTATTATGTGTAACAAAAAATTCGTCATAGAAGACTGCAGTGTGCTAAACAAGTTCAACACAGGTAGTGACCATAGATTGGTGAGATGTAAGATGCACCTCAACACTAAACTTGAACGTGGCAAGCTCATAAGACAAACAAAATCTATTGACATAACCAACCTTAAAAAACACCATAATACCTTCAAGTTGGAACTGAAGAACAGGTTCTCTGCTTTAGAAGGCCTGACATCGGAAGAAGTGGACATCTCTGAAGTTAACAGAAAAGTAACCAAAGCTCTTATGGAAACAGCAACAAAATTAGCTGGGTCTAAGAACAAATTGCATGTGAACAAATTATCAGGAAAAACCAAAATGTTGATGCAAAAAAGAAGAGAGATGAGGACAACTAAAGAAGATGTGACTTCCAAAGTGGAATATATAGAGCTATGCAAAACAGTAAGAAAAAGTATCACTGAAGACGTAAGAAAATTCAACTGTGAACTAGTGAGGAAAGCAATTGAAAACAACCAAAGCCTAAAGATAGCAAAGGGACATCTCAGTAAGGGAAGAAAACAGATTATGGCACTGAGAAAAGAAGATGGTTCTGTAACAAGAAATAGAGGCGAAATTTTGACAAGAGTGAAAGATTTCTACTCCAAATTATATGAAAGGGATGATACATGCACTCCAGACATCATGAAAGATACCAGTACCAGAGTTCCTCCAGTCCTTCCAGCAGAAGTTGCACATGCAATCAAGAACATGAAGCGGGGAAAAGCTCCAGGAGAAGATGGAATTACTGTAGACATCATACAAGAAGCAAGTGGAGAAATCGAAACAGTACTCGCCCAAATTTTCACTCGATGCCTTAATGAAGGAAAGATTCCTGAGAATTGGAACACCGCTACAATGATCCTGCTACATAAGAAAGGTGACATTGAGGATCTCGGAAACTACAGACCTATCAGCCTCCTATCAGTAGTTTATAAAATCTTCACTAAAGTTCTTTCACACCGCTTGAAGGTAACACTGGACATGGCTCAACCGAGAGAACAAGCTGGATTCAGGAGTGGCTACAGCACAATAGATCATATCCACGTACTGAGAGAACTAATTGAAAGAGCGAGGGAATATGAACTTCCATTGTGCATGGCTTTTATCGATTATGAAAAAGCCTTTGATTCGGTGAAACCATCAGCAGTTACAATGGCTCTGAAAACCTGCGGTATTGAAGATGCATACATTAATATTATTAATAACATATATGAAAATGCAAGTGCAAAGATTAGGCTGTTTGAAAATACAACACACGTAAAAGTTGGAAAGGGAGTGAGACAAGGTGACACCATATCTCCGAAGCTCTTTAATGCCACTTTGGAGGGTGTTTTTCAGTCGCTGAGCTGGGAAAACAAGGGGATAAAGATTAATGGAGATTATCTAACCCACCTTCGTTTTGCTGATGACGTAGTCATTCTTGCAACTACCCCATCAGAGCTGCAGAGTGTGATCCAGGAACTTGCTGACAACAGTAAAGAAGTGGGATTAAAAATGAACTTTCAGAAGACAAAAGTGATGTTCAATGCTTTTACAAGAAATGAAGATTTATCGATTGATGGAGAAAAGCTGGAGATAACAGACACGTACGTTTATCTTGGACAGCAGATATCAAGTGAGGGTCACATTGATGAAGAAATTAATCGGCGTACAAAACTTGCCTGGAGAGCTTTTGGAAGAAACAGCATAATTTTCAAGAGCAATATGCCATTATGTCTTAAAAGAAAAGTGTTTGATCAATGCATCCTTCCAGTGCTTACGTATGGTGCAGAGACGTGGACCTTAACTAAAAGAGACATACAAAGGCTGCAGACAACTCAAAGCAGCATGGAGAGGTGCATGCTTGGTGTAACCAGGAGAGATAAGAAGAGGAACTCGTGGATCCGAAAAATGACAAGAGTGGAAGACATCATGATCAGAGTTAAATCCCTGAAATGGCAATGGGCTGGACATACTGCCAGAAGGACAGATCATCGATGGACAGCCGAAATTTTAGATTGGATTCCAAGGGACAGGAAAAGACCCAGAAGAAGACCACATGGGAGATGGGTGGATGAAATTCGAAAGTATGCAGGGGTGACATGGAGGAGACTGGCACAAGACAGACCGTTGTGGAGGAAACTTGGGGAGACCTTCGTCCAGCAGTGGATTGATAATGGTTGACAATGATGATGATGATGATATACCATATCTCTCAAACTCTTCAATGCCTCATTGTAAAGTGTTTTTCAATAATTGAACTGGAAAAATAAGGGAATAAAGATTAATGGAGATTATTTAACTCACTTTCGTTTTGCTCAGGATATGATAATTTTTCCAACTACCCCTTTAGAGATGCAGAGTATGATCCAGGAACTTGCGGACAAGAGTAAAGAAGTGGAATTAAAAATGTACTTTCAAAAGACAAAACTTATGTACAATGCTTTTTCAAGAAATGAAGATTTTGCGATTGATGGGGGAAAGTTGGAGACGTCCGATACCTACATTTACCTTGGACAGCAGATTTTAAGCAAAGGTCGCATTCACGAGGTAATTAATCGACGTATAAAACTTACCTAGAGAGCTTTTGGAAGAAACAGTACAATTTCCAAGAGCAATAAGAAAATTGTACTTTCGAATGTCATCCGGGTCTTTTCCTGTCCCTTGGAATCCATTCTAAAATTTTGGCTGTAAATCAATGGTCCGTCTTTCTGGCAATATGTCTAGCCTATTGTCATTTCAGGAATTTTACTCTGATCATGATTTCTTCCACTACTGTCATTTCCCTTACCCACGAGTTCTTGTTCTTATCTTTCCTGGTATCCTTCTTATGTTTCCTTCACACTTTTTACCTTAACTAAAAAAGACATACACAGACTACAGACAACTCAAAGCAGCATAGAGAGATGAATGCTTGGTGTAATCAGGAAAGGCAACAAGAGGAACCCGTGGATAAGAAAAATGACAAGAATGGAAGACATCGTGATCAGAGTAAAATCCATGATATGGCGATGGGCTGGACATGTTGCCAGAAGAACGGACCACCTATGGACAACCGAAATTTTAGGCTGGATTCCAAGGGACATAAAAAGACCCAGAAGAAGACCACATGGAAGATGAATGGATGAAATTCGAAAGCGTGCGGTAGTGACATGAAGGAGACTGGCTCAAGACAGAACGTTGTGGAAGAAACTTGGGGAGACCTGTATCCAGCAGTGGACTGATAATGGTTGAGGATGATGATAATATCGGGAGATATTGGTTCGATTACGCCAGATATCATCATGATAATTTTTCACAATTTCACTCTCCATCCAGTAATAAAGCACTTTTTTTTTTTTTTTTTTTGCGAGTGTTTCGCTTCCACCAAAGTCTATCATTTAAATTTGTTAAACTTAAAAACACTTCAGTTCGAAACTGTGGCGTAGCCTAGGAGGAGGGGGGCATCGTTTCTTGACCCTTTCCCTTGAGGGGGATTCAGTACAAATTTAAAGCCCTATATACGTATATATGAGGCTTTCACTAATGAACCAAACTCATGGACTCCCCCTTAAGAAATTTTTGAAAATCCATTTCTGGCTTTCAAACAAGGTATTTTGCTAAGTAACGCAAAACTTTTTAAAGCTAATATTTCACAAACATCTATTCTCTGTTTCGTACTCCTAAACAATAATATGCTTAAATCTTTTTCCTTCATTTTGAAATCGTATTAAGACGCATGGTGGCAAAATTTCAGGGCTCGTTTTTAAGTTTTGGCGATAATATAACAGCGAGAGATATTTTCTTTAAAACATTAGTGTACACTTTAAAACCCTTACCTTTGAGTGCCAGGAAAGAAAAATCATTTGACTACTTTAAAGTAAAACGGCTGCGGACAGGGTATTCAGGTATCCAAATTGCCTATGTGAATTCCGTTCGTCTGGTCTTTTCCTCAACGTAGTTTATTGGAGTTGAGCACCTGTTCTAATGCAAACGGTATATTCCCGAATGCTTTTATTATTTTTACCCCCCCCCCCGTTCCCCATCAGTTGGTGACGCAGTTGGACATAGTGTGTGACAGAGATCTCGATGTTAGGATATATAATGAATCTGCGTGATTATGCCAATGTGGATTCAGGTGACAGACGGGGAACTCGTCGCGAGCCAATAGGAGTCTGTTCCATACATTTAGCTCCTCCCATTTTACCCATCAAATAGCTTCCTATTTGAAAATATGCGTTGCGTCTTTTAATTATTTATAAAACGCCTGCGCATTCGTTCCAAAGAGTGAGAACGGTTTGGGAGAAGCATTACCATCAGGAAATGGGGAAGAAAGCTGAGATTTCATCTGTGGCATCACGTGATTTAGCAAACAGATGGAGCACACGTAAAGAGAACTTGCATATTAATATTTTGGTTTCACAAAAGTATTAAAAGTGCCTCAAAACCAAGAAAAAAAAAATCAGGTTTGGGCACCGAATCTAATTCACCATGTTCTCGTAGAGAAAGTTCCAATACGCCACAAAAACGAATGCGATTTAAAAATTCTGCCAACATAGGTTGATTGATTTTTCCTTTTTTCATTTTACTGTTGAATTGCCATCTACAACGGGAATCTAGTTAGGTTCTTATTTTTGCCCTACCAAGTACAGCCAAAATCAGTACATTATTCGTGTGTGCCGAGGACACGTCATGCTTCGGAATTTTGTCGGCAAAATGTCATAAACACCGGAAGCAAAACATTCCCCCGCCCCGGTGGCGCAGTGGTCTAAGGCGTTGGCCTCTGATCATTCGTCCGTGAGGGGTCCGGGTTCGAATCCCGGTCAGGCATGGATGTTGTGTTTGTCTTCCGGCGCTGGCTCTCTCCCTTCCCTGGAACCAGTGACCCTAAATTAGGGACGGGCGACTGCTTATAGCCCATTGGAGTTGCTCACGGTGGTCGTTAAACCTCCAATCAAAAAAACATTACATTCTTATGTCACAGCTGCATATTCATTCTTTCTTATTATATAAAGGCCGTTCATAAAAACTGAGGATATCTTTTTTTGAGATTGCAACAGTGCGGAGTGGAAAATAACCACGCAGATGACTTACTGAATTAAGGAATTATCAGTGGCAACAGTTATTAGCCGTGGCAGACGATTCTGATTTTGTTATTGCGCAGTTGTCTGCATTTCGCCATACAGCTATGGATGTGAGCGATTCAGAGGTAAGAAGTGAAATGCGCTGTGCGATAAAATTTTGCTACCGTTTGGGGAAAAAAGCTACAGAAACAGCTGATTTAATAAAAACAAGTTAGTAAAATCATGCAATGCATTGATTATGATACGCTTTCCAACATACTAGAAATCATTACTCAAGTTATTACTCAAGTTATGAGGAAAATGGCTGTGGAATAAAACTCATTCTTGTGCCCTGACCTTTGATCCCATTTCGATTATATTCAACAGAATTGGTTCAGTATACCTCCGAAATAACATGATAAGGTTTTGTCGCAATCGAAGCAATTTTACGTAAGTTATGATGCATAAGGGCTATGGAATAGATCCCGCTCCTGTGTCCTAAGCTTTGACCCCATTTCCCCCATTTTCAAAAGGATTCGTCCCCAGGCAGGCCCCTACACAATACTAACATTTCTTCCAAATCGAAACATTTTTACGTAAGTTATGACGCATAATGGCGATGGAAGTGATTCCGCTCCTATGTCCTGACCTTTGACCCCCATTTCGCTAATTTTTAATAGGGTTTGTCTCCAGGTGGTCCCCTATCACATACTAAAATTTATTCGAAATCGAACCTTTTTTACGTTAGTTATGACGCACAAGAGCAGTGGAATGGATCCCGCTCCTATGTCCTGACCTTTGACCACATTTCGTTCACTTTTAATAGGGTTCTTTCCCAGGTGTTTCCCTACCACATACTAAAATGTCATCGAAATCGAACGATTTTTACGCGAGTTATCGTGCGGACGAACTTACGCACACAACGCGTGACGTAATGAGGCAAATGGGAATCGCGGCCATCTGCTCGCAAGAGTGTGACGTCATAAAACTTTAATAGGATCCACACACGACGCGTAACGTAATGAGACAGATAGCGTGACCGCGCGCCAACATCTAATGGCACGACGCCATGACACTACACTAAAAATGTGGTAACTCGGGGTGGTTATTTAACCCACTAAACGAATTTTCTTAAAGTCGAGATCAAGCTAAATCGATTTCTTGTACCAGAAAACGGTAGGTTAATGACTTTCATCAAAATCCTTAGAGCCGTTTTCAAAATAAAATTTACATACATACAAGAATTGCTCCTTTAAGGTGAACGTCAAATAATTTTGCTTCTTGTACTTCGAATGGAAAAATTTCTGTACACATTTTCTTCCCAATTAATGCGTTCCCAAGGATGAAAATTTGAAAATCGATTAAAATATCTTCATTTTATAACTTGCAATACTTAATATTTTCTAAAACATAACCATAATTATGCAATCCAACATTTGTTTGTCTACTGACGTCATGAAAATACAGGTCGCGCCATCTTTTTTATGGACAATTAATGCGTTCACAAGGATAAAAATTTGAACATCGATTAATATATCTTCATTTTATAACTTGCAGTACTTAATATTTTCTAAAACATAACCATAATTATGCAATCCAACATTTGTTTGTCTACTGACGTCATGAAAATACAGGTCGCGCCATCTTTTTTATGGTCAATTAATGCGTTCCCAAGGATAAAAATTTTAACATCGATTAAAATAGCTTCATTTTATAACTTGGAATACTTAATATTTTCTAAAACATAACCATAATTATGCAATCCAACATTTGTTTGTCTACTGACGCCATCAAAGTACAGGTCGCGCCAGCCTTTTCCTGGTTTCAACACCACCAAAGGAAAAGTTATTGATTTTTAATATAATTATGGTTATGCTTTAGAAAATATTAAGTATTCCAAGTTATAATAGGAAGTTATTTTAATCGATGTTCAAATTTTCATCCTTGGGAACACATTAATTGTGAAGGAAATGTGTACAAAAGTTTTTCCATTGGAAGTATAGGAAGCAAAATTACTTGACGTCCATATTAATAATATGGGATAAGGGCGATGGAATGGATCGCAATCCTAAGTCCTGAACTTTGACCCCATTTCGTCCATTTTCAATAGGGTTCGTCCCCAGGTGATCCTCTACCACATACTGAAATTTCATCGAAATCGAACCATTTTTACACACGTTATGACGCATAAGGGCAATGGAAAGCATCCCGCTCTTATGTCTTAACCTTTACCATAATTCACCCATTTTGAATAGGGTTCGTCCACAGGTGGTCCCCACTTATGATGCATAAGTGCAATGGAATGAATCCCGCTCCTACATTGTGACCTTTGACCCCATTTGTCCCATTTTCAATAGGGTTCGTCCCCAGGTGGTCCCCTACCAATAATGAAATTTCATCGAAATCGAAACATTTTTACGCCAGTTATCGTGCGAACAGACGGACAGACAAAGCTGGAGCATATACGCTTCTTCAACCTACGGTTGGAAAACGTAAAAAAGCTTACAAAGATAAATGTTTGGGTGAGTCAACGATTTGTAGATTTTTTTTTTTTTTTTTTTGAATGGAGGTTTAACGACCACCGTGAGCAACTCAATGGGCTATAAGCAGTCGCCCGTCCCTAATTTAGGGTCACTGGTTCCAGGGAAGGGAGAGAACCAGTACAGTAAGACAAACACAACATCCATGCCTGACCGGGATTCGAACCCGGACCCCTTACGGACGAATGATCAGAGGACAACGCCTTAGACCACTGCGCCACCGGGGCGGCGATTTTTAGATGATACCATGATTTTGATTAGTCGCCCCGGTGGCGCAATGGTCTAAGCGATAGCCTCTGATCATTCGTCCGAAAGGAGTCCAGGTTCGAATCCCGTGAAGCATGGATGGCCGCCCAGGTGGCGCAGTGGTCTAAGGCGCTGGCCTCTGATCATTCGTCCGCTTCGAATCCCGGTCAGGTATGGATGTTGTGTTTGTCTTACGGCACTGGCTCTCTCCCTTCCCTGGAACCAGTGACCCTAAATTAGGGACGGGCGACAGCTTATAGCTCATTGAGTTGCTCACGGTGGTCGTTAAACCTCCAATCAAAAAAAAAAAAAAAGCATGGATGTTGTGTTTGTCTTACGGCACTGGCTCTCTCCCTTCCCTGGAACCAGTGACCTTAAATTAGGGACGGGTGACTGCTTATAGCCCATTGAATTGCTCACGGTAGTCGTTAAACCTTCAATCAAAAAAAAAAAAAAAATAATAATAATTTTGCTTCCTATACTTCCAACATAAATACTTCTGTACACATTTTCCTCACAATTAATGCGTTCCCAAGGATGAAAATTTGAACATCGATTAAAATAACTTCATATTATACCTTGGAATACTTAATATTTTCAAAAACATTACCATAATTATGTAATCCAACATTTGTTTGTCTACTGACGTCATCAAAGTACAGGCTGCGCCATCTTTTTTCTGGACAATGAATGCGTTTCCAAGGATGAAAATTTAAACATCGATTAAAATAACTTAATATTATACCTTGGAATACTTAATATTTTCTAAAACATAACCATAATTATGTAATCTAACATTTGTTTGTGTACTGACGTCATCAAAGTACAGGCTGCGCCATCTTTTTCTGGACAATTAATGCGTTCCCAAGGATGAAAATTTGAACATCGATTAAAATAACTTAATATTATACCTTGGAATACTTAATATTTTCTAAAACATAACCATAATTATGTAATCCAACATTTGTTTGTCTACTGACGTCATCAAAGTACAGGCTGCGCCATCTTTTTCTGGACAATGAATGCGTTTCCAAGGATGAAAATTTAAACATCGATTAAAATAACTTAATATTATACCTTGGAATACTTAATATTTTCTAAAACATAACCATAATTATGTACAAATTTTGAAGATGACAATCCGATTTTTGGCGTAAATGTGACAAGGATGGTAAGTCAGATAATATCCGAAAACTTGAAAATTTTCATCGTCCTGGAGCGGGACTCGAACCCGCGTAAGCGAATCCTGTGATGGTTAAATTCAAATTGATCGGAAACTTGAGACTTGGTCGTTCTGGGTGGTGTAGTGGTTAGCATACTCAGGCGTTTTCTGGGAGACGCGGGTTCGAGTCCCGCTCCAGGACGATGAAAATTTTCAAGTTTTCGGATATTATCTGACTTACCATCCTTGTCACATTTACGCCAAAAATCGGATTGTCATCTTCAAAATTTGTATTATATGGCGTAATCCCGTATTTCTTTCATCATAATTATGTAATCTAACATTTGTTTGTGTACTGACGTCATCAAAGTACAGGCTGCGCCATCTTTTTTCTGGACAATGAATGCGTTTTCAAGGATGAAAATTTAAACATCGATTAAAATAACTTAATATTATACCTTGGAATACTTAATATTTTCTAAAACATAACCATAATTATGCAATCCAACATTTGTTTGTCTACTGACGTCATCAAAGTACAGGTCGCGCCATCCTTTTTCTGGTTTCAACACCACCAAAGGAAAAGTTATTGATTTTTAATATAATTATGGTTATGCTTTAGAAAATATTAAGTATTCCAAGTTATAATAGGAAGTTATTTTAATCGATGTTCAAATTTTCATCCTTGGGAACACATCAATTGTGAAGGAAATGTGTACAAAAGTTTTTCCATTGGAAGTATAGGAAGCAAAATTACTTGACGTCCACCTTAAACCTCCAACCAATAAAAGAAAAATGATTTCAAAAAACGGCGTTTGCCGGCAGAACTCGCTTCTAGGCCTGATCGACCTGAAAGTGTTGTTACGGAGCGTATTGTTAACACTGGTTGGACAATCCTGCAAGAAGATTGACGAATGACGTGTGAAGACATAGCGGCGTCAACTAATATTTCAAAAGCGTCGACATTCCGAATTCTACGCAACACCTTACAGCTGCATCGTGTGTGTTCCACATGAATACCTCATCACCTGACGAGAGAACAATTGTTAGCCAGAGTTCAGGTGTGTCATGAGTGGAAACAAATGATTGCAAAGGATCTAAACTTTCTAAACACAGTAATAACTGCCGATGAAACATGGGTCCACTATTTCGACCCCCTCACGAAGCGTGCAACAAGTGTCTGGAAACACACAGGTTGACCTCCTTCGAAAAATATCCGCCAAACCAAATCAGCTGGGAAGGTGATGATGATAATTTTCTTTGATCGTAAAGGTGTAGTCTACCAGCATGCCGTTCCTCCACAAATTACTGCCAATGCTGGGTATTACATTCAAGTCTTGTAGCATCTGCGACGACACATATCGATTAAGCGACCGGAACTGCTGGGCAAGTGGACCCTACACCATGATAACGCCCTCTGGCTGCTGGTGTTCAACAGTTTCTTACGAAATGCAGTATTGAAATCATGCCACAGCTTTCCTACAGTCCTGATCTCGCGCCGTGCGATTTCTGGTTGTTCCCAACAATGAGAGAGAAGTTCCATGGCGCAACATTCAGCCCAGATGCTGACGTTATTCAAGCTGTAAAGCAGCTTCCACAAAATGCCTTCGCCACATGCTTTGAAAAGTGGACTGAACGATGGGACCGTTGCATATCATCCGAGGGAAGATACTTTGAGAAAGAATAACATGTATTTTGCTGTACCTATATTTCTTCATTTTGTGTGATTTTACTCTCAGTTCTTATGGAACGGCCGTTGTACATAGAGCTGCAATTGCGTAATGAGACTGATTAAAAAAAAAACTCCAGGTAAAACACACGTCAACACGAAATGTCTTTTTGATAAGTTATTTATCAGCAATGCGGTGGCAACAGCGTGTGCGGGAGATTTGCGCAGATGATCATTTACGCTGTGCATGGCGTCATTCGGTGGAAGAACAGAAAGATGTTTCAACAGTTTTGCGGAAACTTCCTAGTTAAAGAAATTACCAGGATTCTTTCTCCACAGCTTTGAATGAAGTATTAAAAAAAGAAAAGCAATTTTTTTTTTCATAAATAAGTAAAACCTTCAAGAAATCATTTTCGTTTTAGTTTATAAAAACTGGATGACGGAATAGTAGTTATCTGAGAACTTGATGCCCTCTTTCACAGCCATAGGAACAGTTCCTATACATGTACAGTAGTGGCCAAAATTGTGGAAATCTTTTGGAAATAGTGTATTTTGAGGTTTGGAGACTCATAACACCACTTTCGTTTGGAGTAATACCATAAATTATATACACTGGCGGAAAGTGAAAAAAGAACACCAAGAAGGAATTGGCGGACGATCATGAAATTTACATATGTTAATGGGGTCGAGTTTACGTAGGTGTGATGTTAATTTCGGGACCAACCGGTGAGCGCCTACGCCACAGCACGGCATAATATATTATCGTCGATGGTATTTAAGGAGTACGGCGAAGTGAATGTAATCAGTCGTTGGCGTACGGACACGTGCGAAGACCCTGAAGGAGCTGCAATGCCTGGACATGGAAGACGTGTACGATTTCAGCAGTTATCGGACTTTGAGCGAGGTCGACTAGTCGAACTCCGCGAGGTCGGGTGGTCGTATCGTCGTATTGCGGAGCGAATTGGACGGGAAGTATCGGTGGTAGTACGATGGTGGCGTAGATGGTCCGAGGAACATTCCCACACGAGAAGACGGGGAACCGGGAGTTACAGACGGACTGATGAGCGGACCGATCGACGCATAAGAAGAGCGGCGTTGTCAAGCAGAACATCCACTGCGACGCAAATCCTAGCTGCCATTGCACCTGAGGTGACTGTGCGAACAATCCGCAACCGTCTACTGGATGCAGGACTACGTACACGTGTGTCTCTGGCATGTGTACCTCTGACTCTAGCCCAGCGTCAGGAACGGCTGCAGTGGTGTCGCCAACGTCTGCACTGGAGAACGTTATGGCGATTTGTCGTGTTCAGCGATGAAAGCAGATTCTGCTTGGGAGCCTCCGATGGCCGTATGCGTGTTCGCAGACGCACAGGGAAGCGTCTCCACCCTTCGTGCATCCGCCAGCGACACACAGGGCCTACACCTGGTCTCCTGGTGTAGAGAGCGATCAGCTATCACTCTCGTACACAACTAGTGTTTGTACCGGGTACGTTAAACAGCACCTCCTACATCAACAACATCATTCAGCCCGTTGTTGTGCCATTTGTAAGGTCGGTCCATCGTGGTGTTTTCCAGCAAGATAACGCACGCCCACACACGGCACATGCAACGCAACATGCACTTCAGGGTGTAAGACAACTTCCATGGCCTGCACGTTCACCGGATTTGTCCCCCATTGAGCACGTGTGGGATTTTATGGAACAACGGCTTATCCGGTCTCCACGGCCAGCCACCACCATCCCCGATTTACGCGTCCAGGTTGAGGATGCTTGGAACTCAATACCCCAAACTTACATCCAACATCTGTGCGACAGACTCCATGCCAGAATTGCACAGTGTGACGCAGTTCATGGCGGTTCAACCTCGTACTAGAAAAACTGGAAGACCTAAATAAAGATGGGAAGATCGAGTAATGCAAGTTATTAAGACTTTAGGAGTCAAAAATTGGAGTTTGCCACTGAATAGAGAAGGCTGGCAGAAGTTTCTGAAGAAGGCCAGAGCCCACACAGGGCTGTCGAGCCCTGTGGATGAGTTTGTCATTGAATAAGAAAGGATGGCAGAAGTTTCTGAAGAAGGCCAGAGCCCACACAGGACTGTTGAGCCCTGTGGATGAGTTTGGCATTGAATAAGAAAGGATGGCAGAAGTTTCTGAAGAAGGCCAGAGCCCACACAGGGCTGTTGAGCTCTGTGGATGAGTTTGTCATTGAATAAGAAAGGATGGCAGAAGTTTCTGAAGAAGGCCAGAGCCCACACAGGACTGTTGAGCCCTGTGGATGAGTTTGTCATTGAATAAGAAAGGATGGCAGAAGTTTCTGAAGAAGGCCAGAGCCCACACAGGGCTGTTGAGCTCTGTGGATGAGTTTGTCATTGAATAAGAAAGGATGGCAGAAGTTTCTGAAGAAGGCCAGAGCCCACACAGGACTGTTGAGCCCTGTGGATGAGTTTGGCATTGAATAAGGAAGGCTGGCAGAAGTTTCTGAAGAAGGCCAGACGCCCACACAGGCCGTTGGGTCATTGATGATGATGATGATATGCCAATGAGAGTCATCATCATATTTTTACATCTCATATTTTTATATGCCATCTACTCATGGGGAACAACCACTTCTGTTTGGAAGTTTAACGACCACCCTGAGCAACTCAATGAGCTATAAGCAGTAGCCCATCCCTAACTTAGGGTCACTGGTTTCAGCGAAGAGAGAGAGAGCCAGTGCCGTAAGACAAACACAACATCCATGCCTCACTAGGATTCGAACCCAGACGGATGGTCACAAGCCAGCGCTTAGACCACTGTACCACTGGATCAGCCTAATGAGTACTTCTTAAGTCGACCCATTAACTAGTAGTGATAAATCACATAGCCCACTGGACAGAAGAGGCCCTGAAACGGTTTAGTCATGTGAACGAAAGGGTCTCAGCTTCACTGCTCTGAAGTGCAGGTGAAGCCGTGAACGCCATTAGTTCGTTAGTGTGTTGCTGTAAAGTTGTTCATATATTATTAATTTTACTCATTATTGTGGTTTTTCCCCGAAGAAAAACGAATTAAGAGTCGTAATAACATACATATAACGTTTATTTACCACTGCAACAGAAGAAAATGTTAGAGCGTTTTTGAAAAAACAAATATTTACTTCTACCCGCCGGTTCCTGCTGTTACTGACAAACAGGTAATATTTCTTTTCTGTCTAAAGTAATACTGTATAACGTGCAAAGTTTAGTTATTTAATATACATTGAAAAAAGAATTTGCAATGCATGTTTTTTTGGTAGAACTATTTTATTTGTCTAACGGTTCAGCATTTCCGTAAGATGTATGCATCTTACAGAAATGTTTTTTTGCACCGCTGTTGTTTTCCTTAGTGGTAGATTTACTAAGTGCTATAAGTTCAAACGACAAAAGTCCGCCCTTCCAAAACATAACGACAGTAAGAAAAACTCAGGAAATCTGTTCATGTCAAACAAAAGAAATGCAAAAAGTACTTAAATGTCTTCTTCCTTGAGTAGTCCATGAATAAGGGACACTCTGACAACGCACACCGCTAGTGTTAACATTACGAGTATGGGAAAGAACCATAAATACCGACGCCGGAACCTCCAAAATGGCGGCCGAGCAAAGTCCTTCAATAAAAAATTGAAGGAAATTGAACAAAGTTCCGCAAAAATCCAACAGGGAGTTCAACACGAGCGAAACAAAAATTGTAAACAAGCCGTCATATTGCAATTGATGCAGACATCCTATATGCCATCAAAATATTCGCATTTCGTGCCACAACATTTTAAGTAATATATTAACAAATCAACAGCCCATTTCATTTATTTTGTGCGGCAAATTTCAAAGTTCCCATTAGCTGGAATTCTAAGCTAAAACTTCGCAAATACTTTGTCAGTTTCGTTTCGACATTGCCTTCATTCTGTGTAAAACTTTCAAAGTAATTTGTCAAGAAAATATTAGCCACCCCGGTGGCGCAGTGGTCTAAGCGATGGCTTCTGATCATTCGTCCGAAAGGGGTGCGGTTCGAATCCCGGTGAGGCATGGATGTTGTGTTTGTCTTACGGCACTGGCTCTTTCCCTTCCCTGGAACCAGTGACCCTAAATTAGGGACGGGCGACTGCTTATAGCCCATTTGAGTTGCTCACGGTGGTCGTTAAACCTCCAATCAAAAAAAAAAAAAAAAAAAAAGTAATATTGCTTCCTATACTTCCAATGAAAAAACTTTTGTACACATTTCCTTCACAATCAGTGTGTTCCCAAGGATGAAAATTTGAAAATCGATTAAACTAACTTCATATTATAACTTGGAATACTTAATATTTTCTAAAACATAACCATAATTATATTAAAAATCAAAAACTTTTCCTTTGGTGGTGTTGAAACCAGAAAAAAGATGGCGCGACCTGTACTTTTGATGACGTCAGTAGACAAACATATGTTGTATTGCATAATTATGGTTATGTTTTAGAAAATATTAAGTATTCCAAGTTATAAAATGAAGCTATTTTAATCGATGTTTAAATTTTCATCCTTGGGAACGCAATAATTGTGAAGAAAATATGTACAGAAAGTTCTCCATTGGAAGTATAGGAAGCAAAATTACTTGACGTCCACCTTAAACATCTAAGATAGCTTTAACAACAAAACATATGCATAACAAATTCTCTGCGTCACCCTGGCTGCAGGTCACGGGACCAGAACGTTCTTGTGTGGTCATCGTGAAGACAGACAAGCCGTTCGTTTCTTTCCTTTGCGTCTGTAAAAAAAAAAAATGTTTTTTTTTCCTGTGAATTTATCGTCTGCGTTAGTGGTTCGTGTTGACTGCGTTGTGTATTCACCGTTTTGCCTCACTTGCAGTGAGTGTGTGTGCCTTCTGTTTCGTTATTTTGTGTTTCTTCTGTGTGACGCAGTTGCAGCACACAGTGTTGTGTTGTTCGGCTTAGCGGCCATGATGGCTGCTTCCCAAGTACAAATGCAAGTTCCGTCTGCTGATTTTATCTCCGCTGGATTTTCTTTGGCTACATCGACCGCTTGTGAGACAACTATGACCTCTTCAAATGTGGATTTGTCTACTTCTAATTGTGTTTCTGCTTCTAATGTGCTTCGTCCTAATGTTTCTGCATCGAATGTTCTTCGTCCTAATTTGCATATCCTGGATGCCGAGTCACGTTCTGCTGCCACGGCTGCTACTCCTCCACGCTCGTATGCTGCGACTGCTCGTCCAAACCAATCTCATGCACCTCTTTCAATGCAACCACAATTTTCTAGAGAAGATAAAGTTCTCAAGATTCGGATTTCTGACGACTCACCAGCAGGTAAAGAACTTTCTTCAGCTTTGTTATTAAGTGTGTATTTTCCGTCTCTTCGTGACACCCCCTCCCCCTCTATTTGGAGGCCTTGGTTAAAGTTGTTCCCAAGGAAAGCATCGTTTCAATTATTCGCATTGGAGGGTGTTGTCGTTCATTTTGTTCAACAAAAAGCCACAGACACCGTTCTTGCCACAGGCATTGATATTGGCTCTTTTCACTTGCAACGTGTTGCTTCTGCACAGCGCCCGGTCACAGTGACATTATCTCCTGTGCCTACTGCTATTCCTGACAACTTACTTGTTGCTGCACTCGGCACTCTTGGTCGAGTAGTGGGAGAGACTAAATTTCTCCCAGCTGCTGCCAGAGACTCTCCATTCAAATTTGTGCAAGGAGGACGTCGCCAATATCGTGTTATTTTCCCCACTGACCAAGCCATTTCTAACCGCCCCACATCTCTGCAACTTGTTACGGACACACGAACATACGTTTTCAACTTTTTTGCTGGTGTCCAGTGTTTCCGGTGTAGAGCTGAGGGACACCTGGCTTATGAGTGCCCTCAGCGCATACTTGCGCAAGGTGCTGTCCCTTCGTTGAAGGTTCGTGACACACCTCCATCATACACTTCCTCCGCCCTTACTACTGAACAAACTGTTTCCCCAATGTCAACCACGTCACCATCTCTGCTACTTGCTCCTTCAATGACTGCAGATATTTCGTTGTCTTCACCTGTTTCAGTTCCGCCACTGCCATTCAACTCCGAGCAGCCGCTGTCTTTCAAAACTCCTACGCAGTTATTGCCAAGCACTAAACAGCCATTACCATACAACTCCGAGCAGGCGCTTTCTTTCAAAACAACTACGCAGTTATTGCCAAACACTGAACTGCCATTTCCATTCAACTCCGAGCAGCCGCTTTCTTCCGAAACTACTGCGTCATCATTGCCCAGCTCTCAAGCGCCACCACCAAGCAACAAATTGCCTCCCGTTTCACAGCCTGTTTCGCAAGTGCAAACACCTGCTTCTCAACTGTTCAAATCTGCTCTCATTGTTGACATGTCATTTCCACCTCTTCCTACTTCGGTGGGATCCTCTGGACCCAAAACTGCCGGGAAACGTCCAAATTCTGCCGAGTCTTCTCCTAGGCGTTCGCGTCGCACTAGGCGTTTTCGGACCAAATCTTCTGCCACTTCCTCTGGAACCTCACCTGACGTAGAAAATGTTTCTTCTCAACTTCGTACAACAAACAGATTCGCTTGCCTCCCTACTGATGATGATATGGATGTTGCTGCTAATTTAAGTGAATCAGCATCGATTGCTTCGGATGTTGTTGGAGATGATTCTTCTCTTCCCACCATTCCCAAACTTTCCGCTCTGTTCAAAGACTGTTCTGTTCCAATGCAACCGCTCACATTTACTGAACTTCTTGAACTAATTCAACGCCCTAGGATTGACAAATTTCTAACAATCCCGTGTATTCAATCGAAGTTAAATTGGTTACCTGAAATGCTTCAACAACTGCAATTGCTTGATGAATTTTTGATTAACGTTTCCGTTCCCCCTGAAGATGCCCAGCTTCAGCATCGTCTGTGGTACATGCTGAAGTTGCTCACAGCTGAACTCGAAAACAATCAACAGCCTGTTCTTGATTTCCCAACTGACTGAGTTTTTTTTTTTTCTTCTGAATAAACGTTTTGTTTTGAAATTGTTTACCTTTGAACTTGTACTGCTTTACGGTCTGTTTTTGTTTAGTTTTCGGCGAACTCTTAGACATAGTTTAATACTATTGTTATCAACGGACTCAGACTTTTTTTTTACTACTGTTCAACTGGGCAGCCTGTGAGCGCCCTCTTTTTCACACCCTTTACACTGTTGTTAATGTTTTTTTTAAATGCTTGCGTATACCTTGTTCTCTCCCACATCTTGTTACTGTTTTGTATTCTATACTTGTTCATATTTTGTAGAGGCGTTTTTTATACCTAACATTTTGAGCAATAAATACCTTATGAAGACAAGCCGTTCGTTTCTTTCCTTTGCGTCATTATTATTTTTTTGTTTTTGATTGGATTTTTAACGACCACCGTGAGCAACTCAATGGGCTATAAGCAGTCGCCCGTCCCTAATTTAGGGTCACTGGTTCCAGGGAAGGGAGAGAGCCAGTGCCGTAAGACAAACACAACATCCATGCCTCACCGGGATTCGAACCCGGACCCCTTTCGGACGAATGATCAGAGGCCAACGCCTTAGACCACTGCGCCACCGGGGCGGCCTTTTGCGTCTTTAAAAATGCTTAAAAATTAGAAAATGACTGTTTCTTAATTTTTTTTTTTTTTGTTTTTTTTTGTAAAAATGGGATGATAGTTGTAAGTTTATGCTGTAAAAATTGCAATGCGTTATGATTTATAGTTTGCCATATATCCGTTTTTTTAAATGGATCCCATCGCGAAATAGAGAATTTTGTGGAATTCAGAAATTTAATTTCTCGTAAAATAAATCGGAATTCAAAAAAAGAGCAACGAGGTGCAAATATTCGGTCATGGCACTACATGACTACAAAGTTTCATGGTTCTGTTGCAGTTAGTGTGTCCGGAACCCGACCTGGCCGCCCCGGTGGCGCAGTGGTCTAAGCGATGGCCTCTGATCATTCGTCCGAACGGGGTCCGGGTTCGAATCCCGGTGATGCATGGATGTTGTGTTTGTATTACGGCACTGGCTCTCTCCCTTCCCTGGAACCAGTGACCCTAAATTAGGGACGGGAGACTGCTTATAGCCCATTGAGTTGCTCACGGTGGTCGTTAAACCTCCAATCAAAAAAAAAAAAAAAAAAAAAAGAACCCGACCTGATGGCACTTTTTTTGCTTACCTTAAGTTTGAAATACAATAGCTCTTGGAGTATCGCCAGAATCGAGAAACTGTTTATTTCAGCGTGTTCTCCAAACAATTCTCTACAAACGATGTAAATTTCATATTTTTGTGTTCAATACATTTTGCGCTGCGAGCTAGGTAAGTAAGAGTGTCGCGAAATTTCTAAAACAGCGGCGGCAGTTACTTTTTTTAGAATAGAGAGATTGTTTTAGGTTGCTGAAATTGTGTTAATATCAAACCGGAATGAATTATACCTCCTAAAGGAGTGACATTTCCAATTTTAACATTATGTTTTGAACTTGCACCAACGTTTCATGAATTTCAATTTAAAATAAAAATGGGAAAGTGTCTCAAAATGCACTGCTGTTAATAGAAATTACAACACCAAGAAAGAACAAGCAATCACAATGAAATTTATGGGAGTTATTAGTTATGGTACAAGCTGCAAACGATTGCAATTACATACCAGTTCGTTTTGAGGAAGGCCACACAATTAGCAATATGGGAAATCCACCATGGGCGGTGATAACCGACTTCACACACCGTGGGATCAAATGAAACAGAGTTTGGATGGTCGTCTGCGGTATTGCATTCCATTCTGCTTCAACACGCATCCACAATTCGTTGGTTGTGACAAGCGGCGAGGCCATGCGAGCCAGTCGTTGCGCGATGACACCACAGACGTTCTCTATAGGCTACAAATTTGGTGAGCGAGCAGGCCAGGAAAGACGAGCGACTTGATGCACACAAAGTACTTCTTGAACAGTACGTGCGACATGGGGTCTGGCATTGTCTTATGCAAAGACGGCTCCCGGGATCGTCTGAAGGAAGGGTAGAAGTTCTGCTTCCAACACTTCCGTTATGCAACGTTGGTTGTTCAATGTGCCTGTGATGCTTAGTAGGCGAGTGCGTGAATGAAACGCGATAGTGCCCTAGACCATCACGTTTGGCGTGGGAGAGGTATGGCGCTGCACAGTGAGGCCTTCCAGATGCCGTTCACCACTGTATCTGCGAACAATGATTCGCCCGTTGTGATGAATTAGATTGAATCTAGAGTCGTCCGAAAACACAATATGCTCCCATTCAGCACTCCAGTTTCGTCGTTTTTTGTTTTTTATGGAAGGTTTAACGACCACCGTGAGCAACTCAATAGGCTATAAGCAGTCGCCCGTCCCTAATTTAGGGTCACTGGTTCCAGGGAAGGGAGAGAGCCAGTGCCGTAAGACAAACACAACATCCATGCCTGACCGGGATTCGAACCCGGACCCCTTTCGGACGAATGATCAGTACCCATCGCTTAGACAACTGCGCCACCGGGGCAGCCCAGTTTCGTCGTTCGCGGCATCACTGCAATCACTAGCGCCTATGGTTCAGAGGTAAAGGAAGTCGCAGCAATGGACGGCGAGCAACGAGGCCTCTTTGGAACAATCGGTGACGAACAGTGCTTGCAGACATCGGACGATATGCGACCATTCTCCATTGTTGCGCATGTGTTGTGCGCAACGTCACTGCAATACCGTGCAACACCTATCTTCCCGCTGGATCGTGCGATTTCGAGATCCAGACCCTGCCCGACGATGCGTAGAACCTTCTGCTGTCCATTGACGCCATGTACGCATAACGGTAGTTGCGTTACGTCTAACGCATGCAGCAATATCACGGTATGATAAACCACCTTCTCTGAATCCAACGATTCTACCTCTTTCAAACTCCGTCAACTGTTCGTATTGTTGTCTCGTTCTACTACGCGGCATGTTTACATCTGCGTACGATCGAGTTTAGCCATAGCAAGTTAAAAAAACTTGCTCTCTTTTATACCCCCTTGTGTTACGTTTCTGATGGCGTTGCGCGCGCATCACATTTTTTTCCATTGGTGGTTTAATGACCACCGTGAGCAACTCAATGAGCTATAAGCAGTCGCCCATCCCTAATTTAGGGCCACTGGTTCCAGGAAAGGGAGAGAGCCAGTGACGTAAGACAAACACAACATCCATGCCTCACCGGGATTTGAACCTGGAAACCTTTCGGACGAATGATCAGAAGCCATCGCTTAGACCACTGCACCACCGGGGCGGCAATTGAAGATTTAACAACCACAGTGAGCAACTCAATGGGATATAAGCAGTCGCCCGTCCCTAATTTAGGGTCACTGGTTCCAGGGAAGGGAGAGAGCTAGTGCCGTAAGACAAACACAACATCCATGCCTCACCGGGATTCGAACCCGGACCCCTTACGGACGAAAGGTCAGAGGCAATCGCTTAGACCACCGCGCCGGCAATTGAAGGTTTAACAACCACAGTGAAGCGATGGCCTCTGATCATTTGTCCGAACGGGGTCCGGGTTCGAATCCCGGTGAGGCATGGATGTTGTGTTTGTCTTTCGGCACTGGTTCTCTCCTTCCCTGGAACCAGTGACCCTAAATTAGGGACGGGCGACTGCTTATAGCCCATTGAGTTACTCACAATGGTCGTTAAACCTTCAATAAAAAAAAAAAACACAGTGAGCAACTCAATGGGCTATAAGCAGTCACCCATCCCTAATTTAGGGTCACTGGTTCCAGGGAGGGAGAGAGCCAGTGCCGTAAGGCAAACACAACATCCATGCCTGACGGGATTCGAAACCTGACCGCTTACGGACGAATGGTCAGAGGCCATCGCTTAGACGACTGCGACACCGGGGCGGCGAAGAGGAAATGGCTGTATGTGAACAAGATGAAGTTGACAGTACATCTCAAATCTTCGTATGATCACACAAGGAGAACTTAATGACCCGGTCTTCTTGGTTACTGAGTCCAAGGACTGGTTGTTTAGTAGATGTACTCTGTCTCTCCACTCCTCTCTATTCTCCGACGTTCTCTTCAAATCATAGTATGTCCTAGTATTGGTGTCTTCTTCTTGGTAACTCAGTCCATGGACTGGTTGTTCAATAGATCTATTATGTCTCTTCATTCCTCTCTATTCCCCGCCGTTCTCTTCAAGTCATAGTATGTCCTAGTATTGGTGTCTTGGAGTAATTGTGCTACAAAATCATTCCTTGGCCGTCCTCTTCCTCTCTCGCCTTGAATTTCCCCTTCGAAAACTTTCAGAATCGGGCCTCCATGGCGCAATGTTTGTCCCATCCATAACATTCTTCTTCTTGTTAACATGTTGATCAGATTCCTGGGTTCTCCTACTCTCTCCAGGATTTCTTCAGTAGTCTTTCTATCGAGCCAGCTTATTCTCTCCATTCTTCTATAAGCTCCACATCTCAAATGCCTCAATCCTTTTCACTTCTCTCTTGGCCAATGTCCATGTCTCAGAAGCGTAGAGAGCTACTGGCCAAACATATGCCTTTAAAATTTGACCTGGTCAGAGATCTTTATCTATCAAAGACACAGTCCGGACTATTAGCGTCTGGATTCCAGGGATGGCATCTTTTTGCTCCAGGAACCAAGGTGACATACTTTAGGTCTCATCACAGCGAGTACATGCCGTTTTCCAGTGAAAGTGGTGAACTATGTTACTGTAACAACATTGATGTGTTGTTTGAAGCTCTTGGTATCGAGCATACAAAGGTCATAACAAAAGGGCCGCGGGTGGCCTAGTGGTCAACGTTCGTGACTGCCACGGAGAAGCCCTCGGGTTCGATCCCGAACGCTCGAACCACTAAATATCCGCTGTGCGTCGGATGGGCACGTTAAGCCGTTGGCCAACCGGTAATAAATAAGGGCGTCTTCCTCCACCTTTCTACCTCGCTTTCGTGACCCTTTCCTATCGGGTACTCTAGTCCACATCTCCTAGCTTCCTATTTCTAAGGGTTGTTTAAGACCTGAGGTCAGACACTCCCTTTGCAAAATTCTCTACATATGATCTGATCTAATCATAACAAAAGTTCTGCACGCGTTAATCTAAAACTGAAGCGGATGATGCAATCGGGAATATGATTGCGCCAAGGGTAGATACTCAGCAACGCAGTGATGCCAGAACGACGCGCTATCATTTGCTGAGTGGACGTGGGAGGGCTTGGAAATGGAAGCGTACAGCTCCTCAGATCGAGTCCCGGCGTTAGACTAGCGCTCGTATGCGAAAATAGAAAATCTGTCTAGCAAAAAGTTTGTGGGGAAGGAACTCTTGATTGAAGCACAATTTCCTGCTGGGCCTCGCGCTTTCGGGAGAGCCGAAGCAGCATTGCTCATGCCGACCTCAAGCGGCGACGGACAAAACATCTGTCACCATTGTTGCAACGATTCTCGAAGAGAATAGTCATTTGACAGTCGAGAAGATTGCTTATCAGTCAAATTTGTCCACCATGTCTTTTCACCGGACTTTGAAAGACTCACAGGGGAAAAAGAAAAATCGCCGCGCATCTGGTGCTCCATCAACTCACCCCCGAGCAGAAGGCAGCCAGAGTGAACATCGCACAGGGTCACCTCGACAGGTTCGAAAGGGAGGGCGCTACCTTCCTGAACAGAATTGTCGCAATTGATGATACTTGGACCCAAGATTTTGAATCGGAACTGAAGTCACAATCAGCGGAACGGAGGCATCCAAGTTCCCCACGCCTCTCAAAGTGTCGTCGGAAACAATTCAAAGTGAAGCAAATGATGATTCAAAGTGAAGCAAGTGATGAATTTTTTTGGATTTTCTTTTTGGATTGGAGGTTTAACGACCACCGTGAGCAACTCAATGGGCTATAAGCAGTCGCCCGTCCCTAATTTAGGGTCACTGGTTCCAGGGAAGGGAGAGAGCCAGTGCCGTAAGACAAGCACAACATCCATGCCTCACCGGGATTCGAACCCGGACCCCTTACGGACGAATGATCAGAGGCCATCGCTTAGACCACTGCGCAACGCAAGTGATGATTCAAAGTGAAGCAAGTGATGATTCAAAGTGAAGCAAATGATGATTTTTGCGTACGGTGCCCAGGGTGTTGTTGTCTCTGATCGAGTGCCAGTAGGGCAAAATATGAACGCACAATATTATCGTGACTTTCTGAGAACAAAGTTGAGACCAAACGAAAATTCGTAAAAATCGCTCCAACTTTGTGGAAGAGGGATCGATCTTGCTGCGTGACAATGCATCGTGTCATTGTGCAGAGTCGGCACGGGGACTTTTCCACCCACCATACAGCCCTGATCTCATGCCACCCGACTTTTATCTTTTCTCAGAGTTAAACAATCGACTATGAATCGCTGGACGAATTGTCATCAGTGTTTCTTTCAGGACTTTTTGGCCGGGGGGATGGAACCTTAGAGGGGGCAAGTTTTCCATTTGCTATATACACTGGCAGAAAGTGAAAAAAGAACACCAAGAAGGAGACGTCTGATACCAACGAAATTTATGCAGCATAATAACAGAATACAGAGGATAACGTGATCAAAACATTATGGCAAAATACAGCTGTATTTGCTGGTATACTGAAAAATAACATTTCCATGTAACATGGTTAGTACGAGGTTGAACCGCCATGAACTGCGTCACACTGTGCAATTCTGGCATGGAGTCTGTCGTACAGATGTTAGATGTAAATTTGGGGTATTGAGTTCCAAGCATCCTCAACCCGGACGCGTAAATCGGAGATGGTCGTGGCTGACCGTGGAGACCGGATGCGTTGTTGTCCCATAAAATCCCACACGTGCTCAATGGGGGACAAATCCGATGAACGTGCAGACCATGGAAGTTGTCTCACACCCTGAAGTGCATGTTGCGTTGCACGTGCCGTGTGTGGGCGTGCGTTATCTTGCTGGAAAACAGCACGATGGACCGACCTTACAAATGACACAACAACAGGCTGAATGATGTTGTTGATGTAGGAGGTGCTGTTTAACGTACCCGGTACGAACACTAGTTGTGTACGGGAGTGATAACTGATCGCTCCCCACACCAGGAGACCAGGTGTAGGCCCTGCGTGTCGCTGGCGGATGCAAGAAGGGTGGAGACGCTCCCCTGTGCGTCTGCGAACACGCATAGGGCCATCGGAGGCTCCCAAGCAGAATCTGCTTTCATCGCTGAACACGACAGATCCCCATTGCGTTCTCCAGTGCAGACGTTGGCGACACAACGGCAGCCGTTCCTGACGGTGGGCTGGTGTCAGAGGTACACATGCCAGAGACACACGTGCACGTAGTCCTGCATCCAGTAGACGGTTGCGGATTGTTCGCACAGTCACCTCAGGTGCAACAGCAGCTCGGATTTGCGTCGCAGTGGATGTTCTGCTTGAGAACCTGCTTGAGAACGCAGCTCTTCTTATGCGTCGATCGGTTCGCTCATCAGTCCGTCTGTGACTCCCGGTTCCACGTCTTCTCGTGTGGGAATGTTCCTCGGACCATCTACGCCACCATCGTACCACCACCGATACTTCCCGTTCGATTCGCTCCGCAATACGACGATACGACCACCCGGCCTCGCGGAGTCCGACTAGACGACCTCGCTCAAAGCCCGATAACTGCTGAAATCGTACACGTCTTCCATGTCCAGGCATTGCAGGGTCTTCGCGCGTGTCCGTACGCCGACGACTGATTACATTCACTTCGCCGTACTCCTTAAATGCCACCGACGATAATTTGCATATTATGCCGTGCTGTGGCGTAAGCGCTCACAGGGTGGTCCCGAAATTAACATCACACCTACGTAAACTCGACCCCATTAACATATGTAAATTTCATGATCGTCCGCCAATTCCTTCTTGGTGTTCTTTTTTCACTTTCCGCTACATCATACAACAGATACATAGCTCACATTTCTTATTACAGGGGAAGGAGAGTGGGGGGAGGGGCGGGTTACAAGACATTGTGGACACCCTGTAGAATTCATGAAGAGTGTCTACAGTGACAGTAGACAACTAATGCAAGTTCAATTTCATGAAGAGTGTCTAATGACAGTAGACACTCTTCATGAAATTGAACTGGCTGCATGGGAATCTTTCAAAGAGGTGACACAACGGTTTTTCGGCATACAAAGATATCGTACCTACGATGGCTTACCACGACGACATGGGATGCGCTATGTCCCTCAAACTTCATTTCTTGGACTCCCACATTGAATTCTTCTCATAAAACTTGGGCTCCGCGAGTGATGAACACGGAGAACGTTTCCATCAGGAAATTTCTACAATAGAAGCCCAATGTAAGGGGAAATGGAATCCTACAATACTCGCAGATTACTGTTGGGGTTTAGTTAGGAAAATAACACAAACTTCATACAAACGGAAATCGTCAGGGTGGTTGTTCTAAGGAGAGTCCGGTGCGTGTTTCATTATGCCACTTCTTTGTGTTACTATGAATATTTTCTGTTATGTTTCACAAAAAGTATACGTGGTGGAAGAAATCTAAAAGCAGATTCCGAATCGGAACGAAAGACTATTGAAATCAGTTGTTCAGGAAACATGAAAAAAAAAAAAAAAAAAAGTTAAAATTTGTGAGAGTTATAATTAACAAGTGCCAAAATAATTATTCGTTCCTTCCAAGAAATTCTGACAAAAAAAAAAAAAAAAAAAAGAGTACGAGAAGGTGGGACATTTCTCGGGTAGTCCACCGGCAATTGTCCTGGTGTCCCAGTGGGCCAATCTGTCCCAGCTCATCCGGAACTTAAACCTGGGCCCTTTGATGACTAGTTAACAATGAGTGTCTCTGACCACCCTGCTGGGACTAGTTTTCTGCACACCGATTAGTTTTGCGACTATTAACTGAATGCATTACAATATTCTCCATCATCGAAACGCATATCAATAGCTGAAGAAGTGTTTCATTTCATTTAGTTTTCATTATGGGGTTACACTACACCATATTACATTTCAATATTAAGTTTATAGCATATAATATTAAGAATAAAACATATATACAGTATATCCTTATGTACAGGGTAACACAGAACAGGAAATTGAGTAAAGGCTCTGCTCTCTCTCTCTCTCTCTCTATATATATATATATAGTCTGAGTGAATCCCAATTCCCATAAAGTGCCTAGTCAAGCCAAACACCCTTCACATATAAAATTTACACATATATCATCATTGTCAACCATTATCAATCCACTGCTGGACGAAGGTCTCCCCAAGTTTCTTCCACAACGGTCTGTCTTGTGCCAGCCTCTTCCATGCTACTCCGACATACTTTCGAACTTCATCCGCCCATTTTCATGTGGTCTTCTTCTGGGTCTTTTCCTGTCCCTTGGAATCCAGTCTAAAATTTCAGCTGTCCTTCTGGCAATATGCCCAGCCCATTGCCATTTCGGGGATTTTTACTCTGATCATGATATCTTCCAGTCTTCTCATTTTTCCGATCCACGAGTTCCTCTTCTTATCTCTCCTGGTTACACCAAGCATGCACCTCTCCATGCTACTTTGAGTTGTCTGCAGCCTTTGTATGACTCTTTTAGTTAAGGTCCACGTCTCTGCACCATACGTAAGCACTGGAAGGATGCATTGATCAAACACTTTTCTTTTAAGACATAATGGCATATTGCTCTTGAAAATTATGCTGTTTCTTCCAAAAGCTCTCCAGTCAAGTTCTGTACGCCGATTAGTTTCTTCATCAATGAGACCTGCACTTGATATCTGATGTCCAAGATAAACGTACGCATCTGTTATCTCCAGTTTTTCTCCATCAATCGATAAATCCTCATTTCTTGTAAAAGCATTGAACATCACTTTTGTCTTCTCAAAGTTCATTTTTAATCCCACTTCTCTACTCTTGTCAGCAAGTTCTTGGATCATACTGTGCAGCTCTGATGGGGTAGTTGCAAAAATGACTACGTCATCCGGAAAGCGAAGGTGGGTTAGATAATCTCCATTAATCTTTATCCCCTTGTTTTCCCAGCTCAGCGACTGAAAAACACCCTCCAATGTGGCATTAAAGAGCTTCGGAGATATGGTGTCACCTTGTCTCACTCCCTTTCCAATTTTTACGTGTGTTGTATTTTCAAACAGCCGAATCTTTGCACTTGCATTTTCATAGATGTTATTAATAATATTAATGTATGCATCTTCAATACCGCAGGATTTCAGAGCCGTGGTAACTGCTGATGGTTTCACCGAATCAAAGGCTTTTTCATAATCGATAAAAGCCATGCACAATGGAAGTTCATATTCCCTTGCTCTTTCAATTAGTTCTCTCAGTACGTGGATATGATCTATTGTGCTGTAGCCACTCCTGAATCCAGCTTGTTCTCTCGGTTGAGCCATGTCCAGTGTTACCTTCAAGCGGTGTGAAAGAACTTTAGTGAAGATTTTATAAACCACTGATAGGAGGCTGATAGGTCTGTAGTTCCTGAGATCCTCAATGTCACCTTTTTTATGTAGCAGGATCATTGTAGCATTGTTCCAATCCTCAGGAATCTTCCCTTCATTAAGGCATCGAGTGAAAATTTGGGCGAGTACTGTTTCAATTTCTCCACTTGCTTCTTGTATGATGTCTATAGTAATTCCATCTTCTCCTGGAGCTTTCCCCGTTTCATGTTCTTGACTGCATGTGTAACATATATATGATCTGATTAATAAATTTCTACTATTAAATTTCACATTTTAGTTTGTTAGCAAATATTTTTAGCTGCTTTTGAAAAATAATTATATTTATTTATATGTGTTAGTTGACAAGGTAGATTATTCCATAACATCAATCCCTGGTAATCAATAAATCCTTGTTAGGTAAAAGTGTTAGGCATTGGTAATAAAAATGCATTTCTGTTGCTAGTTTGGAAATCATGAACCACAGCGTTCAGCTGAATTAAATATTGATACCTTTTCTCCTTTGTTCTTTTATACATAAATCCTAATAATCTGCATTGCCATAATTTATCAATATTTAAAAATCCATAGCTCCATATTCAAATGAATTCCCCTAAAATTATTTAAAATTTTGACCATTCTATTTTGTAACGATTTTAATTTATATACATTAGTCTTAGTAGTTTGACCCTATACTAAAACAATAAATCAAACATGGATAAATCAGACTATAATACAGAATTTTTAATGTTTTAATAGTTAAACTATTTGAAATTCTCATAATTAAACCCAATGCCCTTGAAATTTTATATACAATATTTTGTATATTAATATTCCATTTTAAATTATCTTGTTATTATTCCCAAATATTTAACATTGACTATTTCAAGGGTGCAATTTTCCACAAAAATAGATGGTGGCTCAACAATGTCTCCCTTTTTAAAAATCGTAATTTCAGTTTTTTCAATATTTAAACACAGAAAATTTGTATCTAGCCATTCCATCAATTTTTAATCAAGTTATTACATTTTATTTTTGCATCATTTAAATCCGTACTGTGAATCATGACTGTGGCACCATCTGCAAATAAAATTAAGTCCTCATTAGGATCAATGTAAAAAATGTCATTGATATAAATTAAGAAAATTTTTGCATCGTTTATATCCGTACCTGCAATCGTGACTGTGGCACCATCTGCAAATAAAATTAAGTCCTCATTAGGATCAATGTAAAAAATGCCATCGATATGAATTAAGAAAATTTTTGCATCGTTTATACCCGTACCTGCAATCATGACTGCGGCACCATCTGCAAATAAAATTAAGTCCTCATTAGGATCAATGTAAAAAATGCCATTGATATAAATTAAGAAAATTTTTGCATCGTATATATCCGTATCTGCAATCATGATTGTGGCACCATCTGCAAATAAAATTAAGTCCTCATTAGGATCAATGTAAAAAATGCCATTGATATAAATTAAGAAAATGTTTGCATCGCTTATATCCGTACCTGCAACAATGACTGTGGCACCATCTGCAAATAAAATTAAGTCCTCATTAGGATCAATGTAAAAAATGCCATTGATATAAATTAAGAAAATGTTTGCATCGTTTATATCCGTACTTGAAATCATGACTGGGGCACCATCGGCAAATAAAATTAAGTCCTCATTAGGATCAATGTAAAAAATGTCATTGATATAAATTAAGAAAATTTTTGCATCGTTTATATCCGTACCTGCCATCGTGACTGTGGCACCATCTGCAAATAAAATTAAGTCCTCATTAGGATCAAAGTAAAAAATGCTATGGATATAAATTAAGAAAATTTTTGCATCGTTTATATCCGTACCTGCAATCATGACTGTGGCACCATCTGCAAATAAAATTAAGTCCTCATTAGGATCAATGTAAAAAATGCCATTGATATAAATTAAGAAAATTTTGCATCCTTTATATCCGTACTTGCAATCATGACTGTGGCACCATCTGCAAATAAAATTAAGTCCTCATTAGGATCAATGTAAAAAATGTCATTGATATAAATTAAGAAAATTTTTGCATCGTTAATATCCGTACCTGCTATCGTGACTGTGGCACCATCTGCAAATAAAATTAAGTCCTCATTAGGATCAATGTAAAAAATGTCATTGATATAAATTAAGAAAATTTTTGCATCGTTTATATCCGTACCTGCAATCATGACTGTGGCACCATTTGCAAATAAAATTAAGTCCTCATTAGGATCAATGTAAAAAATGCCATCGATATAAATTAAGAAAATTTTTGCATCGTTTATACCCGTACCTGCAATCATGACTCCGGCACCATCTGCAAATAAAATTAAGTCCTCATTAGGATCAATGTAAAAAATGCCATTGATATAAATTAAGAAAATTTTGCATCGTTTATATCCGTACTTGCAATCACGACTGTGGCACCATCTGCAATAAAATTAAGTCCTCATTAGGATCAATGTAAAAAATGTCAGATATAAATTAAGAAAAAACTAATAGCCCCAAAATTGAACCCTGCAGTACTCCTATTTCATTAACTCGAGATTTTGTTTCATTAATCTGTAAATACCATTTCCTATTATGTAAGTAGTCCACTAATAAATTCTAATACTGATTTCTTATTCCATTATTATAGTTTATCCAAAAGTATCCTATGATCGACCGTATTAAATGCCTTTCTAAGGTCTAAGAATATTGCAATGTTATTAATCCCTTGTTTCTATTATTTAATGATATTCTCAAAAGTCAAAATGGCTATTTCTGTTGATATTTCTTTTTGAAACTCATACCAATTTTTTTTAATAATTTGATTTTTCTAAAAAAAAAAAAGTTTTTCCAAAACCTTTGCATCATAAAAAAAAAATGGTCTGTAATTTTTTATATTACCTTGGACCCAGTCTTATGTTTTGGAATTATTTTTAATTCAGGTAATTTTCCAAATTAAATGATCACATTAAATATATCATTGAGAGGTTTAGAAATTATTTTGGAAACCATTTTAATAGCCCTTGGATTTATGTCATTTGGTCCCACAGACCATTTAATATTTCTTATGCAAGCCTCAATTTCTGCTGTTGTGAAATATTCAAAATAACAAGAATTTTTTAATATTTTTTGTTCGTAATTTCCAATTTTCTTTTATTATTAGTTTCAATTTTATTTCTTTAGGAGCAATTTATAAAATAGCCATTGAATTCTTTTGCTACAGATTGAGCTTTAGAAACCCACTGACTATTTACACTCAACATAATTGTTTCAGTTGTATTTCCCTTCGGAACATCTCATTTATATTTTGCCAAATAATTTCAGTCAGCTGAGTATTAAATACATTGTTATAGTACAATTTTTGTTTTTATATTTAGTTTTCTTTTACTGTTGATATATTACTCAGAAATGAAGTGCACATGCATACACAGCAATGAAAGAAGTACAATATACAACACAAATGTGTTAGCAAAAATCGTTTATTATCACATTTTTGATAGACTACAAATGTAAAACTAATCTCAGCTAAAAACTTTCTTTTGACTTGAGCATAACTGTACATATGTAAAGAAAACAAAACAAAAAAATCTGAAAGACTTCCTACTAATTGTTGACTAAAGTTTTTCACTCTTGTTTTGTGACAAATAAAAATTGACTGCAAAATTATACGAAACATACATGAAAGCTGCTGCAAAACTACAGCAAGAATGTTCGAGTACAAATAAAAAGTTACGTGGTGTATAAACGCAATGTTTAAAATATTTATGAATTCACGAACATTACAATAGCACACATGAAAAAACAAAATATGTATCACTGTAAATAATAGAAATGCATACATTAAAATAAAACGTAAATGTTATATATAATAGGTGAGAAGCTGTAACTCTGATATGTACACAATAAATAACTTTCAGAAAGTGTGTTTTATGACATGACATAGATAGACGATGATGATGCATTGGTACAATCCACATTATATATACACAAGAAATGTGTAAAAAAGATTGTTTACTAAAAACTATAATGAAAATCACTACATTTTCTAAAATACAATTCACTTTTTGATTTCACTGAAATATTTTAGTTTTTGGAAATACAGCACAACAGATTATTTGTTGAAGTGTTGAATTTTCCTGAGTAATAGTTTCTAAATGCTTTCTGTGGACCACCATTAAAAAACAAAATTAAATTCTTTATTTGTACCACTTATATGCATTTGTATTCACACCTGATAAACCAAAGCTAATGGTTTACAGGCTGAAAATCTGTTATTCAAAAAATTCTGAAATGTATTTGGCTTCTTTTTTTTCAGACAACACAATTCCATAGCTTCAAAGCCTCCCAATTTTCTTTTTGTCAAATTTTCAATGTGATTTACAATATACTGAAGATGCTGGTAAATGTATTTTTCATTTTTCATTAAAAACTCTTTTTATTTGTTCCTTTTGATTATTTTCCCCCTATGCTACTACATGGCACCTAACTGGTGCAGGAAGTCATGGTTTCGGCGGGAATAAGAATGTTCCGTGGTTTATCGCATTTTAAATCATGACAAAGTTCCGCTTTTTTTTTAATTTCACTTCAAGATTATATTTTCATTTTTAATATTTTTCTGATCATGTTAATTTTTTTCAGCAATAGGTTTTTTCTTTTAATTCTGGTGAAAAATGCGTGCTTTCTTGTATCAGTCTCTTTAAGTTAAATCAATAAAACGAACATTTTTGCTTGCTTCCCCTTAAAGGAAAACTGAATTTCAAAACCGGTACTTAACCTGTTCATGATGGAATCTGCGCCATTTTCGTTACCCTTCAAATTGTTTTCACTGTAGAATAGGCAATGCCATTATCGATTTTTTTTTTTTTTTAATTTTATTTCGCTTAAAATGCCCGTTTTCTCATTTCTTAGTCCCAACTTGTGGCATCAAGGAGCAGAGCAAGCATGCTCTCATTTGTTTAAAGCACAATTGAACTTCAAAAACAATGGCAGAATTAGGTTTTGCACAGAAAACAACTTTCTGGTAACAAAACAAGGAGAGTTCCGATTTTGAGCTTTAATTTCTTTTGAAACAAATGCAAAATGCTTGTACCTTTGTTTCTTGATACAGCAAGAACTGACTGAAGAATGAAAAAATACGAGGAAGAATAAAAAAAAAAGTAAAGCCCGCATAATCTTTAATACCCGTAACTGTAAGCAAAAGAACATAATGGTTATCTCAAGTCTCCATGTAGTCCCCCTGAAGGTCGATGCACATCTTGTGTCATTCCACTAGCTTCTTCATTCCTACCAAGAAGCTTTTTGACTGTTCCCACATCACTTCCTTAACCTCATCATCAGAGGTGAGCCTGAGACGATGTAGAGCCTCTTTAAGTGAAAATAGACAAAGTCATCACTTTTTTCCAGGGCTGTAGTGGAGGGGTATATGGCGGTATACGCCATATACCCTGTGTTTTTTTTTGGCAGAATAGCGTATACCTTCAAAATTTTTCTATGTAATACTTTTGTTTAATACAGATATTACTATAAGATAAATTTATACTTTATAACACATATTTATGATTTTTGAAGTAACTGGCGTTTTTAAATAATGGTCGGCAAAAAAACCCGAATGGCGGCAATGATTTTTCAGAGCATTTACACGAACGGTGATTTCCTGCAGTCTGAGAGACAAAACCAGTTGGCTCTCTCTCTGGCACGAAAGAGAAATGTAAACAAAACTGCTGTGCTAATCGCTGGGGAAATGCTAGAACAATGGGAAAGAGCAGTCATGATGGAAACCCCTGAGGGAAAAAGTCCCTCTTGTGAAGACAGGTAAACCCTATCCCTCCGGCATCTGCGCCCTCCCTCAATAAACCTACTATCCTCTGTACTCTTGTGTCTTTTTTTTTCTTTTATTTAGTCTTGTCTGCTTTAAAAGAAAGACCTCAATTTTGTTTTGTTTTTTTGTCAGTAGTTTATATTCTAATGACTAAGATTGACCCCATATTCGAGAATTTATATGTTTTGTAGATAGTGCGGTAAAGCGCAAGAAGTCGTGATTGACTAGCGCCGAGTTTGTATTTTATCACGGAATGAAACGGTGGCTAGATACATGGACTTTATCTAGCAGGAAAAATACAGAAAATGGTGAAATACAGGCATCAGTAAAGAAAAAAAGGAAATAAAAAGAATAATACGAATTAGAGAGAGTTTCGGAGAAAATCCTGGGCGAAAAACTCATTTAGCATTAGCAGCGAACCAGGAATTATTATTTAAAAACATCCCACTGATTCCTAACGACAAAACTGCACCTATTAACTGAAACTAGTTCATTCAAAGTACTGTAGACAGGATGAAATCAAGATTGTGTTCAGATTCAAACAGTGAAAATGTGCAACTTCTTAAGGATATTCCTTCATTAGAGCGGCGAATAAATATTAAAACAGACGATGCGACGGACGCTAGGGAGAACTAGAAACAAGGCGAATTTGTAGATGTTTTAATGCTGATGAAATGTAAGCTATTCAGGGACTGAGAGAATATACTGTAAATGTCCAAGTTGTACCAGAAAACTTAAAACCCCTATTAAGAACAATTTCAACTCTGCCTTGTTTGACAGCTGAATGCAAACGAGGATTCAGTTTAATTAACAACATTATAACCGATCTGAGAGCATCTTTGTTAATCTCCAATGTAGATAATCTTGATGTTCATAAATTGAAATGGACCGCCCATTGAAAGATTTAATCAAAAACAATATGTAAGACTATTCATATCAGTAAGTGAGCTCATAGTCATAATTGTTAAAAAGGCACAGGAGTACAGTGTCTTTTCTTTTTCTTTTTTAACCACGTAGTATAAACTTTGATTTTTAGGATTTGCAACGCATACCCTAAAACTTATTTTATGACTACAGCACTACTCTTTCCACAGACATTCTTTACACACAGCAACCAAGAAATTGTATTTCGACACCGCTGGGATCAAACCCCAGATATCTCGATAACTAGCTGAGTGCATTTGCCTTGCGCTATGGTGCCAACACAATCCACAGCGCTATCTGTGTTAATCTGTCAGCATCTGTTTATGACTGGCCCATTACAGACTTTTGTGACATGTTCTCTGCCATTTATTGCAAATAATGTAAGGCTTCCTCTAGATCAGGTCGTCTTCAACCTGTGGAGAACTTTTAAGTAGCCCATGAGACCTCATCAACAAAGGAAAAAAAAATACATTTTAAAAATGGAAAAATGATTATCCAGGTGCCTTGAGTACATGGAAAATTCCCAAATCTACTATAAAGCTATGCTGTGATAAATAATATAAATGAAACTTTTAAAGAGCATATCATGTACCTGCTCTAGACTTTTCTGTAACGCATATACAAGGCGATCTGTTTGGGCAGGGATAATTTTAAAATGCTGTGGCAACAGATAAGTGGCATATATTCAAGGCCAGCTGTGAAGCCCAGAGAATGCACAAAAAAAAAGAAAATTTAAATATACACAAATAAAAGTCAATTATCAACGGTATTAAGACATGTCAACGATTTCGCTGCGAAAAAAACATTAGCGGCTTCGCTTCTTTCGATTATCAGAATCAGTCTGGTGAGCGATGATCAACGGCACAACGCAAGCAGGTCTTCGCTGTTCTGATGCGAAGAACTTTGATACGATCGCCTACTATCGTTTCCATGACAGCATGAATGAGCACATGGAGGTGAATGGACCATTGCTTTGCACAACGGTTCGCTCAGAAAAGAGACTTCGGACTACCTCAGTCCCCTCCGCGCTTCCAGCACGTGTTTCGCGAGCGTTGTTTCAGTTTGTGTGAAGTGTCAATGAATTAAAATCAGTGATATTATTTCATAAATTCCTGGCTTTGTTGAATTCGAACTTTATTGATAAATTTTGTGAAAGCTTCCCTGAACATCTACTATCAGAGCTTAAAGAACTCTATGCTTCAAATTTTGATACAGCTCGACTAAAAAATTAACTGACTGTGTTTTATTCCCTTGATGAAAACAAAAACAGATCAGTAAGAGACATTACGTGTTACATAAAGTTGTGTGAAGTGTCAATGAATTAAAATCAAATTATATCTTAAATTATATCTTAAATTCGTGGCTTTGTTGGATTCGAACTGTTTTGATAAATTTTGTGGAAGCTTTCCTGAGCATCTACTATCAGAGCTTAAAGAACTCTATGCTTCAAATTTTGATACAGCTCGACTAAAAAATGAACTGAAGGTGTTTCATTCCCTTGATGAATACAAAAACAAATCAGTTAGAGACATTACGTGTTACATAAAGTTGTGTGAAGTGTCAATGAATTAAAATCAGGGATATTATGCCTTAAATTTGTGGCTTTGTTGGATTCAAACTGTTTTTGATAAATTTTGTGAAAGCTTCCCTGAACATCTACTATCAGAGCTTAAAGAACTCTATTCTTCAAATTTTGATACAGCTCGACTAAAAAAATTAACTGAAGCGACAGTGAGTCGGCAATTGCACATCTCACACATCGACGCAGTGTCGCCACAGCAAAAAAAGCGGTGAGTGAAACGACAATGTCCAATGCAGAGACACGCAAGCACAACTTCCTCCCCATGGTTCCGACAAAATGAGAATTTCCAGATTCCAAGAATAGGTTTAATACGATGCAGTTTATTTTCCACCTGTTGGTCCCACAGACCCTGCCACACTCGCTTGGTATGATCCTGAACAGGAAAGCGGAAATCATGATGAAACAGTGGCAAGGGTGTGACGACCAACGAGGAAGCAGATCTAGCAGCCGCATCAGCACACTCGTTACCCGAGATTCCAACATGCCCAGGAATCCAGCAAAAGTGAACCTGAAAACTGGCCTCAAACAAACAACGTAACAACCGTCTCACATCCAAGAGAAAAGGATGGCCACTGCAATCCGCAGATGACAAAGACTGCAAGACACCTAAGGAATCCGTATAGACCATAGCATGATGACGAAAACTCGACTGAACATGGAGAAGGGCGAGATACACAGCGTGCATTTCCGCCAAAAACACCATGGCCTCAGCTGGGATCTGCGCCACAGAGACGTCATCTACACAAACAGCCACGGATCCAACGACTCCATGCATCTTGGAGCCATCAGTGAAAATGGGAGTGTATTCAGAATTGAGGGAACAGTGCTCAGCGAAGAGCAGCTGGTACACAGAAGCAGAGGTTAAGGACTTGTCAAAAGAAGTAAAGTTGAGTTGTGACAACCTCAAAAGGCTGCCACGGTGGGTCCCCAACAATCCTGGTCTCTCCAACAAGTGACAAGTAGACCCCGGCATCATGAAATGTTGGCAGGACAAAGAAGTCTAGTTAAGTTATGTGTTTCCCTATATTCAGTATGCTGACCCACCACATATTCCGAATACAGAGACATGCATTTCTTAACATCTTCATTGTGCCGAATGCTTTTAGGAAGCAATAAAATTGACAAGAGAGTTAAAACAGACCCCTTACGACAGAGCAAGGAATTTGTTGAAGAAATGTGAATGACTGAAAAAAAGAGTCTGGTTAAAATCCGCGAAGGAAAAGGACTGGACTCGAATAGTAGGACCGGAGGTGATCCTGCGGGCGCAGTATTTTTGCGGGGGTAGAAAAGATTCTGTCCGAAGATGTCAGCCAGCTAAGAGCGGCCTGGTGGTCGACGTTAGAACAAGGAAATAGGAGGGAGGAAGATACCTCTTTTCCTGGTGCTAGATTGCACCTAAGTCCTTGATTTAATTTTCTACCGAGAAAGCAGGCAGCGTTCCGGAGGTCAGATGAAGGGATGGAATTGCAGTTCCGAGTGGCTGGGACAAACAGATGGACGGATACTGCTATCGTGTCAGCGGCCTCGTTCGACCTAGACAATAGTGCACATACATGTGCACACGGCTTCATGCAGGTGAATGCTGTGCACGAGAGTAAGTGGGAGATGGGGTTCGACTCCCCTCTTATTGGTCATAGTACACGCTCTGAAATGGGCGTGTCGTCACACAGGTGCGCTGCAGAGCCAAGATAACCAAGTGCATCAAATACGGAAAAGCTGTAAGTACTGTACATTTTTTATGCATGCTAGAGGTGAATAAATTGGCTCCGGTCAGCCAATAGACTTTTGTTGGCTGAGAACTGCTTAAATCTGGAACTGTAGATGCCAATGATTGAACTTTAATGATAAATTCAGCCTATGAGCTATCCCAAAAGGGGAGAGTCTATTTGACACCCCACCTTCACCATCCTCTGTATATAGAGGTCTTCATCATGACCTTTATGCTTTATTTTTCATTGATTAAATGTCTGTTGTCTTGTGCCAGTCCTGAAGTTACATGAATAATTTATGAGTGTCAGAATTTCTTGGATTTGACTGGCTGAATTGTAGACTAAATTCTTTTTATCATTACATAAAGTTTTGGCGACAAAGAACTCACATGTAATTATTCGAAATTCTAATGTCTATCTCCGGGTTGTCAGTCATTGCCTGACATCTAAATTCTTAAAGCAAATTTTATTTGATAGTCTGGGGCCCGGGGTTGTGGCAATATTTATTTATTTATGTGTATGCACATTCATCGGGATGTAAGGTCAGGTGATGCGTAACACCACAGCCTCTCCTTGACAAATGTCAACCCCGCCTTCTCGTGGTGCATCCTGTTCCCACTAAAGGGGCTCTGACGATCGCCAATAGCGGTATAACTATACCATCGGGATTAGAGGAAATGCTATCCCACACTCACCAACCCGCTTGGCCAGCGTGGTGAGTTATGGCCAAACCCCTCCAAAATGATTCCACAACTTAAATCTTGGCCCTCAGTCTCCGGCAGCTGGAATGTACCTGGCCAAGGCAGCGGCCAGTGCGACATGAAGGCAGAGGGTGCTAAGAATCCCCGGAGGACCGGACTAGGCTGCCATCTGATGCTGACCTTGGCTACGTACAATGGACGCTCCCTATCTTCTGATTCAAGGCTTCTTGAATTGGAAGAGGAACTACAAAGGATCAAGTGGGACATCGTGGGGCTAAGTGAGGTAAGGAGAAAAGGAGAAGATCTCATCGAACTGAAAAGTGGACATCTCTTCTACTATCGTGGGACAGATACTGGCAGAACTAGTGGTGTTGGATTTATAATAAACAAGAAACTGAAGGATAAAGTTGTAGAAGTTGAAAGTTCCTCTGACAGAGCTGCACGACTTGTTATCCAACTCTCCAAAAGATACCAGGCTCAGATTATTCAAACGTATGCACCCACCACAAGTCATCCTGAAGAAGAAATTGAAGAATTTTATGAGGAAATTTGTCATCTAAATAATAAAAGGTAAGCAGCATTTGAAAATAATTATGGGAGATTTCAATGCAAAAATAGGGCAACGGCAACAGAATGAAACTTCAGTAGGTAAATTCGGTCACGGCAACAGAAACCAGCGTGGAAATACCCTCGTTGAGTTTGCAGAGGCAGAAGGGTTTTTCATTTTGAACTCCTTCTTCAAGAAAAAGCCACACAGGAAATGGACTTGGAGACATCCAAATGGGACGACAAGTGAAATTGATTTTATTATGTGTAACAAAAAATTCATCATAGAAGACTGCAGTGTGCTAAACAAGTTCAACACAGGTAGTGACCATAGATTGGTGAGATGTAAGATGCACCTCAACACTAAACTTGAACGTGGCAAGCTCATAAGACAAACAAAATCTATTGACATAACCAACCTTAAAAAACACCATAATACCTTCAAGTTGGAACTGAAGAACAGGTTCTCTGCTTTAGAAGGCCTAACATCAGAAGAAGTGGACATCTCTGAAGTTAACAGAAAAATAACCAAAGCTCTTATGGAAACAGCAACAAAATTAGCTGGGTCTAAGAACAAGTTGCATGTAAATAAATTATCAGGAAAAACGAAAATGTTGATGCAAAAAAGAAGAGAGATGAGGACAACTAAAGAAGATGTGACTTCCAAAGTGAAATATATAGAGCTATGCAAGACAGTAAGAAAAAGTATCACTGAAGACGTAAGAAAATTCAACTGTGAACTAGTGAGGAAAGCAATTGAAAACAACCAAAGCCTAAAGATAGCAAAGGGACATCTCAGTAAGGGAAGAAAACAGATTAAGGCACTGAGAAAAGATGATGGTTCTGTAACAAGAAATAGAGGCGAAATTTTGACAAGAGTGAAAGATTTCTACTCCAAATTATATGAAAGGGATGATACATGCACTCCAGACATCATGAAAGATACCAGTACCAGAGTTCCTCCAGTCCTTCCAGCAGAAGTTGCACATGCAATCAAGAACATGAAGCGGGGAAAAGCTTCAGGAGAAGATGGAATTACTGTAGACATCATACAAGAAGCAAGTGGAGAAATCGAAACAGTACTCGCCCAAATTTTCACTCGATGCCTTAATGAAGGAAAGATTCCTGAGGATTGGAACACCGCTACAATGATCCTGCTACATAAGAAAGGTGACATTGAGGATCTCGGAAACTACAGACCTATCAGCCTCCTATCAATAGTTTATAAAATCTTCACTAAAGTTCTTTCACACCGCTTGAAGGTAACACTGGACATGGCTCAACCGAGAGAACAAGCTGGATTCAGGAGTGGCTACAGCACAATAGATCATATCCATGTGCTGAGAGAACTAATTGAAAGAGCGAGGGAATATGAACTTCCATTGTGCATGGCTTTTATCGATTATGAAAAAGCCTTTGATTCGGTGAAACCATCAGCAGTTACAATGGCTCTGAAAACCTGCAGTATTGAAGATGCATACATTAATATTATTAATAACATCTATGAAAATGCAAGTGCAAAGATTAGGCTGTTTGAAAATACAACACACGTAAAAATTGGAAAGGGAGTGAGACAAGGTGACACCATATCTCCGAAGCTCTTTAATGACACATTGGAGGGTGTTTTTCAGTCGCTGAGCTGGGAAAACAAGGGGATAAAGATTAATGGAGATTATCTAACCCACCTTCGTTTTGCTGATGACGTAGTCATTTTTGCAACTACCCCATCAGAGCTGCAGAGTATGATCCAGGAACTTGCTGACAAGAGTAAAGAAGTGGGATTAAAAATGAACTTTCAGAAGACAAAAGTGATGTTCAATGCTTTTACAAGAAATGAAGATTTATCGATTGATGGAGAAAAGCTGGAGATAACAGACACGTACGTTTATCTTGGACAGCAGATATCAAGTGAGGGTCACATTGATGAAGAAATTAATCGGCGTACAAAACTTGCCTGGAGAGCTTTTGGAAGAAACAGCATAATTTTCAAGAGCAATATGCCATTATGTCTTAAAAGAAAAGTGTTTGATCAATGCATCCTTCCAGTGCTTACGTATGGTGCAGAGACGTGGACCTTAACTAAAAGAGACATACAAAGGCTGCAGACAACTCAAAGTAGCCTGGAGAGGTGCATACTTGGTGTAACCAGGAGAGATAAGAAGAGGAACTCGTGGATCCGAAAAATGACGAGAGTGGAAGACATCATGATCAGAGTTAAATCCCTGAAATGGCAATGGGCTGGACATACTGCCAGAAGGACAGATCATCGATGGACAGCCGAAATTTTAGATTGGATTCCAAGGGACAGCAAAAGACCCAGAAGAAGACCACATGGGAGATGGGTGGATGAAATTCGAAAGTATGCAGGGGTGACATGGAGGAGACTGGCGCAAGACAGATGTCGTGGAGGAAACTTGGGGAGACCTTCGTCCAGCAGTGGATTGATAATGGTTGACAATGATGATGATGCACATTCATCTACACTGGTGTGCAAAAATTAAGGACGAAGAGGGGAGATTAGCATAACAGCAGAACGAGCAGTCAGAACGGACCGGAAGACCACTCATGAGATAGACTAGGGTCCTCTACGGTAGGGCATGCGCATATATGCAGCATGACGTAGGAGGTGGAGTGTCAGAAGGGTATAAAGCACACAGGCGGTGTACGCTCAGCAATTCGGTGAAAGCTATTGCACGGTGTGCATCGGTTTGAACGACGTCGAGTTGCTGCCACCGTGTGATATGGCCAACAGGCAATCCAGTAGACGACATCTGGATGACTTTACCCGAGGTCGCGTCATTGGGAAGTTGGAAGAAGGTCGAAATGTGACTAGTGTGGCCGAGGAGTTCGGTATCGCTCACAACATCGTTTCAAGAGCTTGGAGAGCATTTCAAACGACAGGAACAGCTGTCCGAGAGTTTAGCAGTGGTCGTCCACGAGCAACCACGGCGGCGGACGACCGGTAAATTGTCCTACAGGCGAGAAGAGACAGACGGCAGACAGCGGAAGAAATCGCAAGGCACATGCAACAGACAACTGGACGTCCGTTATCGCATTTTACTGTGGCCAGGAGGCTGCGCAAAGGTGGTCTATTTGCACGACGACCAGTACGGTGTGTGCCATCAACGCCTGCTCATCGGAGACGGCGGTTTCTGTGGTGCCAGGTACACAAGAACTGTACACATCAGCAATGGGGTAGAGTTCTCTTTACGGATGAGAGCCAATTTGGTCTGATGAGCGATTCTGGACGTATACACATCTGGAGAGAGCAGGGAACACGCAATCACTTCTCCAACATCATCAAAAAGGACCGGTTTGGAAGTGGCGGAGTTCTCGTTTGGGGCGGTATCATGCTTGGTAGCCGTACTATCCTCCACATCTTCTAAGGAGGTTCAGTCACTGGTGTCCGCTATTGTACCTAGGTTCTCCTGCCTCACGTGCATCTGTTTAGAGGTGCTGTGGGTCCCGAGTTCCTCTTCATGGAAGACAATGCTACACTTCATCGTACAGCGCTGTCGCAGAGCTGTTGGATAGTGAAGATATTCAACGCATGGATTGGCCCGCAAGGTCCCCAGACCTAAATCCAATCGAACACGTGTGGGACCTTCTCGGGAGACGCTTGGCAGCACGTCACCAGCCGCCAGCAACGATTCCGCAGCTGCGATTGGCGCTACAAGAGGAATGGGCCGCGATGCCTCAACAGCTCCTTGACAACCTTGCCCTCAGCATGGACAGACGTTGTAAATCCGGCAACGCAGTCAGGGGTGATCATATTCCCTACTAAAGACTAGATTTTTCTTGGAAGCCGCCTGTCAGATGGACGTTTCTGTCTTCTGTCCAGTTGTGCTCGAAGCTACCTTTTCAATAAAGTGCCTTTGTATCCTTTGGATTCCTTGTTTGGATGGTTTTGCTCACTTGTCCCATATTCTTACATCTTGGGGATCTTATGGTATGATTTGAGTCGATGTGGAGCACTTCTGCACGACGTTGCATTCGAAAAACCGTCTCGTCCTTAATTTTTGCACGCCAGTGTATTAGCTTGATTCTGTTTTCCTTTGCAACCGCCTGAAGAAGCCGTCCGTTGACGGGGAAAGCTTGCGAGAACATTTTCCTACACCAATAAATACGGATATTATATTACATTGGCTTTGAAACCGCTGCTGTTTGACACCACTTTAAACAATTAGAGGATATTATGTCTACCTGAAGCCAGTGCACTCTTGGTCAGCTGCTAAGTCCGAATTGCTACTGTGAATGAATGCGAGTTTGGTATTCTAAATCCAAGATTTTTAAACCTAAATCAAGCCTGCAGCATTGTTACTTGTTCAACATTCCGCCCTGTGGGATAACGTACTAAATGATACGAAAGTGAAGTAGTCACATGTGAGCATCCTCTCTGGCTTTAGTTGAGAGTTTGAAGGACAAAATTTATTCTCAACTCAAAAAGCTTTGAAAACTGCAAAATAAGAGAAAAAAATTTTAAACCTAAAAACCTTACACAAGTTATGAATAGAATTCAAAGACATAAATAAACTGCAACCCGAAATTCCCTCGGTATAGTTCTGCAGCACAATTTTTTTTCAAATACAGGTTAATACAAAATGATTGCCCTCAATTACAAATGACTGTGTATGAAAGTGTAATTGTTCCTACTCTGATGTATGGCAGTGAAACCTGGGTACTGCAGAAGAAATATAGGAGTCGTTTGTGTGCTGGAGAAATGCATTACTAACGGTGGGGTTTGTGGCAAGACACGTTGTGATTGTGTGAGGAATGAAGATGTGTTGCAGTTGTGTGGTGTGAAGCAAAATGTTGTTAGCAAGGTGGAGACTAATATGCTTCGGTGGTATGGCCATGTTGAAAGAATGAGTGAGGAGATGCTTACTAAGAAAATCTTTTTAGCCCAAGTGGCAGTAAAGAAAGGTAGAGAAAGGCCAAGAAAGTCATGGGAGGATCAGATTCAGAAGTGTTTGCATAAGAAAAATATTATGAAAATGAAGTATAGAAGACCTTTTGTACGGTGTGTAAAGTCGGTGAAGCTTGAGTTGTATATCAAGATCGCTGTAAATGGAGAAGTTTGATACGGCAACAGTAGGTAAAAATTATCTAATAGTTTGTATTTCTTTTTGGAGCTAACCTCTGAATCTCAGAACAGCTTAGTGATATGTATGTATGATTACAAATGACAATACCTGGTTTATGAACATAGATACAAAGATCACGTTGTTGCACAATAAAGAAGGAAGTTTTTTTTTTTTTTTAATTGGAGGTTTAACGACCACCGTGAGCAACTCAATGGGCTATAAGCAGTCGCCCGTCCCTAATTTAGGGTCACTGTTTCCAGGGAAGGGAGAGATCCAGTGCCGAAAGACAAACACAACATCCATGCCTCACCGGGATTCGAACCCGGACCCCTTTCGGACAAATGATCAGAGGCCATCGCTTAGACCACTGCGCCACCGGGGCGGCAAGGAAGTTTAGAATTGTGTTTCCATACTTTACAAATGTTCTATGCAACTCCCCTGGGCAACGCGGACAACAACTAAACGGTAATCCATTTCACACCATACTTTATGAAGCATGTCTGTAGTCACTGATGCCAGTGCAAGCTGAATGTGCATCTTTAGTTCTTGCAGTGTTCTCAGCAAAAGTGGCACATACATATGTTTTCGGAATTTTTCTTCCATTTTCAAGGTGAAATGCAAATATTTATGGAATAAAATTATATTTTAACAATACGAAGAAACATCGCGAGAAAAATAAATCACGCGTACAGGAATTTTTTTCACTGTGTTTAACTTCCATTTTCGAAAGTTTTGAAAAGCGAAATAGCATCCCCAGACCAGAAAACGACCCCCCCACCAAAAAACGACCTCCCCCCAACTAATCCTCCAAAATTTCTCTTTAGTTTTGCATCGATCTCGAGGATATCCCAAATGATTACAAAAAAGGAGAATCCGCGGAAGAATCTCATGTATGCTACTCACCAAGATGATGCTCCTTGTCTGGCGGTCCACAGTCCGGATAATTCATTGGAGTTTCTTGGCAAGAGGCCAAACCATAACTGCAGAACGTTATTGTACTGAATTACATCAGAAATGACCAGCTTTGGTCAATAGACAATGGTGTTCTTCTGCTGTAGGACAACACACGCCCTCATGTCGCAAAACAAACAATGCTGACACTAAGTGCGTTGGGCAATGAAGCACTGCCTCATCCTGCCATTTCCCGTATAGTTGGTTACTAGCATAGTTGCACTATTTTAGGTACAGTTGGTGTGCAGTTCCTTGTTATTTAATTATAAACAAACACTTTGAACTTCCTCAGCTTTACTACATCAACAAACCATGCCAGAAGCTTTGGTTTTATGAAGCTGAAAACTGTTTATGCAAACATTTTTTGGAAAGGAAAAGAAAAAAAAGGCACGTGTTTTGGTCACTAAAACTAATGAAGTGAGAACAGAATTCTTGTCGGTTTCAGCTGCAATTAACCAATGCATCCAGTAGTGGATGGGGTCTTTTGTTTCACTCAGTGATCCTCACTATCTGATTATTTAACAAGTCAGTCTTTTTCTTTGAATAAAGCTCATGTTGAGAAATGGCTTCCTAGTTTAATTGAATTAATAATCTAAAGCAACTTATGGGATTTTACTAGGAATTTTTTTCATTAATAGCAAATTTTCGGAGAAAACTCTTCTTCTTCAGGCTGTCTTGTTATTGTCACTTTTTACTTGTCACTATCACGGTTACGGTTTACCTTGACGGTTACGGTTAACCTTGACGGTTTAGGTTATTTTTCAACAAATCCGGCCAGATGTTAGGCAGGAAAAATCCTTTGCAGTCATTGATGATGTAATTTTGATTTTTCTCAATCTCTATTCCTTCTTTCAGTTTTCTTTTTTGGAAATTGCTTTGGAAACTGATTACTTTAAGGGAATTCCAATCCATGCTGTGCCCAGTTTCTCTAACATGCCTATCTAATCCAGTCTTGTTTGTTTTGTGAGACAAAAAGTTTCAGGTAACCGGAAAAGTTCGTGCAGTTTTATAACACATGATAACGCACGTTGGGACCCAGGTGCCTTCCAGTTGATGTAAGGGTAAACGGAATTGTCTCACCACTCATGTTAAACATTTGTGAAAGTTCTTGACGCTTTAATCTGGAATTATTTTCAACAAAGGCACGTAACTCATCATTATCCATAATCAAGGGTCTTTCTGAAAGTGGGTGCATCTTCAAGTGATTCCATGGTTCATACTCTTCCAGGCAAAATAAATTCAAGCACTTTTCAAGGACTTTTTAAACCGGAATTATCACATGCGTATACTGTCAATCAGTCAGTAGGTAGGTACTTTAGTAAGTTCAGATTATTAATCTTAGCTGGGGCTGGTACACGTTCAATGACCCACAGTTTGTTTATTTTATTAACTTTGAATTGCCCCTCTGTTTTGGTATTTTTCGAAATCATTTTATCTTGCGGAATATTTTGAAAGAGTACACTATTTTCGTATTCATTTGCTGGTATAACACTTATTGTTTTATTTTAACCTTTTACTTTGATGCATTGCATTGATGCATATTTTTTACGCATTGAGAAGAAAGGGTCCACGCACGAAGCACAATTCCTGGAAGTTCCACCCTCCGGCAAGAATGCATCCCTAACTCCAGTAAACAGAAGCCCATCACAATTTATGAATACATCATTTCACTTATTTTATTAACATGGCCAATGCTTTACTCTGTAGTGATATCATAGCCAAGATACCGGCTGTCCACACACTCCCCTGGGTTGAATGCAAGTTCTGCACTATTTGATCAGCTTGGTGTTTTTATTGGAACTACACAGAAATCTCCTATACAACGATCGTGACAAAATTAACAGAGGGAAAAAATGGGGTGTGTATGTTATCATTATGCTCAACACTACTTCTGGTGAACTAAATAATCATTATGTGGGTTCAACCAAAATAAATTTGGATTTGAGATTAAATGAACACAGATATATTTTAAAAATGAACCACCAAAGCACTGGGACAACGCTAAGATCATAAACACACCTAACTCTGTTTATTCCTTGTTATTTACAGAAAGCCTCTATATTTCGGCTTATAACACGTTGCTGTAATGACTATTATCCTTGTGTTTTACCTGAACCCTGGAGCAATCTGATTAGGGAGGACAGCACAATAACTATTGTTTCTATTGAGTAATTTCCGTTGGCTAATTATGCTTTTTCGACTGTCTTGTTACCAGGTATATCATATCATGTGACACTGACATTACCTTTCCCATGATGCATCTGCTCCACATATTTAAGACTAGCATGTAACCACATGATGTAAATCACATCTGATAAAGGTGTCACTGTGATAACGAAAGTGCTCGTGTGTTTTTTAACCTGTACATAGATTTTGTTTTTTAGCTGAATAAATATCATCATGCAACCACAGTATTTGTCATTTTCTTGTAGGACTTCCGTCCACAGTGAGTAGAGTTTAGGTCCCAGCCACCTACAGTGAGATCGCCTTTTGGGCAGGACACAGAAACGGAAGGAATGAGAGCAAGTCTAGCGACTTTGACAGAACAGTTTGTAGTGAGATTAGAGTACAGTAGATGGCGCCACTAGATGGCGCCACTGTACAAGTATGATGTTGCACAGAGGGGTGAGATAATTTCGGGGGGGGCATAGGAAAGGATACCCATTTAACCAGTGGGTCCACCTGGGGGCCGTCACTTAACGTGCTCATCCAATGCACGGCAGATATTCAGCGATTGTTAGTAAATCACATCATCTCTGAAAGATCAGCCCAGGATCAAACCTGAGGACCTTGCATTGATAGTCTGACTCGCTAACCACTAAGCCATCCGTGGCTCATCATCGTGCAACAAGACGGATTTCTTTTAATACTAGTATTTATGCACGAATTATAGTGTTTACCGTCCTATACAACATTTTAGCACAAACAATTATTTTACACATACTCTTTCATATCATTTACTTAACAAACAAAACATTTTTTTTTCAAGTACTATTTACAAAGTCAAACTTTTCAAGTACTTTCAAGGACTTGAAAATGAATTTTTATTCAAGGACTTTTCAAAGACCGTACAAACAATGGATTCATCACCAGAAACAATTTTTTAAAACCATTCTTGAGCAGTAGAACTGAGTTCGGGCTCAATTTTCGAAGCCCGAATTTTATATTGCACGATAGAGCCCAGGCCCGAAGGAGCCCCAAAACTGGCTAACCTGTTCAACCATTAATTAAAAAAAACATCTCCTTTTCCACACTTCCACTCTCTCCTCCTCCTGTATTTCTCAAATGGGGAGTGGGGAAGGGACCTCTTTCTATTTCGTACAGTGTAACTGTACGATTTTCTTCAAACGTTTGTTTCAGTGCTTCGGGTGACCGGCCATCCAAAATGATTGGGCCGTGCTGCAATTGTATCTCACTTAAATAACTATACCATGCAAATTAATTGGGACAAGCTATTTTATTCTCAGAATTGTAATGTGATCGCCAGTTGATGTCGGAAACCCACGTAAACCAGTTTTATCAGCTGTGAGGTGGTGTGACTGTTAGAACTTGATAGTAAGAATGTGGTTTGACTGGTTTTAAACAGGAAATAGGCACTTCAGCTTCAGTTGTGAGCTTTCGTGTGCGACAGGTGGATGTTAGTTTTTGCTCTCTGTGAGTACATGTTGCTTTTGTGTATTCAAAATGGATATTTCCCCAAGGAAGCGTGCAAAAATAATTGCTCTGAAGGATCACACTTCTATGACAGTGAGAGATATCGCTTCTGCAGTTGGTGTAGGCAAATCAAGTGTATCAAGACTGCTTACGCGATACAATGCATCTGCATCATCGTCTCTAAAAAGGAGAGGTAAATGTGGAAGAAAACGAAAAACAACTGCACGAACCGATAAATATCTAATCAGAAAAAGTAAAATGAATCCAAAAAAAGAACCAAGGACCGACCTTCAAAGAGATTGGTTGTGACGTTAGTGATTAAACTGTACGCCGTAGGCTTCTGGAAGTTAGCCGGAAGGCAAGAAGACCAACCAAAAAACAATATTTGAATGCGAAAATGAAGATACAACGTTTAGCATGGGCCAAAAAATATAAATCATGGACTGCTGACGACTGGAAAAAGGTAATTTTCAGTGATGAAATTCATTATTTGTGCAGGGTTACCAAGCAAATGTCGTTAGTCGAAGCAACTGTGAACCCTTAAGAGCTGGGCATGTCAAACAAACTGTAAAACACCTTCTGAAACAGATGTTTTGGGGTTTTTTCACATCAAATGGCACTGGAAGCTTAGTTCCTGTTCAAGGTATGATGAATTCAGCCAAGTACGTAGAAATATTACAACGTAGGATTGTTCCATTCTTGCAAGCTTTTGACGGGACATTTCAACATGACTTGGCCCCATGTCACAATTCGAAATTGGTCACAAATTTCATGATGGAAAATCAAATTCATTTGCTTGATTGGCCTGGAAATTCACCAGACTTAAATCCCATAGAAAACTTGTGGAATATTTTGAAGAGACGTTTAGGTAAAATGGACTGTACAACCAAAGAACACATGATAACGAATGCTATAAAAGTGTGGTTCCATGATTATGAAGTCAAAAATATGTGCACTTAATTAGTGGAGTCAATGCCAAAACGAATTCAAGAGGTCATTTCTGCTAAAAAAGAACATACTTCATACTAATACAGGTATTTATCAGTGTATATCAAGGATGTAAGGTCAGGTGATGCGTAACATCACAGCCTCTCCTTGACAAATGTCAACCCCGCCTTCTCGTGGTGCATCCTGTTCCCACTAAAGGGGCTCTGACGACCGCCCATAGCGGTATAACTATACCATCGGGATCAGAGGAAATTCTATCCCACACTCACCAACCCGCTTGGCCAGCGTGGTGAGTTATGGCCAAACCCCTCCAAAATGATTCCACAACTTAAATCTTGGCCCTCAGTCTCCGGCAGCTGGAATGTACCTGGCCAAGGCAGCGGCCAGTGCGACATGAAGGCAGAGGGTGCTAAGAATCCCCGGAGGACCGGACTAGGCTGCCATCTGATGCTGACCTTGGCTACTTACAATGGACGCTCCTATCTTCTGATTCAAGGCTTCTTGAATTGGAAGAGGAACTACAAAGGATCAAGTGGGACATCGTGGGGCTAAGTGAGGTAAGGAGAAAAGGAGAAGATCTCATCGAACTGAAAAGTGGACATCTCTTCTACTATCGTGGGACAGATACTGGCAGAACTAGTGGTGTTGGATTTATAATAAACAAGAAACTGAAGGATAAAGTTGTAGAAGTTTGAAAGTTCCTCTGACAGAGCTGCACGACTTGTTATCCAACTCTCGAAAAGATACCAGGCTCAGATTATTCAAACTTATGCACCGACCACAAGTCATCCTGAAGAAGAAATTGAAGAATTTTATGAGGAAATTTGTCATCTAAATAATAAAGGTAAGCCCAGCACTTGAAAATAATTATGGGAGATTTCAATGCAAAAATAGGGCAACGGCAACAGAATGAAACTTCAGTAGGTAAATTCGGTCATGGCAACAGAAACCAGCGTGGAAATACTCTCGTTGAGTTTGCAGAGGCAGAAGGGTTTTTCATCTTGAACTCCTTCTTCAAGAAAAAGCCACACAGGAAATGGACATGGAGACATCCAAATGGGACGACAAGTGAAATTGATTTTATTATGTGTAACAAAAAAATTCGTCATAGAAGACTGCAGTGTGCTAAACAAGTTCAACACAGGTAGTGACCATAGATTGGTGAGATGTAAGATGCACCTCAACACTAAACTTGAACGTGGCAAGCTCATAAGACAAACAAAATCTATTGACATAACCAACCTTAAAAAACACCATAATACCTTCAAGTTAGAACTGAAGAACAGGTTCTCTGCTTTAGAAGGCCTAACATCGGAAGAAGTGGACATCTCTGAAGTTAACAGAAAAGTAACCAAAGCTCTTATGGAAACAGCAACAAAATTAGCTGGGTCTAAGAACAAGTTGCATGTGAACAAATTATCAGGAAAAACCAAAATATTGATGCAAAAAAGAAGAGAGATGAGGACAACTAAAGAAGATGTGACTTCCAAAGTGGAATATATAGAGCTATGCAAGACTGTAAGAAAAAGTATCACTGAAGACGTAAGGAAATTCAACTGTGAACTAGTGAGGAAAGCAATTGAAAACAACCAAAGCCTAAAGATAGTAAAGGGACATCTCAGTAAGGGAAGAAAACAGATTATGGCACTGAGAAAAGAAGATGGTTCTGTAACAAGAAATAGAGGCGAAATTTTGACAAGAGTGAAAGATTTCTACTCCAAATTATATGAAAGGGATGATATATGCACTCCAGACATCATGAAAGATACCAGTACCAGAGTTCCCCCAGTCCTTCCAGCAGAAGTTGCACATGCAATCAAGAACATGAAGCGAGGAAAAGCTCCAGGAGAAGATGGAATTACTGTAGACATCATACAAGAAGCAAGTGGAGAAATCGAAACAGTACTCGCCCAAATTTTCACTCGATGCCTTAATGAAGGAAAGATTCCTGAGGATTGGAACACCGCTACAATGATCCTGCTACATAAGAAAGGTGACATTGAGGATCTCGGAAACTACAGACCTATCAGCCTCCTATCAGTAGTTTATAAAATCTTCACTAAAGTTCTTTCACACCGCTTGAAGGTAGCAATAGACATGGCTCAACCGAGAGAACAAGCTGGATTCAGGAGTGGCTACAGCACAATAGATCATATCCACGTGCTGAGAGAACTAATTGAAAGAGCGAGGGAATATGAACTTCCATTGTGCATGGCTTTTATCGATTATGAAAAAGCCTTTGATTCGGTGAAACCATCAGCAGTTACAATGGCTCTGAAAACCTGCGGTATTGAAGATGCATACATTAATATTATTAATAACATCTATGAAAATGCAAGTGCAAAGATTAGGCTGTTTGAAAATACAACACACGTAAAAATTGGAAAGGGAGTGAGACAAGGTGACACCATATCTCAGAAGCTATTTAATGCCACATTGGAGGGTGTTTTTCAGTCGCTGAGCTGGGAAAACAAAGGGATAAAGATTAATGGAGATTGTCTAACCCACCTTCGTTTTGCTGATGACGTAGTCATTTTTGCAACTACCCCATCAGAGCTGCAGAGTATGATCCAGGAACTTGCTGACAAGAGTAAAGAAGTGGGATTAAAAATGAACTTTCAGAAGACAAAAGTGATGTTCAATGCTTTTACAAGAAATGAAAATTTATCGATTGATGGAGAAAAGCTGGAGATAACAGACACGTACGTTTATCTTGGACAGCAGATATCAAGTGAGGGTCACATTGATGAAGAAATTAATCGGCGTACAAAACTTGCCTGGAGAGCTTTTTGGAAGAAACAGCATAATTTTCAAGAGCAATATGCCATTATGTCTTAAAAGAAAAGTGTTTGATCAATGCATCCTTCCAGTGCTTACGTATGGTGCAGAGACGTGGACCTTAACTAAAAGAGACATACAAAGGCTGCAGACAACTCAAAGCAGCATGGAGAGGTGCATGCTTGGTGTAACCAGGAGAGATAAGAAGAGGAACTCGTGGATCCGAAAAATGACAAGAGTGGAAGACATCATGATCAGAGTTAAATCCTGAAATGGCAATGGGCTGGACATACTGCCAGAAGGACAGATCATCGATGGACAGCCGAAATTTTAGATTGGATTCCAAGGGACAGGAAAAGACCCAGAAGAAGACCACATAGGAGATGGGTGGATGAAATTCGAAAGTATGCAGGGGTGACATGGAGGAGACTGGCACAAGACAGACCGTTGTGGAGGAAACTTGGGGAGACCTTCGTCCAGCAGTGGATTGATAATGGTTGACGATGATGATGATGATATCAAGGCATAGAATGATATAAAGGCATATTTTTGGAAAAAAATGATTTTTTACTTTGTCCCAATTAATTTGCACAGTATAGTAAGGCCAATTTTATCGTGCCATAATGCGCTGAAATATGTACGTTGCTAAACAGAATTAGCAGGGAGCTACTGCGTGGAGATAGGGGGTAAATTATTGTTGGCAAGCTATCAACTATCCAATATCTATAGTTCATGAAAACGCTTTTTCTTCTCTTAGAGCCGTAACTAGACCAGGGCAGGAGGGGCGTCTGCCCCGGGCGCAGCTCAAGAGAGGGCGCAAAAATCACTGCGTATGATCTGATTAAAATTGGAACTTTCTCACAAGTTTCTGGTCCACCTTTTATCACCATACTTTGTCTATTTACATAATTTGCTTATAATATCTTTTGCCAGTTTTGGTAGCTTTGCAGTCTAAAATTCGAATTGCTCCGTCAAAATGTGCAGGGGATGTAATTTGTTCACATTGAGAAATGAAGCGCGGGTGTTCGTACGTTGCAAGATAAGAATGTCGTTCACATCGCTGAAGATTCTCTGGGGACAATTCGATCATTACTATTTTACAACAAGCTGCAAGCATCTAATGTGATACCAAAGGTCTCAACTCCAAAGCAGTTGAGAATTGCATCACTTTTTTCACCTTTTGTATTTCTCAGCCCATTTAGGGCTGTAAATTACAAAAAGGTGCTGTAAGTTAGGGAAAGTGAAATGTGCAAAACTTGTCTGAGTTCTGCCACCCATTTCCTACATTCAAGAGTGCAAAATGCTGTTACGGTGTGGGATATATACCCTTTGGGGTACGATACAGTAAATACCCTATTTACTGTATCATACCCCAATAAAAATATTTAAGAGTTAGGTTGTTGAACTACAATGAAAATGAGGGCTGCAGTAACTTCGCAAAGTTCTTCTTCTGTTCTGCCGAAAAACTATCCTACTCTTAAGATCTATTGCACAACCATTAATGATTATGAGTTATCAATTAACTACAAGAGAATGTGATATAAAAAAAAAGTTAGCATTAATTTTAGTATAAAGTGAAACGTCAGAAGCTATTCTGACAGCCCGGTGGTGCAGTGGTCGAAGCGCTGGCTTATGATTTTTCGTCCGAGAAGGGTCCGGGTTTGAATCCTGGTGAGGCATGGATGCTGTGTTTGTCTTACAGCACTGGCTCTCTCCCTTCCCTGGAACCAGTGACTCTAAATTAGGGACGGGCGACTGCTTAAAGCCCATTGAGTTGCTCACGGTGGTCGTTAAACCTTCAATCAAAAAAGAAAAGAAAAAGAAAATCTACTCTTTGTGGCTAGTGTTAGTTATTTTGAAAAATTTTAATTGCGTATGCGTCTGGATTCTAAATAATGAAAATCTGTGGGTAATCAATACACAAGACTAGTGTTAATGTCGTAAAAATTCATGCAACAAGCATGGTTATCATACACTATCTACCAACAAGTAATTGGACACCTGTGATAGCAAAGGAAAACGAAGTTTATTCACCTTCAATAGTTGGTGGAGCCTCCACGAGCGGCGATTACAGCTGCGACCCTCCGGGACATACTCTCAACCAGGCGTTGTACGACGGCTAGCAGTATTTTCTTCCACTCGGCTTGGAGAAGACGGGTCAGTTCCTTCACCGATTTCGGACGGTGGGGGCACCCCTTAAGTCGACACTCTAACTCGTCCCAGAGGTGCTTGATAGGGTTAAGGTCCGGACTCTGTGCAGGCCAGTCCATTCGATTAACCCCACTGTCACCATACCAAGCCATGGTGGACCTCGCAACATGACAGGTGGCATTGCCATCCTCAAAGTAACATGGGTCCACCCTGTAAAACTGCCACAACGTAGGAAGCGCATGGCCATCCAAAATGGTACAGTAGGTCTCGGCGTTGAGTCTACCAGGAATTGCGACCATGGGTCCCGTGCCATGCCAGGAGAAACACCCCCATAGCATAATTCCACGGCCGCCGAACTTAACAGTTGGCACAATACATTCCGGCAGGTGGTGTTCTCCAGGCAGACGCCAAACCCAGACCCTGCCATCCGAATGATAAAGGATGATCCTTGATTCGTCGCTCCAGCGAACCGGCTTCCACTGTTCAACGCTCAACTTTCTTTGCACCACGTTAGCCGAGCAGCGCTATTGGACTTTGTGATCAAAGGCTTGTGGGCGGCAGCACGTCCATGATAACCGAGCAGATGGGCTTCCTTACAGATGGCATTCATCGAAAGAACACTCCCGGATGCCTGTTGGAAACTCCTCGCGGATGTGGCCCATCGATTTGGTGCAGTTCTTCCGAATTTCTCTGGCCAGCACTCGTCGGACTCCAACTCCCAGTTTTGTGGGTCTGCCGGGTCGGGGCACATTCCGACAGTCACCTCTCATCTTCCACTTGCCAATCACGTAGGCCACTGTCGATTTTGGGTACTTCAACTCTCTGGATATGTCACGCATGGATAAGCCATTCTGTGATACCCGACGATTACACCTTTCTCGAAATCAGAGAGCTCCCAACTGCGTGGCATCTTGAATGCGACTGGTTGCGTTGTTGTTTCCCAAACGATTTTTAACGGCGGCGGCCATGACGTGTATGAGGACTGCAGATAACGTCGGCTGCAGGGGTGTCCAATTACTTGTTGGTAAAGTGTCTCATTTGCTAAATCATATAAAATCACATTTATATATAAAAAAAAATTCTCTTCTCTCCCTCTTCCTATGGGCCTGAGCCCGAGCCTGATTGGGGCCCAGGCTGTCTCAGCTCTGCTGCGCAGTACGTTCTGCTACCGCAGCTTTTCCAAATGCCACACAAGCCTAACAGGAAGCTTTTGAAGCCTCCAAACTGAGTTTAAATTTGTAAAACAAACAAGCCCTAATTACACAGGGTTTAACTGACATTTTAGAAGGGTTCAAAGTCACAGAAAAACAGCACACACCAAGTTAAGAGTGCACCAATTAACCGACACGTATCTGTGTCTTATAACGCACATGCAAATTTGCGCTCTGCAAACCACTACAAAATAATTAAATAATAGCTGCACACTATATGTATAACTGTTTCATATGTTATATATGTTCTATGTGTTGTGGGCATACTTGCAGCAAAATCATCTTTGCTTTCATTCATCATATATGACTAGGAATATTATTATATGTTTAAGTTATTACGTCATCCAGCACCCACCTTGTTGAGGTGTTTCATATTAGGTTTCTTCATCTAGTATCTTGAAATTGAAGTATCTTGAAATGCATATATAAGCGTGTCTTGGACACGTAGAATATTCCTGTTGCAAACAGGCCTAATTGAAATTGCGACCAGAGTTTTAAGTTCAAATAAAACACAAGTATGGATACCATACAAAGAGTGCGTGAAAGAATTATATACAATGCAATTTAATAACCATTTACCGTCAACAAGTGTCGTCAATCTTTAAAAGAAGGAATGGACATAATCAAGGGACTATCCAAACAGACATTAAATAAAATCTCATCAATCTCTGAACAATGCCAGACCACCTCGGCAACACGCACACGACTCCACACAAACCACCGGACATGTTTCGGCACGACTCACTTTCGGCCATTATCAACGGTATGCATCCTGGATCAATGTTCATAGTTGTTATATACACGTCTATGTAATGATGACGGAAGACGTCGACGTGGAGCAACTATGACGAAGGTAAGAGCGAGGTGTCCTAGATATATAACAACTATGAACATTGATCCAGGATGCATACCGTTGATAATGGCCGAAAGTCAGTCGTGCCGAAACATGTCCGGTGGTTTGTGTGGAGTCGTGTGCGTGTTGCAGAGGTTGTCTGGCATTGTTCAGAGATTGATGACGTTTTATTTAATGTCTGTTTGGATAGTCCTTGATTATGTCCATTCCTTCTTTTAAAGATTGACGCCCCTCTTTGACGGTAAATGGTTATTAAATTGCATTGTATATAATTCTTTCACGCACTCTTTGTATGGTATCCATACTTGTGTTTTATTTGAACTTAAAACTCTTTGTGGAATAACTTTTTTACGGGTCTTATAGAGGTTATTTTTCATGAAAGTTGGTTGTCAAATTTTCGAACTAAAGCCTAGTTCGTCATCAGGACTATGTCACTGGAGTAGTTGCTGCCACTCAATTCGAAGAGTCCATCCGCAATTAGAGAAGGGAAAATATTCACTCAGCTTTTTAGAAAACCCACCAACACAGGGAAGATGTTAGACTTCTGCTCATTCCACCCTGATTATATTAAATTGAATACGGCGAGACAATTTTTGGAAAAAAATTGAAATCCTGGTCTCTTCAGCTACTCAAAAAGATCTTCACAAAGAAGAATTAAAGGAAATATTGGCAGAAAACAATTACCCCTCCCCATATGTTGAGAAAATATTTAAACAAGTGCCAAAAAAGAAGCAGGAAAAAACCAACTTCAAATTCACCAGCAAAATTGCGTACCACAAGGGACTTTTCGAGAAACTGAAGAGGATCGGAGCAAAATATAATATCAGGCTAGCTCCAGATCTTAATAACAAAATAAAGAAATTCCTGCCAGCTTTAAAGCAGAAAGAATTGGACATCCAATTGCAGGAAGGAGTAATATATTGCATCGACTGTAACTGCGGACTCAGCTATATAGGAGAAACAGGGAGAAGTATTAAGGTCCGAATAAAAGAACACCAAGCAGCTATTAGGAACATTAGTAACAAAACAGGGCTAGACAGACATATACAAGCAAGAGGACACTCCATAAATTGGGACTCGGTGAAAATAATCGCCCACCAGTCAAACTTAGTAAAGAGGAAACTAGAAGAAGGGATCGAAATAGCAAGAAGAAGAAGAAGTACCACAATTAACGATAATTGCGGATGGACTGTTCCAATTGAGTGGCAGCAACTACTCCAGTGACATAGTCCTGATGACGAACTAGGCTTTAGTTCGAAAATTTGACAACCAACTTTCACGAAAAATAACCTCTATAAGACCCGTAAAAAAGTTATTCCACAATCACTATGAATAGAGGTGCCATAAATGCATTTACAACTAGGCTTAAAACTCTGGTTGCAATTTCAATTAGGCCTATTTGCAACAGAAATATTCTACGTGTCCAAGACACGCTATATGCATACTTCAATTTCAAGATAGATGAAGAATCCTAATATGAAACACCTCTACAAGGTGAGTGCTGGATGACGTAATAACTTAAACATATAATAATATTCCTAGTCATATGTGATGAATGAATGCAAAGATGATTTTGCTGCAAGTATGCACACGACACAAAGAACATATATAACGTGTGAAACAGTTGTACACATAGTGTGTAGCTATTATTTAATTATATATTACCACGTAAAATATATTTTTGGTAGTTCTTACTAACCAAAATCCATTACCACTACAAAATATTTAAAACAAGTCACTACCGAAAACTCCCTGAACTCTTTCAGTCACCTAATACTGGGTTGGAAAGAAAGCAATGTCTGCAAATGTAAGGTGGCAGAAAAGTGATACTTAATGTATATACAAGTCAGTCGAAATTATACAACGTCGAATCACCTTATTGTGACCACCAGCTAATATACAGAGTACCCGACACGTGCAGCATGGAGAGCAACTAGACGGGATGGGAGTGACTCAATAAGGTGCTGGAAGACGTTCACGGGTATGTGGAGCCATGTTGACTGCAGTACATCTGACAGCTGCTTGGTGGAGCATCCATAGTGAGCAACACAATCGAGGTGGTGCCACAGATGCTCAATTGGGTTTAAGTCTGGGGAATTAGGGGGGCCAGGGAAGAACTTTGAAGTCTTCATCAAGTTCTTCCAACTACTCTTGAACATTTCTAGATGTGTGACACATCGCATTGTCGTGCTGGAAGATCTCATCTGCCCCAGGGAAGACAATCAGCATGTATGGGTGTACGTGGTCTGCAAGGATGGATCCATAATGAATTCGGTCCATAGTGTCTTCCACAGGCATGAGTGGACCCAGAGAATGCCACGAAAACATTCCCCAGACAATAACACTGCCCCCACCAGCTTGTGTTCTTTCTAGCAATGGTTGAAGAGTGTCTGTTCTCCGATGTTTCTCGCCTTATACGCCAACGTCCATCTGTTCAATGAAGCAGAAAACGTGACTCGTTGGAGAGGGCAATGCTTTGCCAATCAACGGAGGTCCAATTCCGATACTGCCATGCAAATGTAAGCCTTTTCTGCCGATGCACATTCGTTAGCATACGTGCGGTGACCATCCGTCTGCATTGGAACCCCATGCGCAGCAAGGTTCGCTGAACTGGCTTTTTAGACGCACTTCCGGTAGTACCCTAGTTCCTTCAGCCAGTGAGTCGCTCCACTGTAGCATGTCGAACAGCCCTCGCACACCTTCAAAACCAACTTTCACCTCTCACATCAATGGCATGTGGTGCTCAGCAGTTTCCACGTCGCTCATTCACAATGATGCCATTTCTCCAGTCACGATGCACTTTAACCACATCAGCATGTGAACTGTTCACAAACTGCGCTGTTTCAGAAATACTGCCACCCTTGGCCCGAAAGCCAATAATCACCCCTTTTTACAAATCTGATAAATCCCTCCTTTTATCCATTTCAGCAATGAGTGATATGTTGTCAGATCAGATGTAGAGAATTTTAGGAAGAGAGTGTCTGACCCCAGGTCTTAAACAACCCTTGGAAATAGGAAGCTAGGAGATTTGGGCTAGAGTGCCCGATAGGAAAGTGACACGGAAGCGAGGTAGAAGACGCCCTTACTTACAACCGGGGGGCCAGTACCTGTGGCCCGAGGGCTTAACGTGCCCACAATGCTCTTGTAGATCTGATCAGATCATATGTAGAGGATTTTAGGAAGGGAGTGTCTGACCCCAAGTCTTAAACAACCCTTAGAAATAGGAAGCTAGGGGATTTGGGCTAGAGTGCCCGATAGGAAAGTGACACGGAAGCGAGGTAGAAGACGCCCTTATTTACTACCGGGGGGCCAGTACCTGTGGCCCGAGGGCTTAACGTGCCCACAATGCTCTTGTAGATCAGATCAGATCATATGTAGAGGATTTTAGGAAGGGAGTGTCTGACCCCAAGTCTTAAACAACCCTTAGAAATAGGAAGCTAGGAGATTTGGGCTACAGTGCCCGATAGCAAAGTGACACGGAAGCGAGGTAGAAGACGCCCTTATTTACTACCGGGGGGCCAGTACCTGTGGCCCGAGGACTTAACGTGCCCACAATGCTCTTGTAGATCAGATCAGATCATATGTAGAGGATTTTAGGAAGGGAGTGTCTGACCCCAAGTCTTAAACAACCCTTAGAAATAGGAAGCTAGGAGATTTGGGCTAGAGTGCCCGATAGGAAAGTGACACGGAAGCGAGGTAGAAGACGCCCTTATTTACTACCGGGGGCCAGTACCTGTGGCCCGACGGCTTAACGTGCCCACAATGCTCTTGTAGATCAGATCAGATCATATGTAGAGGATTTTAGGAAGGGAGTGTCTGACCCCAAGTCTTAAACAACCCTTAGAAATAGGAAGCTAGGAGATTTGGGCTACAGTGCCCGATAGCAAAGTGACACGGAAGCGAGGTAGAAGACGCCCTTATTTACTACCGGGGGCCAGTACCCGGGGTCAGACGGCTTAACGTGCCCACAATACTCTTGTAGATCAGATCAGATCGTATGTAGAGGATTTTAGGAAGGGAGTGTCTGACCCCAGGTCTTAAACAACCCTTAGAAATAGGAAGCTAGGGGATTTGGGCTAGAGTGCCCGATAGGAAAGTGACACGGAAGCGAGGTAGAAGACGCCCTTATTTACTACCGGGGGGCCAGTACCCGGGGTCCGACGGCTTAACGTGCCCACAATGCTCTTGTAGATCAGATCAGATCATATGTAGAGGATTTTAGGAAGGGAGTGTCTGACCCCAGGTCTTAAACAACCCTTAGAAATAGGAAGCTAGGAGATTTTGGCTAGAGTGCCCGATAGGAAAGTGACACGGAAGCGAGGTAGAAGACGCCCTTATTTACTACCGGGGAGCCACTACCCGGGGTCCGACGGCTTAACGTGCCCACAATGCTCTTGTAGATCAGATCATATGTAGAGGATTTTAGGAAGGGAGTGTCTGACCCCAGGTCTTAAACAACCCTTAGAAATAGGAAGCTAGGAAATTTGGGCTAGAGTGTCCGATAGGAAAGTGACACGGAAGCGAGGTAGAAGACGCCCTTATTTACAACCGGGGGCCAGTACCTGTGGCCCGAGGGCTTAACGTGCCCACAATGCTCTTGTAGATCAGATCAGATCATATGTAGAGGATTTTAGGAAGGGAGTGTCTGACCCCAGGTCTTAAACAACCCTTAGAAATAGGAAGCTAGGAGATTTTGGCTAGAGTGCCCGATAGGAAAGTGACACGGAAGCGAGGTAGAAGACGCCCTTATTTACTACCGGGGAGCCACTACCCGGGGTCCGACGGCTTAACGTGCCCACAATGCTCTTCTAGATCAGATCAGATCATATGTACAGGATTTTAGGAAGGGAGTGTCTGACCCCAGGTCTTAAACAACCCTTAGAAATAGAAAGCTAGGAAATTTGGGCTAGAGTGTCCGATAGGAAAGTGACACGGAAGCGAGGTAGAAGACGCCCTTATTTACAACCGGGGGGCCAGTACCTGTGGCCCGAGGGCTTAACGTGCCCACAATGCTCTTGTAGATCAGATCAGATCATATGTAGAGGATTTTAGGAAGGGAGTGTCTGACCCCAGCTCTTAAACAACCCTTAGAAATAGGAAGCTAGGAGATTTTGGCTAGAGTGCCCGATAGGAAAGTGACACGGAAGCGAGGTAGAAGACGCCCTTATTTACAACCGGGGGCCAGTACCTGTGGCCCGAGGGCTTAACGTGCCCACAATGCTCTTGTAGATCAGATCAGATCATATGTAGAGGATTTTAGGAAGGGAGTGTCTGACCCCAGCTCTTAAACAACCCTTAGAAATAGGAAGCTAGGAGATTTGGGCTAGAGTGCCCGATAGGAAAGTGACACGGAAGCGAGGTAGAAGACGCCCTTATTTAGTACCGGGGGCCAGTACCTGTGGCCCGAGGGCTTAACGTGCCCACAATGCTCTTGTAGATCAGATCAGATCATATGTAGAGGATTTTAGGAAGGGAGTGTCTGACCCCAGCTCTTAAACAACCCTTAGAAATAGGAAGCTAGGAGATTTTGGCTAGAGTGCCCGATAGGAAAGTGACACGGAAGCGAGGTAGAAGACGCCCTTATTTACAACCGGGGGGCCAGTACCTGTGGCCCGAGGGCTTAACGTGCCCACAATGCTCTTGTAGATCAGATCAGATCATATGTAGAGGATTTTAGGAAGGGAGTGTCTGACCCCAAGTCTTAAACAACCCTTAGAAATAGGAAGCTAGGGGATTTGGGCTAGAGTGCCCGATAGGAAAGTGACACGGAAGCGAGGTAGAAGACGCCCTTATTTACTACCGGGGGCCAGTACCTGTGGCCCGAGGGCTTAACGTGCCCACAATGCTCTTGTAGATCAGATCAGATCATATGTAGAGGATTTTAGGGAGGGAGTGTCTGACCCCAAGTCTTAAACAACCCTTAGAAATAGGAAGCTAGGAGATTTGGGCTAGAGTGCCCGATAAGAAAGTGACATTGAAGCGAGGTAGAAGACGCCCTTATTTACTACCGGGGGGCCAGTACCCGGGGTCCGAGGGCTTAACGTGCCCACAATGCTCTTGTAGATCAGATCAGATCATATGTAGAGGATTTTAGGAAGGGAGTGTCTGACCCCAGGTCTTAAACAACCCTTAGAAATAGGAAGCTAGGAGATTTGGGCTAGAGTGCCCGATAGGAAAGTGACACGGAAGCGAGGTAGAAGACGCCCTTATTTACTACCGGGGGCCAGTACCCGGGGTCCGAGGGCTTAACGTGCCCACAATGCTCTTGTAGATCAGATCAGATCATATGTAGAGGATTTTAGGAAGGGAGTGTCTGACCCCAGGTCTTAAACAACCCTTAGAAATAGGAAGCTAGGGGATTTGGGCTAGAGTGCCCGATAGGAAAGTGACATTGAAGCGAGGTAGAAGACGCCCTTATTTACTACCGGGGGGCCAGTACCCGGGGTCCGAGGGCTTAATGTGCCCACAATGCTCTTGTAGATCAGATCAGATCATATGTAGAGGATTTTAGGAAGAGAGTGTCTGACCCCAGGTCTTAAACAACCCTTAGAAATAGGAAGCTAGGGGATTTGGGCTAGAGTGCCCGATAGGAAAGTGACATTGAAGCGAGGTAGAAGACGCCCTTATTTACTACCGGGGGGCCAGTACCTGTGGACCGAGGGCTTAACGTGCCCACAATGCTCTTGTAGATCAGATCAGATCATATGTAGAGGATTTTAGGAAGAGAGTGTCTGACCCCAGGTCTTAAACAACCCTTAGAAATAGGAAGCTAGGAGATTTGGGCTAGAGTGCCCGATAAGAAAGTGACATTGAAGCGAGGTAGAAGACGCCCTTATTTACTACCGGAGGGCCAGTACCTGTGGTCCGAGGACTTAACGTGCCCACAATGCTCTTGTAGATCAGATCAGATCATATGTAGAGGATTTTAGGAAGGGAGTGTCTGATCCCAGGTCTTAAACAACCCTTAGAAATAGGAAGCCAGGAGATTTGGGATAGAGTGCCCGATAGGAAAGTGACACGGAAGCGAGGTAGAAGACGCCCTTATTTACTACCGGGGGCCAGTACCCGGGGTCCGAGGGCTTAACGTGCCCACAATGCTCTTGTAGATCAGATCAGATCATATGTAGAGAATTTTAGGAAGGGAGTGTCTGACCCCAGGTCTTAAACAACCCTTAGAAATAGGAAGCTAGGAGATTTGGGCTAGAGTGCCCGATAGGAAAGTGACACGGAAGCGAGGTAGAAGACGCCCTTATTTACTACCGGGGGCCAGTACCCGGGGTCCGAGGGCTTAACGTGCCCACAATGCTCTTGTAGATCAGATCAGATCATATGTAGAGGATTTTAGGAAGAGAGTGTCTGACCCCAGGTCTTAAACAACCCTTAGAAATAGGAAGCTAGGAGATTTGGGCTAGAGTGCCCGATAGGAAAGTGACACGGAAGAGAGGTAGAAGACGCCCTTATTTACTACCGGGGGCCAGTACCCGGGGTCCGACGGCTTAACGTGCCCACAATGCTCTTGTAGATCAGATCAGATCATATGTAGAGGATTTTAGGGAGGGAGTGTCTGACCCCAAGTCTTAAACAACCCTTAGAAATAGGAAGCTAGGAGATTTGGGCTACAGTGCCCGATAGCAAAGTGACACGGAAGCGAGGTAGAAGACGCCCTTATTTACTACCGGGGGCCAGTACCTGTGGCCCGAGGACTTAACGTGCCCACAATGCTCTTGTAGATCAGATCAGATCATATGTAGAGGATTTTAGGAAGGGAGTGTCTGACCCCAAGTCTTAAACAACCCTTAGAAATAGGAAGCTAGGAGATTTGGGCTACAGTGCCCGATAGCAAAGTGACACGGAAGCGAGGTAGAAGACGCCCTTATTTACTACCGGGGGCCAGTACCCGGGGTCAGACGGCTTAACGTGCCCACAATACTCTTGTAGATCAGATCAGATCGTATGTAGAGGATTTTAGGAAGGGAGTGTCTGACCCCAGGTCTTAAACAACCCTTAGAAATAGGAAGCTAGGGGATTTGGGCTAGAGTGCCCGATAGGAAAGTGACACGGAAGCGAGGTAGAAGACGCCCTTATTTACTACCGGGGGCCAGTACCCGGGGTCCGACGGCTTAACGTGCCCACAATGCTCTTGTAGATCAGATCAGATCATATGTAGAGGATTTTAGGAAGGGAGTGTCTGACCCCAGGTCTTAAACAACCCTTAGAAATAGGAAGCTAGGGGATTTGGGCTAGAGTGCCCGATAGGAAAGTGACACGGAAGCGAGGTAGAAGACGCCCTTATTTACTACCGGGGGCCAGTACCTGTGGCCCGAGGGCTTAACGTGCCCCCAATGCTCTTGTAGATCAGATCAGATCATATGTAGAGGATTTTAGGAAGGGAGTGTCTGACCCCAGGTCTTAAACAACCCTTAGAAATAGGAAGCTAGGAGATTTGGGCTAGAGTGCCCGATAGGAAAGTGACACGGAAGCGAGGTAGAAGACGCCCTTATTTACTACCGGGGGCCAGTACCTGTGGCCCGAGGGCTTAACGTGCCCACAATGCTCTTGTAGATCAGATCAGATCATATGTAGAGGATTTTAGGAAGGGAGTGTCTGACCCCAGGTCTTAAACAACCCTTAGAAATAGGAAGCTAGGAGATTTGGGCTAGAGTGCCCGATAGCAAAGTGACACGGAAGCGAGGTAGAAGACGCCCTTATTTACTACCGGGGGGCCAGTACCTGTGGCCCGAGGGCTTAACGTGCCCACAATGCTCTTGTAGATCAGATCAGATCATATGTAGAGGATTTTAGGAAGGGAGTGTCTGACCCCAGGTCTTAAACAACCCTTAGAAATAGGAAGCTAGGAAATTTGGGCTAGAGTGTCCGATAGGAAAGTGACACGGAAGCGAGGTAGAAGACGCCCTTATTTACAACCGGGGGGCCAGTACCTGTGGCCCGAGGGCTTAACGTGCCCACAATGCTCTTGTAGATCAGATCAGATCATATGTAGAGGATTTTAGAAAGGGAGTGTCTGACCCCAGGTCTTAAACAACCCTTAGAAATAGGAAGCTAGGAGATTTGGGCTAGAGTGCCCGATAGGAAAGTGACACGGAAGCGAGGTAGAAGACGCCCTTATTTACTACCGGGGGCCAGTACCCGGGGTCCGACGGCTTAACGTGCCCACAATGCTCTTGTAGATCAGATCAGATCATATGTAGAGGATTTTAGGAAGGAGTGTCTGACCCCAGGTCTTAAACAACCCTTAGAAATAGGAAGCTAGGAGATTTGGGCTAGAGTGCCCGATAGCAAAGTGACACGGAAGCGAGGTAGAAGACGCCCTTATTTACTACCGGGGGCCAGTACCTGTGGCCCGAGGGCTTAACGTGCCCACAATGCTCTTGTAGATCAGATCAGATCATATGTAGAGGATTTTAGGAAGGGAGTGTCTGACCCCAGGTCTTAAACAACCCTTAGAAATAGGAAGCTAGGAAATTTGGGCTAGAGTGTCCGATAGGAAAGTGACACGGAAGCGAGGTAGAAGACGCCCTTATTTACAACCGGGGGCCAGTACCTGTGGCCCGAGGGCTTAACGTGCCCACAATGCTCTTGTAGATCAGATCAGATCATATGTAGAGGATTTTAGGAAGGGAGTGTCTGACCCCAGGTCTTAAACAACCCTTAGAAATAGGAAGCTAGGAGATTTGGGCTAGAGTGCCCAATAGGAAAGTGACACGGAAGCGAGGTAGAAGACGCCCTTACTTACTACCGGGGGGCCAGTACCTGTGGCCCGAGGGCTTAACGTGCCCACAATGCTCTTGTAGATCAGATCAGATCATATGTAGAGGATTTTAGGAAGGGAGTGTCTGACCCCAGGTCTTAAACAACCCTTAGAAATAGGAAGCTAGGAGATTTTGGCTAGAGTGCCCGATAGGAAAGTGACACGGAAGCGAGGTAGAAGACGCCCTTATTTACTACCGGGGAGCCACTACCCGGGGTCCGAAGGCTTAACGTGCCCACAATGCTCTTGTAGATCAGATCAGATCATATGTAGAGGATTTTAGGAAGGGAGTGTCTGACCCCAGGTCTTAAACAACCCTTAGAAATAGGAAGCTAGGAAATTTGGGCTAGAGTGTCCGATAGGAAAGTGACACGGAAGCGAGGTAGAAGACGCCCTTATTTACAACCGGGGGGCCAGTACCTGTGGCCCGAGGGCTTAACGTGCCCACAATGCTCTTGTAGATCAGATCAGATCATATGTAGAGGATTTTAGGAAGGGAGTGTCTGACCCCAGGTCTTAAACAACCCTTAGAAATAGGAAGCTAGGAGATTTTGGCTAGAGTGCCCGATAGGAAAGTGACACGGAAGCGAGGTAGAAGACGCCCTTATTTACTACCGGGGAGCCACTACCCGGGGTCCGACGGCTTAACGTGCCCACAATGCTCTTCTAGATCAGATCAGATCATATGTACAGGATTTTAGGAAGGGAGTGTCTGACCCCAGGTCTTAAACAACCCTTAGAAATAGAAAGCTAGGAAATTTGGGCTAGAGTGTCCGATAGGAAAGTGACACGGAAGCGAGGTAGAAGACGCCCTTATTTACAACCGGGGGCCAGTACCTGTGGCCCGAGGGCTTAACGTGCCCACAATGCTCTTGTAGATCAGATCAGATCATATGTAGAGGATTTTAGGAAGGGAGTGTCTGACCCCAGCTCTTAAACAACCCTTAGAAATAGGAAGCTAGGAGATTTTGGCTAGAGTGCCCGATAGGAAAGTGACACGGAAGCGAGGTAGAAGACGCCCTTATTTACAACCGGGGGCCAGTACCTGTGGCCCGAGGGCTTAACGTGCCCACAATGCTCTTGTAGATCAGATCAGATCATATGTAGAGGATTTTAGGAAGGGAGTGTCTGACCCCAGCTCTTAAACAACCCTTAGAAATAGGAAGCTAGGAGATTTGGGCTAGAGTGCCCGATAGGAAAGTGACACGGAAGCGAGGTAGAAGACGCCCTTATTTACAACCGGGGGCCAGTACCTGTGGCCCGAGGGCTTAACGTGCCCACAATGCTCTTGTAGATCAGATCAGATCATATGTAGAGGATTTTAGGAAGGGAGTGTCTGACCCCAGGTTTTAAACAACCCTTAGAAATAGGAAGCTAGGAGATTTGGGCTACAGTGCCCGATAGCAAAGTGACACGGAAGCGAGGTAGAAGACGCCCTTATTTACTACCGTGGGGCCAGTACCCGGGGTCCGACGGCTTAACGTGCTCATACAATGTTATAGTAGATCAGATCAGATCATATGTAGAGGATTTTAGGAAGGGAGTGTCTGACCCCAGGTCAGACACTCCCTTCCTAAAGGTAGAAGACGCCCTTATTTACTACCGGGGGCCAGTACCTGTGGCCCGAGGGCTTAACGTGCCCACAATGCTCTTGTAGATCAGATCAGATCATATGTAGAGGATTTTAGGAAGGGAGTGTCTGACCCCAGGTCTTAAACAACCCTTAGAAATAGGAAGCTAGGAGATTTGGGCTAGAGTGCCCGATAGCAAAGTGACACGGAAGCGAGGTAGAAGACGCCCTTATTTACTACCGGGGGCCAGTACTCTGTGGCCCGAGGGCTTAACGTGCCCACAATGCTCTTGTAGATCAGATCAGATCATATGTAGAGGATTTTAGGAAGGGAGTGTCTGACCCCAGGTCTTAAACAACCCTTAGAAATAGGAAGCTAGGAAATTTGGGCTAGAGTGTCCGATAGGAAAGTGACACGGAAGCGAGGTAGAAGACGCCCTTATTTACAACCGGGGGCCAGTACCTGTGGCCCGAGGGCTTAACGTGCCCACAATGCTCTTGTAGATCAGATCAGATCATATGTAGAGGATTTTAGGAAGGGAGTGTCTGACCCCAGGTCTTAAACAACCCTTAGAAATAGGAAGCTAGGAGATTTGGGCTAGAGTGCCCGATAGGAAAGTGACACGGAAGTGAGGTAGAAGACGCCCTTATTTACTACCGGGGGGCCAGTACCCGGGGTCCGACGGCTTAACGTGCCCACAATGCTCTTGTAGATCAGATCAGATCATATGTAGAGGATTTTAGGAAGGGAGTGTCTGACCCCAGGTCTTAAACAACCCTTAGAAATAGGAAGCTAGGAGATTTGGGCTAGAGTGCCCGATAGCAAAGTGACACGGAAGCGAGGTAGAAGACGCCCTTATTTACTACCGGGGGGCCAGTACCTGTGGCCCGAGGGCTTAACGTGCCCACAATGCTCTTGTAGATCAGATCAGATCATATGTAGAGGATTTTAGGAAGGGAGTGTCTGACCCCAGGTCTTAAACAACCCTTAGAAATAGGAAGCTAGGAAATTTGGGCTAGAGTGTCCGATAGGAAAGTGACACGGAAGCGAGGTAGAAGACGCCCTTATTTACAACCGGGGGCCAGTACCTGTGGCCCGAGGGCTTAACGTGCCCACAATGCTCTTGTAGATCAGATCAGATCATATGTAGAGGATTTTAGGAAGGGAGTGTCTGACCCCAGGTCTTAAACAACCCTTAGAAATAGGAAGCTAGGAGATTTGGGCTAGAGTGCCCAATAGGAAAGTGACACGGAAGCGAGGTAGAAGACGCCCTTACTTACTACCGGGGGGCCAGTACCTGTGGCCCGAGGGCTTAACGTGCCCACAATGCTCTTGTAGATCAGATCAGATCATATGTAGAGGATTTTAGGAAGGGAGTGTCTGACCCCAGGTCTTAAACAACCCTTAGAAATAGGAAGCTAGGAGATTTTGGCTAGAGTGCCCGATAGGAAAGTGACACGGAAGCGAGGTAGAAGACGCCCTTATTTACTACCGGGGAGCCACTACCCGGGGTCCGACGGCTTAACGTGCCCACAATGCTCTTGTAGATCAGATCATATGTAGAGGATTTTAGGAAGGAGTGTCTGACCCCAGGTCTTAAACAACCCTTAGAAATAGGAAGCTAGGAAATTTGGGCTAGAGTGTCCGATAGGAAAGTGACACGGAAGCGAGGTAGAAGACGCCCTTATTTACAACCGGGGGCCAGTACCTGTGGCCCGAGGGCTTAACGTGCCCACAATGCTCTTGTAGATCAGATCAGATCATATGTAGAGGATTTTAGGAAGGGAGTGTCTGACCCCAGGTCTTAAACAACCCTTAGAAATAGGAAGCTAGGAGATTTTGGCTAGAGTGCCCGATAGGAAAGTGACACGGAAGCGAGGTAGAAGACGCCCTTATTTACTACCGGGGAGCCACTACCCGGGGTCCGACGGCTTAACGTGCCCACAATGCTCTTCTAGATCAGATCAGATCATATGTACAGGATTTTAGGAAGGGAGTGTCTGACCCCAGGTCTTAAACAACCCTTAGAAATAGAAAGCTAGGAAATTTGGGCTAGAGTGTCCGATAGGAAAGTGACACGGAAGCGAGGTAGAAGACGCCCTTATTTACAACCGGGGGCCAGTACCTGTGGCCCGAGGGCTTAACGTGCCCACAATGCTCTTGTAGATCAGATCAGATCATATGTAGAGGATTTTAGGAAGGGAGTGTCTGACCCCAGCTCTTAAACAACCCTTAGAAATAGGAAGCTAGGAGATTTTGGCTAGAGTGCCCGATAGGAAAGTGACACGGAAGCGAGGTAGAAGACGCCCTTATTTACAACCGGGGGGCCAGTACCTGTGGCCCGAGGGCTTAACGTGCCCACAATGCTCTTGTAGATCAGATCAGATCATATGTAGAGGATTTTTAGGAAGGGAGTGTCTGACCCCAGCTCTTAAACAACCCTTAGAAATAGGAAGCTAGGAGATTTGGGCTAGAGTGCCCGATAGGAAAGTGACACGGAAGCGAGGTAGAAGACGCCCTTATTTACAACCGGGGGCCAGTACCTGTGGCCCGAGGGCTTAACGTGCCCACAATGCTCTTGTAGATCAGATCATATGTAGAGGATTTTAGGAAGGGAGTGTCTGACCCCAGGTTTTAAACAACCCTTAGAAATAGGAAGCTAGGAGATTTGGGCTACAGTGCCCGATAGCAAAGTGACACGGAAGCGAGGTAGAAGACGCCCTTATTTACTACCGTGGGGCCAGTACCCGGGGTCCGACGGCTTAACGTGCTCATACAATGTTATAGTAGATCAGATCAGATCATATGTAGAGGATTTTAGGAAGGGAGTGTCTGACCCCAGGTTTTAAACAACCCTTAGAAATAGGAAGCTAGGAGATTTGGGCTACAGTGCCCGATAGCAAAGTGACACGGAAGCGAGGTAGAAGACGCCCTTATTTACTACCGTGGGGCCAGTACCCGGGGTCCGACGGCTTAACGTGCTCATACAATGTTATAGTAGATCAGATCAGATCAGATCATATGTAGAGGATTTTAGGAAGGAGTGTCTGACCCCAGGTCTTAAACAACCCTTAGAAATAGGAAGCTAGGAGATTTTGGCTAGAGTGCCCGATAGGAAAGTGACACGGAAGCGAGGTAGAAGACGCCCTTATTTACTTCCGGGGAGCCACTACCCGGGGTCCGACGGCTTAACGTGCCCACAATGCTCTTCTAGATCAGATCAGATCATATGTACAGGATTTTAGGAAGGGAGTGTCTGACCCCAGGTCTTAAACAACCCTTAGAAATAGGAAGCTAGGAGATCTGGGCTAGAGTGCCCGATAAGAAAGTGACACGGAAGCGAGGTAGAAGACGCCCTTATTTACAACCGGGGGCCAGTACCTGTGGCCCGAGGGCTTAACGTGCCCACAATGCTCTTGTAGATCAGATCAGATCATATGTAAAGGATTTTAGGAAGGGAGTGTCTGACCCCAGGTCTTAAACAACCCTTAGAAATAGGAAGCTAGGAGATTTTGGCTAGAGTGCCCGATAGGAAAGTGACACGGAAGCGAGGTAGAAGACGCCCTTATTTACTACCGGGGAGCCACTACCCGGGGTCCGACGGCTTAACGTGCCCACAATGCTCTTGTAGATCAGATCATATGTAGAGGATTTTAGGAAGGGAGTGTCTGACCCCAGGTCTTAAACAACCCTTAGAAATAGGAAGCTAGGAAATTTGGGCTAGAGTGTCCGATAGGAAAGTGACACGGAAGCGAGGTAGAAGACGCCCTTATTTACAACCGGGGGCCAGTACCTGTGGCCCGAGGGCTTAACGTGCCCACAATGCTCTTGTAGATCAGATCAGATCATATGTAGAGGATTTTAGGAAGGGAGTGTCTGACCCCAGGTCTTAAACAACCCTTAGAAATAGGAAGCTAGGAGATTTTGGCTAGAGTGCCCGATAGGAAAGTGACACGGAAGCGAGGTAGAAGACGCCCTTATTTACTACCGGGGAGCCACTACCCGGGGTCCGACGGCTTAACGTGCCCACAATGCTCTTCTAGATCAGATCAGATCATATGTACAGGATTTTAGGAAGGGAGTGTCTGACCCCAGGTCTTAAACAACCCTTAGAAATAGAAAGCTAGGAAATTTGGGCTAGAGTGTCCGATAGGAAAGTGACACGGAAGCGAGGTAGAAGACGCCCTTATTTACAACCGGGGGCCAGTACCTGTGGCCCGAGGGCTTAACGTGCCCACAATGCTCTTGTAGATCAGATCAGATCATATGTAGAGGATTTTAGGAAGGGAGTGTCTGACCCCAGCTCTTAAACAACCCTTAGAAATAGGAAGCTAGGAGATTTTGGCTAGAGTGCCCGATAGGAAAGTGACACGGAAGCGAGGTAGAAGACGCCCTTATTTACAACCGGGGGCCAGTACCTGTGGCCCGAGGGCTTAACGATGCCCACAATGCTCTTGTAGATCAGATCAGATCATATGTAGAGGATTTTAGGAAGGGAGTGTCTGACCCCAGCTCTTAAACAACCCTTAGAAATAGGAAGCTAGGAGATTTGGGCTAGAGTGCCCGATAGGAAAGTGACACGGAAGCGAGGTAGAAGACGCCCTTATTTAGTACCGGGGGCCAGTACCTGTGGCCCGAGGGCTTAACGTGCCCACAATGCTCTTGTAGATCAGATCAGATCATATGTAGAGGATTTTAGGAAGGGAGTGTCTGACCCCAGCTCTTAAACAACCCTTAGAAATAGGAAGCTAGGAGATTTTGGCTAGAGTGCCCGATAGGAAAGTGACACGGAAGCGAGGTAGAAGACGCCCTTATTTACAACCGGGGGCCAGTACCTGTGGCCCGAGGGCTTAACGTGCCCACAATGCTCTTGTAGATCAGATCATATGTAGAGGATTTTAGGAAGGGAGTGTCTGACCCCAAGTCTTAAACAACCCTTAGAAATAGGAAGCTAGGGGATTTGGGCTAGAGTGCCCGATAGGAAAGTGACACGGAAGCGAGGTAGAAGACGCCCTTATTTACTACCGGGGGCCAGTACCTGTGGCCCGAGGGCTTAACGTGCCCACAATGCTCTTGTAGATCAGATCAGATCATATGTAGAGGATTTTAGGGAGGGAGTGTCTGACCCCAAGTCTTAAACAACCCTTAGAAATAGGAAGCTAGGAGATTTGGGCTACAGTGCCCGATAGCAAAGTGACACGGAAGCGAGGTAGAAGACGCCCTTATTTACTACCGGGGGCCAGTACCTGTGGCCCGAGGACTTAACGTGCCCACAATGCTCTTGTAGATCAGATCAGATCATATGTAGAGGATTTTAGGAAGGGAGTGTCTGACCCCAAGTCTTAAACAACCCTTAGAAATAGGAAGCTAGGAGATTTGGGCTACAGTGCCCGATAGCAAAGTGACACGGAAGCGAGGTAGAAGACGCCCTTATTTACTACCGGGGGCCAGTACCCGGGGTCAGACGGCTTAACGTGCCCACAATACTCTTGTAGATCAGATCAGATCGTATGTAGAGGATTTTAGGAAGGGAGTGTCTGACCCCAGGTCTTAAACAACCCTTAGAAATAGGAAGCTAGGGGATTTGGGCTAGAGTGCCCGATAGGAAAGTGACACGGAAGCGAGGTAGAAGACGCCCTTATTTACTACCGGGGGCCAGTACCCGGGGTCCGACGGCTTAACGTGCCCACAATGCTCTTGTAGATCAGATCAGATCATATGTAGAGGATTTTAGGAAGGAGTGTCTGACCCCAGGTCTTAAACAACCCTTAGAAATAGGAAGCTAGGGGATTTGGGCTAGAGTGCCCGATAGGAAAGTGACACGGAAGCGAGGTAGAAGACGCCCTTATTTACTACCGGGGGCCAGTACCTGTGGCCCGAGGGCTTAACGTGCCCCCAATGCTCTTGTAGATCAGATCAGATCATATGTAGAGGATTTTAGGAAGGAGTGTCTGACCCCAGGTCTTAAACAACCCTTAGAAATAGGAAGCTAGGAGATTTGGGCTAGAGTGCCCGATAGGAAAGTGACACGGAAGCGAGGTAGAAGACGCCCTTATTTACTACCGGGGGGCCAGTACCTGTGGCCCGAGGGCTTAACGTGCCCACAATGCTCTTGTAGATCAGATCAGATCATATGTAGAGGATTTTAGGAAGGGAGTGTCTGACCCCAGGTCTTAAACAACCCTTAGAAATAGGAAGCTAGGAGATTTGGGCTAGAGTGCCCGATAGCAAAGTGACACGGAAGCGAGGTAGAAGACGCCCTTATTTACTACCGGGGGCCAGTACCTGTGGCCCGAGGGCTTAACGTGCCCACAATGCTCTTGTAGATCAGATCAGATCATATGTAGAGGATTTTAGGAAGGGAGTGTCTGACCCCAGGTCTTAAACAACCCTTAGAAATAGGAAGCTAGGAAATTTGGGCTAGAGTGTCCGATAGGAAAGTGACACGGAAGCGAGGTAGAAGACGCCCTTATTTACAACCGGGGGGCCAGTACCTGTGGCCCGAGGGCTTAACGTGCCCACAATGCTCTTGTAGATCAGATCAGATCATATGTAGAGGATTTTAGAAAGGGAGTGTCTGACCCCAGGTCTTAAACAACCCTTAGAAATAGGAAGCTAGGAGATTTGGGCTAGAGTGCCCGATAGGAAAGTGACACGGAAGCGAGGTAGAAGACGCCCTTATTTACTACCGGGGGCCAGTACCCGGGGTCCGACGGCTTAACGTGCCCACAATGCTCTTGTAGATCAGATCAGATCATATGTAGAGGATTTTAGGAAGGGAGTGTCTGACCCCAGGTCTTAAACAACCCTTAGAAATAGGAAGCTAGGAGATTTGGGCTAGAGTGCCCGATAGCAAAGTGACACGGAAGCGAGGTAGAAGACGCCCTTATTTACTACCGGGGGGCCAGTACCTGTGGCCCGAGGGCTTAACGTGCCCACAATGCTCTTGTAGATCAGATCAGATCATATGTAGAGGATTTTAGGAAGGGAGTGTCTGACCCCAGGTCTTAAACAACCCTTAGAAATAGGAAGCTAGGAAATTTGGGCTAGAGTGTCCGATAGGAAAGTGACACGGAAGCGAGGTAGAAGACGCCCTTATTTACAACCGGGGGCCAGTACCTGTGGCCCGAGGGCTTAACGTGCCCACAATGCTCTTGTAGATCAGATCAGATCATATGTAGAGGATTTTAGGAAGGGAGTGTCTGACCCCAGGTCTTAAACAACCCTTAGAAATAGGAAGCTAGGAGATTTGGGCTAGAGTGCCCAATAGGAAAGTGACACGGAAGCGAGGTAGAAGACGCCCTTACTTACTACCGGGGGCCAGTACCTGTGGCCCGAGGGCTTAACGTGCCCACAATGCTCTTGTAGATCAGATCAGATCATATGTAGAGGATTTTAGGAAGGGAGTGTCTGACCCCAGGTCTTAAACAACCCTTAGAAATAGGAAGCTAGGAGATTTTGGCTAGAGTGCCCGATAGGAAAGTGACACGGAAGCGAGGTAGAAGACGCCCTTATTTACTACCGGGGAGCCACTACCCGGGGTCCGACGGCTTAACGTGCCCACAATGCTCTTGTAGATCAGATCATATGTAGAGGATTTTAGGAAGGGAGTGTCTGACCCCAGGTCTTAAACAACCCTTAGAAATAGGAAGCTAGGAAATTTGGGCTAGAGTGTCCGATAGGAAAGTGACACGGAAGCGAGGTAGAAGACGCCCTTATTTACAACCGGGGGCCAGTACCTGTGGCCCGAGGGCTTAACGTGCCCACAATGCTCTTGTAGATCAGATCAGATCATATGTAGAGGATTTTAGGAAGGGAGTGTCTGACCCCAGGTCTTAAACAACCCTTAGAAATAGGAAGCTAGGAGATTTTGGCTAGAGTGCCCGATAGGAAAGTGACACGGAAGCGAGGTAGAAGACGCCCTTATTTACTACCGGGGAGCCACTACCCGGGGTCCGACGGCTTAACGTGCCCACAATGCTCTTCTAGATCAGATCAGATCATATGTACAGGATTTTAGGAAGGGAGTGTCTGACCCCAGGTCTTAAACAACCCTTAGAAATAGAAAGCTAGGAAATTTGGGCTAGAGTGTCCGATAGGAAAGTGACACGGAAGCGAGGTAGAAGACGCCCTTATTTACAACCGGGGGCCAGTACCTGTGGCCCGAGGGCTTAACGTGCCCACAATGCTCTTGTAGATCAGATCAGATCATATGTAGAGGATTTTAGGAAGGGAGTGTCTGACCCCAGCTCTTAAACAACCCTTAGAAATAGGAAGCTAGGAGATTTTGGCTAGAGTGCCCGATAGGAAAGTGACACGGAAGCGAGGTAGAAGACGCCCTTATTTACAACCGGGGGCCAGTACCTGTGGCCCGAGGGCTTAACGTGCCCACAATGCTCTTGTAGATCAGATCAGATCATATGTAGAGGATTTTAGGAAGGGAGTGTCTGACCCCAGCTCTTAAACAACCCTTAGAAATAGGAAGCTAGGAGATTTGGGCTAGAGTGCCCGATAGGAAAGTGACACGGAAGCGAGGTAGAAGACGCCCTTATTTACAACCGGGGGCCAGTACCTGTGGCCCGAGGGCTTAACGTGCCCACAATGCTCTTGTAGATCAGATCATATGTAGAGGATTTTAGGAAGGGAGTGTCTGACCCCAGGTTTTAAACAACCCTTAGAAATAGGAAGCTAGGAGATTTGGGCTACAGTGCCCGATAGCAAAGTGACACGGAAGCGAGGTAGAAGACGCCCTTATTTACTACCGTGGGGCCAGTACCCGGGGTCCGACGGCTTAACGTGCTCATACAATGTTATAGTAGATCAGATCAGATCATATGTAGAGGATTTTAGGAAGGGAGTGTCTGACCCCAGGTCAGACACTCCCTTCCTAAAGGTAGAAGACGCCCTTATTTACTACCGGGGGCCAGTACCTGTGGCCCGAGGGCTTAACGTGCCCACAATGCTCTTGTAGATCAGATCAGATCATATGTAGAGGATTTTAGGAAGGGAGTGTCTGACCCCAGGTCTTAAACAACCCTTAGAAATAGGAAGCTAGGAGATTTGGGCTAGAGTGCCCGATAGCAAAGTGACACGGAAGCGAGGTAGAAGACGCCCTTATTTACTACCGGGGGGCCAGTACCTGTGGCCCGAGGGCTTAACGTGCCCACAATGCTCTTGTAGATCAGATCAGATCATATGTAGAGGATTTTAGGAAGGGAGTGTCTGACCCCAGGTCTTAAACAGCCCTTAGAAATAGGAAGCTAGGAAATTTGGGCTAGAGTGTCCGATAGGAAAGTGACACGGAAGCGAGGTAGAAAGACGCCCTTATTTACAACCGGGGGCCAGTACCTGTGGCCCGAGGGCTTAACGTGCCCACAATGCTCTTGTAGATCAGATCAGATCATATGTAGAGGATTTTAGGAAGGGAGTGTCTGACCCCAGGTCTTAAACAACCCTTAGAAATAGGAAGCTAGGAGATTTGGGCTAGAGTGCCCGATAGGAAAGTGACACGGAAGTGAGGTAGAAGACGCCCTTATTTACTACCGGGGGGCCAGTACCCGGGGTCCGACGGCTTAACGTGCCCACAATGCTCTTGTAGATCAGATCAGATCATATGTAGAGGATTTTAGGAAGGGAGTGTCTGACCCCAGGTCTTAAACAACCCTTAGAAATAGGAAGCTAGGAGATTTGGGCTAGAGTGCCCGATAGCAAAGTGACACGGAAGCGAGGTAGAAGACGCCCTTATTTACTACCGGGGGGCCAGTACCTGTGGCCCGAGGGCTTAACGTGCCCACAATGCTCTTGTAGATCAGATCAGATCATATGTAGAGGATTTTAGGAAGGGAGTGTCTGACCCCAGGTCTTAAACAACCCTTAGAAATAGGAAGCTAGGAAATTTGGGCTAGAGTGTCCGATAGGAAAGTGACACGGAAGCGAGGTAGAAGACGCCCTTATTTACAACCGGGGGGCCAGTACCTGTGGCCCGAGGGCTTAACGTGCCCACAATGCTCTTGTAGATCAGATCAGATCATATGTAGAGGATTTTAGGAAGGGAGTGTCTGACCCCAGGTCTTAAACAACCCTTAGAAATAGGAAGCTAGGAGATTTGGGCTAGAGTGCCCAATAGGAAAGTGACACGGAAGCGAGGTAGAAGACGCCCTTACTTACTACCGGGGGGCCAGTACCTGTGGCCCGAGGGCTTAACGATGCCCACAATGCTCTTGTAGATCAGATCAGATCATATGTAGAGGATTTTAGGAAGGGAGTGTCTGACCCCAGGTCTTAAACAACCCTTAGAAATAGGAAGCTAGGAGATTTTGGCTAGAGTGCCCGATAGGAAAGTGACACGGAAGCGAGGTAGAAGACGCCCTTATTTACTACCGGGGAGCCACTACCCGGGGTCCGACGGCTTAACGTGCCCACAATGCTCTTGTAGATCAGATCATATGTAGAGGATTTTAGGAAGGGAGTGTCTGACCCCAGGTCTTAAACAACCCTTAGAAATAGGAAGCTAGGAAATTTGGGCTAGAGTGTCCGATAGGAAAGTGACACGGAAGCGAGGTAGAAGACGCCCTTATTTACAACCGGGGGGCCAGTACCTGTGGCCCGAGGGCTTAACGATGCCCACAATGCTCTTGTAGATCAGATCAGATCATATGTAGAGGATTTTAGGAAGGGAGTGTCTGACCCCAGGTCTTAAACAACCCTTAGAAATAGGAAGCTAGGAGATTTTGGCTAGAGTGCCCGATAGGAAAGTGACACGGAAGCGAGGTAGAAAGACGCCCTTATTTACTACCGGGGAGCCACTACCCGGGGTCCGACGGCTTAACGTGCCCACAATGCTCTTCTAGATCAGATCAGATCATATGTACAGGATTTTAGGAAGGGAGTGTCTGACCCCAGGTCTTAAACAACCCTTAGAAATAGAAAGCTAGGAAATTTGGGCTAGAGTGTCCGATAGGAAAGTGACACGGAAGCGAGGTAGAAGACGCCCTTATTTACAACCGGGGGGCCAGTACCTGTGGCCCGAGGGCTTAACGTGCCCACAATGCTCTTGTAGATCAGATCAGATCATATGTAGAGGATTTTAGGAAGGGAGTGTCTGACCCCAGCTCTTAAACAACCCTTAGAAATAGGAAGCTAGGAGATTTTGGCTAGAGTGCCCGATAGGAAAGTGACACGGAAGCGAGGTAGAAGACGCCCTTATTTACAACCGGGGGGCCAGTACCTGTGGCCCGAGGGCTTAACGTGCCCACAATGCTCTTGTAGATCAGATCAGATCATATGTAGAGGATTTTAGGAAGGGAGTGTCTGACCCCAGCTCTTAAACAACCCTTAGAAATAGGAAGCTAGGAGATTTGGGCTAGAGTGCCCGATAGGAAAGTGACACGGAAGCGAGGTAGAAGACGCCCTTATTTACAACCGGGGGCCAGTACCTGTGGCCCGAGGGCTTAACGTGCCCACAATGCTCTTGTAGATCAGATCATATGTAGAGGATTTTAGGAAGGGAGTGTCTGACCCCAGGTTTTAAACAACCCTTAGAAATAGGAAGCTAGGAGATTTGGGCTACAGTGCCCGATAGCAAAGTGACACGGAAGCGAGGTAGAAGACGCCCTTATTTACTACCGTGGGGCCAGTACCCGGGGTCCGACGGCTTAACGTGCTCATACAATGTTATAGTAGATCAGATCAGATCATATGTAGAGGATTTTAGGAAGGGAGTGTCTGACCCCAGGTTTTAAACAACCCTTAGAAATAGGAAGCTAGGAGATTTGGGCTACAGTGCCCGATAGCAAAGTGACACGGAAGCGAGGTAGAAGACGCCCTTATTTACTACCGTGGGGCCAGTACCCGGGGTCCGACGGCTTAACGTGCTCATACAATGTTATAGTAGATCAGATCAGATCAGATCATATGTAGAGGATTTTAGGAAGGGAGTGTCTGACCCCAGGTCTTAAACAACCCTTAGAAATAGGAAGCTAGGAGATTTTGGCTAGAGTGCCCGATAGGAAAGTGACACGGAAGCGAGGTAGAAGACGCCCTTATTTACTTCCGGGGAGCCACTACCCGGGGTCCGACGGCTTAACGTGCCCACAATGCTCTTCTAGATCAGATCAGATCATATGTACAGGATTTTAGGAAGGGAGTGTCTGACCCCAGGTCTTAAACAACCCTTAGAAATAGGAAGCTAGGAGATCTGGGCTAGAGTGCCCGATAAGAAAGTGACACGGAAGCGAGGTAGAAGACGCCCTTATTTACAACCGGGGGGCCAGTACCTGTGGCCCGAGGGCTTAACGTGCCCACAATGCTCTTGTAGATCAGATCAGATCATATGTAAAGGATTTTAGGAAGGGAGTGTCTGACCCCAGGTCTTAAACAGCCCTTAGAAATAGGAAGCTAGGAGATTTGGGCTAGAGTGCCCGATAAGAAAGTGACACGGAAGCGAGGTAGAAGACGCCCTTATTTACAACCGGGGGCCAGTACCTGTGGCCCGAGGGCTTAACGTGCCCACAATGCTCTTCTAGATCAGATCAGATCATATGTACAGGATTTTAGGAAGGGAGTGTCTGACCCCAGGTCTTAAACAACCCTTAGAAATAGGAAGCTAGGAGATTTGGGCTAGAGTGCCCGATAAGAAAGTGACACGGAAGCGAGGTAGAAGACGCCCTTATTTACAACCGGGGGGCCAGTACCCGGGGTCCGACGGCTTAACGTGCCCACAATGCTCTCGTAGATCCGATCAGATCATATGTAGAGGATTTTAGGAAGTGTCTGACCCCAGGTCTTAAACAACCCTTAGAAATAGGAAGCTAGGAGATTTGGGCTAGAGTGCCCGATAAGAAAGTGACACGGAAGCGAGGTAGAAGACGCCCTTATTTACAACCGGGGGCCAGTACCCGGGGTCCGACAGCTTAACGTGCCCACAATGCTCTTGTAGATCAGATCAGATCATATGTAGAGGATTTTAGGAAGGGAGTGTCTGATCCCAGGTCTTAAACAACCCTTAGAAATAGGAAGCTAGGAGATTTGGGCTAGAGTGCCCGATAGGAAAGTGACACGGAAGCGAGGTAGAAGACGCCCTTATTTACTACCGGGGGGCCAGTACCTGTGTCCCGAGGGCTTAACGTGCCCACAATGCTCTTGTAGATCAGATCAGATCATATGTAGAGGATTTTAGGAAGGGAGTGTCTGACCCCAGGTCTTAAACAACCCTTAGAAATAGGAAGCTAGGAGATTTGGGCTAGAGTGCCCGATAGGAAAGTGACACGGAAGCGAGGTAGAAGACGCCCTTATTTACTACCGGGGGCCAGTACCCGGGGTCCGACGGCTTAATGTGCCCACAATGCTCTTGTAGATCAGATCAGATCATATGTAGAGGATTTTAGGAAGGGAGTGTCTGACCCCAGATCTTAAACAACCCTTAGAAATAGGAAGCTACAAGATTTTGGCTAGAGTGCCCGATAGGAAAGTGACACGGAAGCGAGGTAGAAGACGCCCTTATTTACTACCGGGGGCCAGTACCCGGGGTCCGACGGCTTAACGTGCCCACAATGCTCTTGTAGATCAGATCAGATCATATGTAGAGGATTTTAGGAAGGGAGTGTCTGACCCCAGGTCTTAAACAACCCTTAGAAATAGGAAGCTAGGAGATTTGGGCTAGAGTGCCCGATAGGAAAGTGACACGGAAGCGAGGTAGAAGACGCCCTTATTTACTACCGGGGGCCAGTACCTGTGGCCCGAGGGCTTAACGTGCCCACAATGCTCTTGTAGATCAGATCAGATCATATGTAGAGGATTTTAGGAAGGGAGTGTCTGACCCCAGGTCTTAAACAACCCTTAGAAATAGGAAGCTAGGAGATTTGGGCTAGAGTGCCCGATAGGAAAGTGACACGGAAGCGAGGTAGAAGACGCCCTTATTTACTACCGGGGGCCAGTACCTGTGGCCCGAGGGCTTAACGTGCCCACAATGCTCTTGTAGATCAGATCAGATCATATGTAGAGGATTTTAGGAAGGGAGTGTCTGACCCCAGGTCTTAAACAACCCTTAGAAATAGGAAGCTAGGAGATTTGGGCTAGAGTGCCCGATAGGAAAGTGACACGGAAGCGAGGTAGAAGACGCCCTTATTTACTACCGGGGGCCAGTACCTGTGGCCCGAGGGCTTAACGTGCCCACAATGCTCTTGTAGATCAGATCAGATCATATGTAGAGGATTTTAGGAAGGGAGTGTCTGACCCCAGGTCTTAAACAACCCTTAGAAATAGGAAGCTAGGAGATTTGGGCTAGAGTGCCCGATAGGAAAGTGACACGGAAGCGAGGTAGAAGACGCCCTTACTTACAACCGGGGGCCAGTACCTGTGGCCCGAGGGCTTAACGATGCCCACAATGCTCTTGTAGATCAGATCAGATCATATGTAGAGGATTTTAGGAAGGGAGTGTCTGACCCCAGGTCTTAAACAACCCTTAGAAATAGGAAGCTAGGAGATTTGGGCTAGAGTGCCCGATAGGAAAGTGACACGGAAGCGAGGTAGAAGACGCCCTTATTTACTACCGGGGGCCAGTACCCGGGGTCCGACGGCTTAACGTGCCCACAATGCTCTTGTAGATCAGATCAGATCATATGTATAGGATTTTAGGAAGGGAGTGTCTGACCCCAGGTCTTAAACAACCCTTAGAAATAGGAAGCTAGGAGATTTGGGCTAGAGTGCCCGATAAGAAAGTGACACGGAAGCGAGGTAGAATACGCCCTTATTTACTACCGGGGGGGGGGCAGTACCCGGGGTCCGACGGCTTAACGTGCCCACAATGCTCTTGTAGATCAGATCAGATCATATGTAGAGGATTTTAGGAAGGGAGTGTCTGACCCCAGGTCTTAAACAATCCTTAGAAATAGGAAGCTAGGAGATTTAGGCTTGAGTGCCCGATAGGAAAGTGACACGGAAGCGAGGTAGAAACGGAAGGGGGGGGAGACGCCCTTATCTATTACCAGAGGGCTAGTACCCGGGGCCCGACGGCTTAACGCGATCATGCGACGCTTACTGCATATTTAATGGTTCGAGCGTTCGCACCTGTCTGGGATCGAGCCCGAGGTCTTCTCCGTAGCAGTCATGAACGTTGACCACTAGGCCACCCACGACTCGTATATGTTTTCAGATTGCTTACAGCACTCCTTATATACCCTCTAAGCCAGCTTACTACACGTGCCTGCTTTCATTGGCTATGCACTGTTGATGTCAAAAGTAGGAGGTGGTCACAATAATGTGACTCGACTGTGTAGTTCCCATCGCTTGCCACAACCTACTTCCATTGTCTGGGGAGCTGTTGGAAACTGTCCCTGTAGAATTGTTGCAGCTTGGACACAAAGAAGTGAGTAAGTGTGCAAGTTCAACATCGTCCCAGTTGGTTGGCCACTGTCTGCCCGGGAAATGCTGCAACGACCGGAAAAGGTGTTAGTCGTTTGGGATAATGTCTGGGAAATAGGCTGGGTGCAGCAGCTCTCAGCACAGGTCCCTAGTCTTGTGACAGGTCACCTGTGCTCTGTGAGGTCTCACTCCATCCTGATGTAGGAGGGCAACTTGCGGTTCAGTAGTGCTTGCTGTTTCAGCACAAGTGATTGTGCAGATCGAGCCGATGGCAGTACACATCAGTGGTGATGTCTGGCAGCAGCTCAAAAAAAAAAAAAAAAAAAAAATGACACCCTGCACATCTCACCAAACAGACAGACAGCAAGACCTTATGTAGGTGTAGACTGGCTTTGGGAGTAGGCATGGGCTTCTATTTTGGGTCCATCCAGTGTTTCTGGGTGTTGAAATTGTCATACAGGACCCATTTCTTGTCACCTGTAACAGTGCAGTCCAAGAACAACTCAACTTGGTCACAAGCAAGCAAGGAAACACATACACTCATGGAATTTGCATTCTGCTCAACTGTGGGTTGATGGGGTACTCAAACTCCATCCTATGCACGTTTCTAAGCTGATGGAAGTGCGTCATAATGCTCATATAGGTAGTTCCAAGCTGTTCGACTAACTCCCACATAGCATGTTCATATCCACTGTTGCGGGTCTTCTGGCTTTCTAACTCTGGTCTTCACTAAGATCTTCAGCATGTCCATATCCACTGTTGCGGGTCTTCCGGCTTTCCACCTGTAGCCTTCACTAAGGTCTTCAGCATGTCCATATCCACTGTTGCGGGTCTTCCGGCTTTCCACCTCTAGCCTTCACTAAGGTCTTCAGCATGTCCATATCCACTGTTGCGGGTCTTCCGGCTTTCCACCTCTAGCCTTCACTAAGGTCTTCAGCATGTTCATATCCACTGTTGCGGCTCTTCTGGCTTTCTAACTCTGGTCTTCACTAAGATCTTCAGCATATTCATATCCACTGTTGCGGGCCTACCGGCTTTCCACCTCTAGCCTTCACTAAGGTCTTCAGCATGTTCATATCCACTGTTGCGGCTCTTCTGGCTTTCTAACTCTGGTCTTCACTAAGATCTTCAGCATATTCATATCCACTGTTGCGGGTCTACCGGCTTTCCCACTCTGGTCTTCACTAAGATCTTCAGCATGTTTATATCCACTGTTGCGGGTCTTCCGGCTTTCCACCTTTAGCCTTCACTAAGGTCTTCAGCATGTCCATATCCACTCTTGCGGGTCTTCCGGCTTTCCACCTTTAGCCTTCACTAAGGTCTTCAGCATGCCCATATCCACTGTTGCGGATCTTCCGGCTTTCCAACTCTGGTCTTCTCTAAGATCTTCAGCATATTCATATCCACTGTTGCGGATCTTCCGGCTTTCCCACTCTGGTCTTCACTAAGATCTTCAGCATATTCATATCCACTGTTGCGGGTCTACCGGCTTTCCCACTCTGGTCTTCACTAAGATCTTCGGCATGTTTATATCCACTGTTGCGGGTCTTCCGGCTTTCCACCTTTAGCCTTCACTAAGGTCTTCAGCATGTCCATATCTACTGTTGCGGGTCTTCCAACTTTCCACCTGTAGCCTTCACTAAGGTCTTCAGCATGTCCATATCCACTGTTGCGGGTCTTCCGGCTTTCCACCTCTAGCCTTCACTAAGGTCTTCAGCATGTCCATATCCACTGTTGCGGATCTTCCGGCTTTCCAACTCTGGTCTTCACTAAGATCTTCAGCATATTCATATCCACTGTTGCGGGTCTACCGGCTTTCCCACTCTGGTCTTCACTAAGATCTTCAGCATGTTTATATCCACTGTTGCGGGTCTACCGGCTTTCCCACTCTGGTCTTCACTAAGATCTTCAGCATGTTTATATCCACTGTTGCGGGTCTTCCGGCTTTCCACCTGTAGCCTTCACTAAGGTCTTCAGCATGTCCATATCCACTGTTGCGGGTCTTCCGGCTTTCCACCTCTAGCCTTCACTAAGGTCTTCAGCATGTCCATATCCACTGTTGCGGGTCTTCCGGCTTTCCACCTTTAGCCTTCACTAAGGTCTTCAGCATGTCCATATCCACTGTTGCGGATCTTCCGGCTTTCCAACTCTGGTCTAAGGTCTTCAGCACGTTCATATTGTTGGCTTGGTTTTATTTTATGTATCGTGGTAGATGCCAACTCATTAGAAGAATCGGTTGCAGGTTCCTGTCATAGGAGCAGGGAAGCAAATAAATAAGTAGTTAGGCAAACTGAATTTAATTACAAACGATCTCGACTGCACTTCTCTTTATTCTTCAGATTGGAGTAGAAAAGGGGAATATTGGTTAGTCAAAAATAAATGGTATATACTTCCAGCGGGAGATGGATGTTATGGACGACTTTCTCTGCATTTCCCCCACCAAATCCTATGTTTACGTGGCTACATGCCCGCATGAAATATTTTTTCCTTCCCACCGAAGATCTCCAACTGGACTCCTCTTTCTCTCTGTCCCCTTGATGTAAGAAATTGTACTCTTAATTGCTTGCTCCTATTGTCTCTGTCGGGCTCTGAGAGAGAGTTCGACGACGGCTGGGAAAAAGGGGGTGCGTTACTGTTCATGTGAGGTCCCATGGTCGACAAGAGAATGACCATTCTCCGAAATGAATCTGTGCTAAGCACCTTTTTGGCTGTGGAGGGAATTTTTCACTGCCGTTGGCACACAAAATAACAAAAGTAACAATTTAAATGAAGTTTAAATATTTCCATATAACAATATCCACTGCTGCGGGTCTACCAGCTTTCCAACTCTGGTCGTCTCCACTAAGGCCTTCACAGCATGTCCATATCCACTGCCGCAGGTCTTCAGGATGGTCCGACAGGCCGAAATTTCCCTCTCAAAACCGCTGGAACCAACTACAGCACCAACGATGTTAGAATGGCGTTGGGGCACCCACTGGTAATGTTCTTTACAGCACTTCTGGGGGGTGCTACAGCGACGAAACTCATACAGTATGCAATGGCAGATGTGCTCCTTGTTCACTTTCATGCTGGCTGGTGCCTACACTCTTCACCTTCTCATGGCTAACTGCCACTGACTTCAGCCACCTACCTACTGATGTCATGCCAGTGTGCTGTGCAATCTGAGTGGCCAATGTGTGCCACAGCATGGGCTTCGAGTTCAGGTACCTCATTATCGGACATTACTTTCTTTCCAACCCAGTGCTTTCTGTAATAGAGTTGCAATTTTTGGCAAATGCTAAATCTACAGGCCTGACCTCAGCCCAAAAATTTTTACTTCACTGATGAATAAAACAAGGTTCAGCGCATCCCCATGCAGACCTCTAATTAAGAGTTTTATAAAACATGAAAGATACTTGGTAATAATTGATGTCACGGCTATTCCCAGATTTGATACACTATAAATTTCACTAAATTACATGGGTTTTACTCAGGAATAAAGGAAATTACTTACAGTCAAATTTTCAGGTAACACCTGTACCCTTCCTAATGAGTACACTATAGTACGTGTTGCCATTCATTAGCTAAATTTCAACCTTTCACATCGTTTAATGTTGTACCTCTTCTTTTCTCAATTTCCAGTCCTTCTGACAATTTTCTCTTCCAGCACCATAAATGCTTAACAGGAATTAGAGGATAAATTAATTAAGGTACATTACCTCTCAAATTTTCGATCTATACACTAGATCAATGTCAGGAGTTCTTGCGTCTTACTACTTCCACAGGTCTGGCGACCAAGCCAGGTGGATTTTATCCAGCGTGGTCGTTGATGTTGCCACCTTGTGTCCTGTAAATTTCCAGGGATTCCTCGAATTTCAAGATAATTGCGTGGGACTGATATTTAATTACTTGCAAGGAGTCCCAGTCCATTTTGAGGCCAGTTTGTTGTATGTGCCTGTCTAATCCTGTTTTATTTGAAATGTTCCTTATTGCTGCTATGTGTTCATTAATTCTGGTGGTTAACCATCATCCTGTTTTTCCTATGTATGGTAATCCACATGAATACTCGATTTTATAAATGACTCCTTCCTGGAGTAAAGTATTTTCTTCTCTTTGTTTTAGGGATGGTAAGTATTTTTAAATTTTGTTATTTAAACCTGGAGCTAACCTAATTTTATATTTAGTGGTAATTTTCTTTAGTTTTTCAAACAGTCCCTCATGGTAAGTAACTTTTCTTGTGAATAGATATTCAATTCTCTTTATTTTTGTCTGTAGTGCCAGTTCTGTTCCTAGTAGGATTTTTTTCCAGTGGTTCACAAATTTCTTTTGAAGGGTAATCATTTTCTAATGAGATTGATTTTAACTTATTTTTATTTCGTTTGAAGGGTAATAATTTTTTAAGATTGATTTTAACTTATTTTTATTTCTTTAGAAGGGTACCTAATCATTTTCTAATAAGATTGATCTTAACTTATTTTTATGTTTTTCCTTAGCTTCTGAACATTAATTCAACTTTTTCTTTAAATTGTAAAGCTACATTTTTCTTTATATAATTAGGATGATCTGATTAATAATTTAAAATTTTTCCAGTATTTGTAGGCTTCTTGTATAATTCTGTGGTAAGATTTTCCTTTTCACTTCAAAGTAATGTCTAGGTAATTTAGCTTATTTTCCTTTTGCTCTTCTAAAGTGAATTTCAAGGTTTCATCTTGAGAATTAAAACCTTCTAGAATTTTTGATGAGTATCCACTCGAATCTTGATCTATGATGAAAAGGATATCATCCATGTATCTAGTATACATACAGAAAATAGAAGGTTTCAATAGGAAGGCTTCTATCTTATTTATGTAATAATTTGCTAGGAGAGGGGCTAATGAAGAGCCCATTGCTAGCCCACATCTTTGCTTATAGAAGCAGCCTTGGAATTGAAACAATTGTTGTTTAGAGCAAACACTAAGTTCATAAAATGCCTATTGTTTCTTTATTATAATCATGAAACCTAGTAGTGTTTCATGATTATGATAAAGAAGAAACAATATGCATTTATGAACTTAGTGTTGCTCTAAACAACAATTTTCCTGTAACAGGAAAGAATTTGACTGTAAGTAAGTCATTAATTAGAAATTTCTCTTGAAAAAGTGCTGCTGATGCGTCAGAACTTCTACAGAATCCCAAAGCACTTTATGTCCTGTATTTTGAACATGTGTGTCTAATTATATCTCATGTGATTCTATCATAAAGTTCACATACAATTACGTGACCACAAGGTTCTTCAGGAAGACGCTTTAACGTCTGTAAATTCTGTTTTACACGTTCTGTAAGTGTGTCTAAAACCTGTTTTGTTTGTCAAATTTTTAATTGCAGCTTCATGTTCTGCTAATCTTGTCTTAAGCTAATCTATATTTTAAGGTTACTGACCTTTATTCCCTAAATCTTTTAGGAGTTTTTCATCTCTACACATTTCCAACACATATTTTTCTTATTTACATCGTGGTTTGAGGCCGGGGAAAAAAAAAAAAAAACATTTTCAACTCACGCAAACTTTTTTTCCAACCTTTCACACCATTTAATGTTGTACCTCTTCATTTCTCAATTTCTAGTCCTTCTGACAATTAAGGGAAGAGGGTGCCCTTCCCTTCTTTTCCCTATGACCAAATTCAGATTCAAAATAACCCACCACAAATATGCACAATTAAACTTTAAAACACTTTAATCTAATTAAAACATCAATCAATAAAAACCTATTTACACATTTATTGATTGATGTTTTAATTAGATTAAAGTGTTTTAGGAAATTTAATTGTGCATATTTGTGGTGGATTATTTTGAATCTGAATTTGGTCATAGGGAAAAGAAGGGAAGGGGGTGAAGTTTGCAGAGTTGAAAATGATTTTTCTTTTTCTTTCTTTTTTTTTTTTTTTTGTGGCCTTGAACCACAATGTAAATAAGAAAAATACGTGTTGGAAATGTGTAGAGACGAAAACCTCCTAAAAGATTTAGGGAATAAAGGTCAGTAACCTCAAAATATAGATTATGTCTAAATAGCACGCGAATAATTAAGCAGCTAGATGACATTTGACATTTGCAATGCTGTATGAATATATGGTTGTCTTAAGCTGTCTGCCTGTTTCTCCCACATAGCTGAGACCACACCTTCCTGTAACAGGAAAGGATTTGACTAAGTAATTTTCTTTGTTCCTAAGTAAACCCCATAATTTAGTGAAATTTACACGGTATGAAAGATACACAAAACTGACTTCTAAATATACCCAAATGTGTAATAATAATAATAATAATAAAAAAAAAAATATTTTAATATACCCGGTATGCTTCTAAAATATCCAGCATGGTTCTTTAGGATGTTTGAGTACCTGCAGAAGATATGCTGCCATTGTGTCTAGTTCTTCTCACACTTTCATCTTCCACAGCATTGGAATTAGTGGAATTTGACAAAGCCACGGTTTTGTCAAAATCAATGGTGGCATAACCTGGTGAAGTGGCATCACCCTTAGGTGCGACAGGTGAATTGTGATTCACTTCAGCATGGTTGCTCCCACTTGATAATGGCGAAGAAGCTTCTGCACAAGAATCGGGACTCTGCTCCAAATCTAGCATGATATAATTCACATTGTTCGGTTGAATAGGCTCTGTTGCACTGTCTTCACCGTTTGCAGCCTCCTGTCTGCTCTCGTGGTGCACTGGCTGAGTTCTGTGGGGTTTCTTTTCGGCGGAGTCATAGTGATTATCCACCATGTTAGCATAAAAGTGTGAAGTGGACCTCTTTGGAGCAAGCCTACTTAGTGAAGACATCTTCCCAAAGTGCGGCAGGGACCTCCACGAAGTATTCTTACTAAAACCAGCAGAGTGCCACGTTTTAGTAGGGGTATCCATATTCATATACAGATGAGTCACAGGCTGCAGAGGAATCTGGGAAGAAAAATTAATAAATATTTTAGAACTGCAATGCATGTTATTAGCACATGGAAAAGTCTCTATATGAGATTTTTTTAATGATATTCAAAGCTTGAAAATAAAAACAACAAAATGAAGGTTTTGCAATAAATTTGGCCCCAAACACACAACTATGAGGCGTGTTTAATAAGTAACGCCTTCATGCAAGTGCTTTGCGCATAATGTTTTGCCTAGCAACCAATCAGATGGCAAACCATTCTTTGTGCCATTAGTTTCATTTTACTGCGTAATAAAACTCCATAAATTAAGAAGAAGGTAGTGTAGAACACGCTGAGTTACGTATAAAAGTTGAATGCAAACATATTTCAGCCATTACTATGGCCTTCATCAGTGCCACTATGATTGGTTTATGTTGCCAGATTGGAAAGGTAAGTTTTGTAATGGTAAATCCGGGTGACGTGATGCAATGAGGGATTTCCAGATGTAAGGAACGAAAATAGGGAGCTCAGAGTTGCAATTTTTGGAAAATAAAATTTCCAAACTTTCTCTAAACCTCAGAGCATACCGATTTTGGAAGGGAGCCAACTTTTTAGTATCTGACCAAAGTGGAATAGCAGAAGTGTCGCTGATGAAGGTCATAGTAATGGCTGAAATATATTTGCATTAAACTTTTATACGTAACTTAGCGTGTTCTACACTACCTTCTTCTTAATTTGTTTGTTAGTTACGTGCATTGCCTACCACTCATTTATAAAACTCCATATATCTACTGTGTGTGTGCATAAGTTCTACACTTTTTTGTAGGCTATAAAGAAAGGAAGAGAACACAACAAATAACGTACCTAGGATTTCACATAATTGCCAACATTCTGTATGACCTCTTGCCATCTGTCTATGAGTAGGTGAATCCCACGCCAGAAATACTGTGTTTTAGAGTTTAAAAATCATGTAATGCCGTTTTCACATTGTCCACATCATCAAAGGTTTGGAAAGCAAAGGCGTTCTGTAACGATTGAAAATGGTGGTAATCTGTAGGTGCCAAGTCAGGGATTATATGCTGGATGAGGTAACACTTCCCAACCAAAGTCCAGTAATTTTTGCCAAGTGATTAAAGCAGCATGAGGTCTGGTGTTATGATGATGAAGGAACACGCCTTTGCGATTGACAAGTGCTGGCCGCTTTGATGTCAGTTGTTCTCTCAATCTGTCCAACTGTTGGCAGCAGAGGTCAGCATTTATCGTTTGGTTAGGTGCCAACACCTCCCAGTGGGTTATTCCCTGGACATCCCACTAAACAATCAACAAAACCTTTTTGGGATGCAGTCCTCCTTTTTAGGTCGATGAAGCAGGCTCCTAATCTTGGCACACAGTCCATCGACGCTTTACATTACGGTACGGTACCCATTTCTCATCACCTGTAACAATTCGTCCCAAAAACGGTTCATTTCTGTGATGAGAAAGCAAAGAATCACAGGTACAATTTCTCATAACCATTATAATATTTCTCATAACCGTTACACCCATTTCTCATAAACCATTACAATTCTTCCCCAAAATGGTTCATTTCTGTGACAAGAAAGCAAAGAATCACAGGTACAGATTCTCTCTTCTCGTTGCTTTGCAGAAAGACGGTGGGGAACCCAGTTATCGAAATTGGTAATGAACACAAGGGCAAGCATCGATCTTTCGACTGTTGTTCTGTGTACCAACAACGTTCCCGCTGAACAGCTGGATGTGTCATTTGTTATGGCTTCATAACAAATGACACATTTCACGAAGGCACTACTTATCAACTTTGGCTCTTCCTCTTCATCTGCTGACTCTCAGCAGATTATTGTTGCAGAAGAGCCAAAGACGACAGGAAACGGTTTGTGTGCTGGTCGGTGAGTAAATGTGGCACCCATCTTGCACACAATTGTGACCCTCAGCAGAATACCGCTGCAGAAGAGTCAAAGACAACAGGAAACGTTGGTTTCTGTGCTGGTCGGTGAGTAAACTTGGAACCCATCTCGCACACAATTGTGACCCTCAGCAGAACACCCGTTGCAGAAGAGCCAAAGACAACAGGAAACGTTGGTTTCTGTGCTGGTCGGTGAGTAAACTTGGAACCATTCTCGCACACAATTGTGACCCTCAGCAGAATACCGTTGCAGAAGAGTTAAAGTCGACAGGAAACATTGGTTTCTGTGCTGGTCGATGAGTAAACTTGGAACCCATCTCCCACACAATTGTGACCCTCAGCAGAACACTGTTGCAGAAGAGCCAAGGACGACAGGAAATGTTGGTTTCTGTGCTGGTCGGTGAGTAAACTTGGAACCATTCTCGCACACAATTGTGACCCTCAGCAGAATACCGTTGCAGAAGAGTTAAAGTCGACAGGAAACATTGGTTTCTGTGCTGGTCGATGAGTAAACTTGGAACCCATCTCGCACACAATTGTGACCCTCAGCAGAACACCCGTTGCAGAAGAGCCAAAGACAACAGGAAACGTTGGTTTCTGTGCTGGTCGGTGAGTAAACTTGGAACCATTCTCGCACACAATTGTGACCCTCAGCAGAATACCGTTGCAGAAGAGTTAAAGTCGACAGGAAACATAGGTTTCTGTGCTGGTTGGTGAGTAAACATAGAACCCAACTCGCACACAATTGTGACCCTCAGCAGAATACAATTGCAGAAGAGTCAAAGTCGACAGGAAACATAGGTTTCTGTGCTGGTTGGTGAGTAAACATAGAACCCAACTCGCACACCATTGTGACCCTCAGCAGAATACAATTGCAGAAGAGTCAAGGATGACAGGAAATGCTGGTTTCTGTGCTGGTCGGTGAGTAAACTTGGAACCATTCTCGCACACAATTGTGACCCTCAGCAGAATACCGTTGCAGAAGAGTTAAAGTCGACAGGAAACATAGGTTTCTGTGCTGGTTGGTGAGTAAACATAGAACCCATCTCGCACACAATTGTGACCCTCAGCAGAATACCGTTGCAGAAGAGTCAAAGACGACAGGAAACGTTGGTTTGTGTGCTGGTTGGTGAGTAAACTTGGAACCCATCTTACACACAATTGTGACCCTCAGCAGAATACCGTTGCAGAAGAGCCAAAAATGACAGGAAACGTTGGTTTGGGTGCTGGTCGGGAGTAAACATGGAACCCATCTCGCACACAATTTCCAAAATCCCAGCTGCTCATGAATGATGGAATGCATAGTACAGTAGGAAATGTCTAACGTACTGGCAATTTCCAAAATCCCAGCTGCTCGTGAATGATGGAATGCATAGTAATGTACGAAATGTCTAACGTACTGGCAAATTCCGAAATCCCACCTGCTCTTGAATGATGGAATGCATAGTACTGTACGAAATGTCTAACATACTGGCAATTTCCGAAATCCCAGCTGCTCGTGAATGATGGAATGCATGGTACCGTAGGAAATGTCTAACGTACTGGCAATTTCCGAAATCCCAGCTGCTCGTGAATGATGGAATGCATAGTACCGTAGGAAATGTCTAACGTACTAGCAATTTCCGAAATCCCAGCTGCTCGTGAATGATGGAATGCACAGTCCCGTACAAAATGTCTTAACGTACTGGCAATTTCCTCAATTCTGATGCTTTTATTATCCCGTATCACGTCGTCAACATGCTTCGGAGTGCTGGATATTGATGGTCTGCCTTCGCAGTATTAGCCTGTCAAATTTTTGCAACCCTTTTAAAATTGTTCACACCACTTTACAATGGCCGGGTGAGACATGGGATTTTCTGCATTCACAGAACAGATTTCATGATGGATGTCAGTGCAATTTAGGTGCTTAGCCCACAAAGATAGAATGGTTCTTCGCACTTCCAATTTGGAGTAAGAATCCAGTTGACGTTGCATTACAAACTACTTTCTGCACATGCCTTACACATTTACTGAATTAAAACACCTCCCACTGACAGATGACGTACTGTCTACTTCGCTCCCAAGCACACACACAGTCTGACTGCAATTCCACTCCAGATGGTGCTGAGTGCCATTTACTTTTTGATTCACCTATGTATGCAGCAGTTCTAAATCAATTATGATTTTAATGCATATTTATCTGTTAAAACACTAAAAATCTTTGGTACATACCTAGAAAATAGAGGTAATAAACCAAGGCTGAACTGGATGAAGAACCGGCTATAACATTAACCATGGAGACAGACTTTTGGTGACTGGCCAGTGGGCATTACATATAATTTCTGTCGTTCGATGGCACTGCATCCCAAGGAATCAACAATAGTTTCTGCTTAAATTGATGGTAGTTGAGAGCACGCTTAAGTTACATATAATAGTTTTTAAGGCAAATATACAGGGTGTTCGATAAATGACCGAACACTTAGTTTGTAGAAAACGTTTTATAGACAAGAGATATAATTTAAGCAAACAGTGTTTCTTTGAAGTGGGCTCAAAAGGTAATTAAGTGATAACACTTTCAAAGTGTTTGCCTCCCGTTACCACATGATGGCGCATTCGGGCTTCACAGTTCTCTATGACTCGGCCTAGAATATCTCCAGTTACAGTGGAAAAAGCCTCAGCAGGGTGTCTACTGATTTCCAGTGAACCAAATTCATGACTTTTTCATGACATCTTCAGCTAAATTCATGACTTCTCAACAATGTGTGGCACAATGACAACCATTCTAGACTCATAACCTAGTACCCTTGGCTTGAGATCCCAGGTTATTCTTTAATTTTACAACCACTGAAATTAATTCCATGCGACAATAGTTTAGGCAAAACTGATGTGTCTATAATATCATTGCTGCTAAAATGGCTAATACAGTGGTGGTGGTGGTAGGGGGTTAATGAATCCCTACCTGACAGCCAGTTGAGATGAAAGCTGAATGTAATTCTTATGTCACTAAAATTTCTTAACATGAATAATGTAATTATGTATGGCTTGCACTATGCCATTCACCAAATTCTATGTGTTTAAAGAGATAAAAACATTCAACTCTAATCTAGGATGGGGTATGGCTATTTTCAGAAATATTTATTAATGTACAAATTTGTTTAACATGGTAATGCTGTTAAGACTTACAAGTTTTTATTAAGGCAATATAAAAACTATGAATGCACAAAATTTATGGAGACTGAAATTTCACAGTGAAAGACTGTGTTTAAGTATCTTAGCTAAATTTGTTATCTCACAATCTAGAACTTCAGCTTCTTCTTTTGCCTTTGCTATAAGCTTTCTTTTCTTATCTTTGAGTTCTTGGACTGCCCTCCTTTTACAATTGGCCACTTCACCTTCGTCTGATTTCTTCTTTTTAAGGCTTCCATTCTTTTTGATGAAGCATTTTTGACAGCTAATATCACTGATTTTGTGATGTCCACATCCAGCTCTTTCTCACTATTGGCTAAACCACCTAACGATTGTATTGCACTGTAAACACTTCTTTCTGCAACAACTGAATCTTTTAAGTTTTCAATAAAAGTTCTTTGTTAACAGAAAAGCCTCTTCTGTAAGAACTTGATAAAGTCATGGTTCACACTTGGTAGTAAATTCATCAGGAAGTGATCAAGTTTATCCTCCTCAGGATTGAACTGTTTCAGTTGCTTTTTAGAATATTAAAAAATTGAAAATACTCCCTCTTCACAACATCAGCTTTTGATGAAGCCATGTGGTTTTTTTGACACAATTTCTGGCAATGCAATTGTCATTCAAGATCTCTCACAATGGGACTCTACATAACTTCAGGCAATAAACACGAAGCACCTTTCACAATCTTTAATTTCAAAGGACTCTTCACTGCAATTTTTTGATACAGACTTTACAAAATACCTATGCACTCTATTAGGAGAATTAAAATTCGTGCAGAAATAGTCCAAAGTAATCGAGGTAGTTGGCTTCAATGCACGATCTTAATAACAAGAGTCAATCACAATACAAATTTAAATTCTATTCAATGCTTGTACTGCCCTCCAGGTGCACAAGTTCCTGAACTTTTTGGTAAACTAAAGACTCATAAACCCGGACACCCATTACGCCCGCTAGTATCTGGATTTGCAGCACCTACCAGACCTATAAGAGAAGGCACTAACTAATTTCCTTCAACCACTAGTTAATAATTCACTCTACTCTATTAAAGGCACAGTACAAGCTATTAGCAAGATCAAATCCTTTAATGGAAATAATTCAACCTTTATTATGGCTTCTCTCGATGTCATTTCTTTGTTCCCTAATGTTCCGATCAAAACTGCACGTGACATCATTCAGACAAAATTACTTGAACTTAAATACGAACCAGAAACGATCCAATCCATCATTACAACCTTAAAACTAGTTCAAAACAGATCGTATTTTCAATTGGACAACATTATTTATCGTCAAACTGAGGGCGCCCCAATGGGATCACCACTATCTCCGATTCTAGCGGAAATTCTACTACAGCACATAGAAAATAAAGTGCTACAAGAATATCAACAACCTCCGTGCTTTTACACAAGATATGTTGATGATGTACTTCTCTTCTGGGATCACGAACCAGCTGACCTACGAACTTTTGCTGAACACTAATCATCCCAAATCCCGACCATAAAATTCTCCATTCAACTGGAAAGTGAAGGTAAATTGCCATTCCTGGATTTTATGCTTGAACGAGATGCTGTCACTTGCACCTTGCAACACTCTGTATATAGGAAACCCACTTCTGTACCTACATTGATTCCGGCTTCTTCAGCACATCCAAAAAGCTATAAACTCTCCTCAATCCCTTTCCTTCTACGCAGAGCCATCGTGCATTCATTTAGTTTCAGCAGACGTAAATGTGAAATTAACAAAATATTCAACATTACCCTCACCCATGGCTTTCCCACCTTTATCATAAAAAAGCTCTTAAGAAGCTCCACCAAGAAAACTCAACTACTCTCCAGAGGGACCAACAACTTCGTAGATATATAAGTGCCATAGATTATTATTCAACCATAACACCTGTTCTCAAAGCCATTCGCAGAAACTTTCACCTGGAATTCGGAATACAAACATTTTCCAGTTAATTAAAAAAGATCGAGACCAGGAAGCAAAGCTAAACGAATTTGGCGTTTACAGCATCCCCTTAAAAAGTATTGATGCTGACACTCCCGATGGTAAATATATAGGATCTACAAAACGTACACTAGCAACAAGACTGAATGAACATAAATACGCCGTAAAGAATGGACTTAAAAATTCTGCATTGTCTCGACTCGTGTGCGATGGCCTGCACTATCCAATTTGGAATGATGCTTCCATCATTGTAACACCTAGTGCTGTCTCTTCATTGCTGTTCACTGAGAGCCTTGTAATTGCTACTCAGAGACATTTATGCTGTAATGACAATGTTCCAGTATCTGTACCTACAATCTGGAAACTATTTACAGTTCCGAATACGAGGCAAACTGAGGACGAAATCACTTAATCTCGATTTCTGCTATAGTGCTCCTTGTTGTATCTCCAGATGAGAACAGCACCATTGATTTAGTTACCTACTAACCTTCCTTTATTTTTACAATGCAGTATTTTATACATACATGCATTCCATTTTCTTTAATTTCTTTATTTCATGATACATGCCACGCCATTTGACAATTTGATGCCACGTGACATTACGTCATATTAATATCTGATATCTATATTATGTTCACGTAACACTCTATTTAAACTTATTCCTTCTTCTGTATCTGGTGATGGGTTCTAGGGAAACCCAAAAGTTCTTATACAATAAAATATTTAAATTCAGCCAACGGATTTAAATTTGTATTGTGAGTGACTTGTTTTTAAGATCGTGCATTGAAGGCAACTACCTCGATTACTTTGGACCTTTCTGAACAGTTCTTGATTTTCTGTGCAGTTCTTGATACGTAAGTAGCAGCAGTGGCACCAAATCCAATATCTACTTAGTGACTTGTTTTATGATTACATGATTTGGTAACATCAATGGCAAGTAATTTGTTAGAATTTGTTGCCTCTTTCTTCCATTACACTTTTCTTGATGAATTGTGAGGCAATGCTTATACATTAAACTGCACAAATCTTATACAAAAAGGGCAAAAGAGAGTCATTTGACTGATACTTAGTTAAAAAAAACCTCTAAAGTTTAATTGATAATGATATAAGAAACTCAAGTTTTGCACAAAGGAGGCTGTCTTCTAAACGTTGTTTAATTCTTTCAAAGTTTCTAGTTGTCTTTGTGTGGGTATCATCAACTACACACCGGTTTATAAGGGTGCCGGTACAAAAAAAGACAATTTCATGACCACCCACTCAATTTCATTACTTTTTCATTACTTCATGACCAGTAGGCACCCTGCTCAGTGATAGTGTCTTTGAGCTCCGCTACAGTGTTAGGACGTGATTTGTAGACAAAATCTTTGATGTATCCCCAAAGAAAGAAGTCACAAAGATTTGAGTCAGGAGAATAAGGAGGCCAATTTGATAGCTCCAGGGTAATGATTGGGGTAGTTGAGAGTGAGCATGTTGTGTCCAAAGTGGCTGCTTATGGTCCCAAAAACATCCAGAGTGTAATGCAGAGGTGCACCATCTTGCATGAACCAGAAACAAACCATCGACCATTCCCAGATGGCGAATTTCCGGGAGAAACTTGTTTCCCAGCATAGCTTTGTAGGAATCACTTTTCACAGTGAAGTCGAAAAAAACAAGACCAACCAGCCTGTTCCTGCAGAGAGCTGCCAACTGTAACTTTAGCTGGATGAAGAGGGTGCGTTTCAATGAAAACTAGCTTCTCTGATCTCCATATCCGGTAATTCTGTTTGTTAACATATCCGGATAATTAGAAATTGGCTTCGTCGCTGAACCAAACACAATCCAAATTCAATTGTTTGTTATATATAATTTATGACTACTATACAGTTCACACGTGAGACTGAAAATAATGGCTGCTTATCATTTCTTGACGTCCTTGTGTCACGCTCCGAAGGATCCTTTAGCACAACAGTTTATCGAAAACCATTCGCTGTTTCCTTACCCCCACATGCAAAATCAAATCACCCATGGAAACAAAAAATCTCTGCCTTCTACACATACGTATATTGTGCAATACATATATGCTCAGCTAAGGATTCATTGCAGAAAGAGCTAGATTTCCTTAAACGAATTGCAGTACACAGAGGATATACATATTCCGTCGTAGATAAAGCTGTCCACAAATTTAGGAAACCAAAGCCTGTCTGCTCACTCACGCCGGTTGACCACCCAATACGACAGAATTGGGTGGTTATCCCATTTGCTCCACAGATTTGAATTTCAAAAATTCTCAAGAGTTTTAATTTTAAAGTTATTTTCAAACCCATAAGCAAGATATTTTTTTTCGGATCCAAAGATTACGTCAAAGACATAAATTCCTGGGAAATTTATCAGATACCTTGTGAATGTGGACTTTCGTATATAGGGCAGACCCGCAGGGCTTTAACTTTCTGTGTGAAGGAACACCAGACCTACGTACGGAATTGTGAACTGAAGAAGTCGTCTATAGCCCAGCATTGTCACGAAAACAACCATAAATTTCTGTTCGGAAACGCTATGCTCATTGATAAACCTGATTCAACGATGAAGCTTAATGTATTAGAAGCTTTTCACATATACCGGAACTCTTCACTGCTTGTCAACGACATGACGTCGCCTCCATTTCTTTCAAGCGCGTGGAAACAACTCACCAAAAACCGTGACCGTCATAACTCTGATGATGTCACAATGATTTGAATGTTTACGCTCCATTCGTCCTGATGAAGCCGAGCCAGAAGCTCTGCGAAACTATAGTCGATATATAATAAACCTTTGATTGTGGTAAACGTTGGTATTTTTACTTTATTCAATTGTTTGTTGTTGATGACATCAACAATTGCATTAGCAAACATATCCCTCTTTTTGAAATGTTTGAATTTTGTATGGGAATAACTGGAGGCCTTTTCTTAGGATTGAGTGAGCAGATCTAATAATGCTTACCTGAAGTTGAGTGGCCAATTTTCTTGTTGACGTGGCAGGATCACTAGGCACAGTCCTCCGTGCTTGTTCCACATTTTCCGGTGTCCTGGCTGATCTTGGCGCACCCACATTTCCTTTACGAGCATCGAGAACAGAACCCGTTGTCTCAAATTTCCTAACCAGGTCCAGATCTGTTGACTTTGATGGCATTTGAACATTCTTGTAAGCTGTTGACCACTTTATAAGTGTTCCAGAAGGACTTTTGTTTGTTTCATACCAAGTTTTCACAATATAAATGCGTTGTTCGGTTGAATACACCATTTTTAACTTGCACTAAAACACAGTTGAACCGACACTGAATCAATTACCTATAAGCACTTGAAAAACTGATAGTTTGGGAATAACTTTTGAAATACGCACTAGAGGGCCGCACTAAGTGTTCGGACATTTATTGAACACCCGGTATTTCATCCATCACTATGGCCTTCATCAGTGCAACTACGATTTGTTTCGTTGCCAGATTGGAAAGGTAAGTTCTGTAATGGTAACTCAGGATGAGGTGATACAAAGAGAGATTTCCAGATGTATGGAACATAAATGGGGAGTTAGCTCAGAGCTACAATTTCTGGAAAATAAAATTTCCGAACTTTCTCTGAGCCGCAGAGCAAAATGATTTTGGAAAAGAAGCGAACTTTCTTGTATAGGACCAAAGTGGAATAGCAGAAGTGTCAGCCATGGTAAGTTGAGACAAGTAGTAAGAGGAAGGTTTTCCAAATTTCACATCAGATTTGTGTTCCTGAAGTCCTGAGAGAATTCTCCGGAATGAACTTCCAATGTATGCGGTTAATCCAACGTTAGTCTTCATCGGAAATTTATACACTCCAGGCAAAGAAAACGGAGGTCTTGGATCTCTGTCATTACGGAGGATAACAGAAATTGAAGGAGAAGAGCGAACAGCAAGTCTGTATCCTTCTCTTTTGAAGATACTGATAAGCTTGTAGGCAGAAAGTTTATGGTAAGGGATAGAACCCTTCTTCTTGGTTACTCAGTCCAAGGACTAGTTGTTCAGTAGATGTACTCTGTCTCTCCATTCCTCTCTACTCTCCGCCGTTCTCTTCAAGTCATAGTATGTCCTAGTATTGGTGTCTCCTTCTTGGTTACTCATTCCAAGGACTGGTTGTTCAGAAGATGTACTCTGTCTCTCCATTCCTCTCTATTCTCCACTGTTCCCTTCAAGTCATAGTATGTCCTAGTATGGGTGTCTTCTTTCTTGGTTACTCAGTCCAAGGACTGTTTGTTCAGATGTACTCTGTCTCTCCATTCCTCTCTATTTTCCGCCGTTCTCTTCAAGTCATAGTATGTCCTAGTATTGGTGTCTTCTTCTTGGTTACTTAGTCCAAGGACCAGTTGTTCAGTAGATGTACTCTGCCTCTCCATTCCTTTCTATTCTCTGCCGTTCTCTTCAAGTCATAGTATGTCCTAGTATTGGTGTCTTCTTGGTTACTCAGTCCAAGGACCGGTTGTTTAGTAGATGTACTCTGCCTCTCCATTCCTCTCTATTCTCTGCAGTTCTCTTCAAGTCCTAGTATTGGTGTCTTCTTGGTTACTCAGTCCAAGGACCGGTTGTTTAGTAGATGTACTCTGCCTCTCCATTCCTCTCTATTCTCTGCCGTTCTCTTCAAGTCCTAGTATGTCCTAGTATTGGTGTCTTGGAGTAATTGTGCCACAAAACAATTCCTTGGATTTACCTTCTTCTCGGTTACTCAGTCTAAGGACTGGTTGTTCAGTAGATGTACTCTGTCTCTCCATTCCTCTCCGTTCTCCACCATTCTCTTCAAGTCATAGTATGTCCTAGTATTGGTGTCTTGGAGTAATTGTGCCACAAAACAATTCCTTGGATTTACCTTCTTATCTTCTTGGTTACTCAATCCAAGGACCAGTTGTTCAGTAGATGTACTCTGCCTCTCCATTCCTTTCTATTCTCTGCCGTTCTCTTCAAGTCCTAGTATGTCCTAGTATTGGTGTCTTCTTGGTTACTCAGTCCAAGGACCGGTTGTTTAGTAGATGTACTCTGCCTCTCCATTCCTCTCTATTCTCTGCCGTTCTCTTCAAGTCCTAGTATGTCCTAGTATTGGTGTCTTGGAGTAATTGTGCCACAAAACAATTCCTTGGATTTACCTTCTTCTCGGTTACTCAGTCCAAGGACTGGTTGTTCAGTAGATGTACTCTGTCTCTCCATTCCTCTCCGTTCTCCACCATTCTCTTCAAGTCATAGTATGTCCTAGTATTGGTGTCTTCTTCTTGGTTACTCAGTCCAAGGACTGGTTGTTCAGTAGATGTACTGTCTCACCATTCCCTTCAAGTCATAGTATGTCCTAGTATTGGTGTCTTCTTCTTGGTTACTCAGTCCAAGGACCGGTTGTTTAGTAGATGTACTCTGCCTCTCCATTCCTCTCTATTCTCTGCCGTTCTCTTCAAGTCCTAGTATGTCCTAGTATTGGTGTCTTCTTCTTGGTTACTCAGTCCAAGGATCGCTTCTTTAGTAGTTGTACTCTGCCTCTCCATTCCTCTCTATTCTCTGCCGTTCTCTTCAAGTCCTAGTATTTGTGTCTTGGAGTAATTGTGCCACAAAACAATTCCTTGGATTTACCTTCTTCTCTTCTTGGTTACTCAGTCCAAAGACTGGTTGTTCAGTTGATGTACTCTGTCTCTCCATTCCTCTCTATTCTCTGCCGTTCTCTTCAAGTCCTAGTATGTCCTAGTATTGGTGTCTTGGAGTAATTGTGCCACAAAACAATTCCTTGGATTTACCTTCTTCTCTTCTTGGTTACTCAGTCCAAAGACTGGTTGTTCAGTTGATGTACTCTGCCTCTCCATTCCTCTCTATTCTCTGCCGTTCTCTTCAAGTCATAGTATGTCCTGGTATTGGTGCCTTCTTCTTGGTTACTCAGTAGATGTACTCTGTCTCTCCATTCCTCTCTATTCTCCGGCGTTCCCTTCAAGTCATAGTATGTCCTAGTATTGGTATCTTCCTCTTGGTTACTCAGTCCAAGGACTGGTTGTTCAGTAGATGTACTCTGTCTCTCCATTCCTTTCTATTCTCTGCCGTTCCCTTCAAGTCATAGTATGTTCTAGTATTGGTGTCTTCTTCTTGGTTACTCAGTCCAAGGACTGGTTGTTCAGTAGATGTACTGTCTCTCCATTCCTCTCCGTTCTCCACCATTCCCTTTAAGTCATAGTATGTCCTAGTATTGGTGTCTTCTTCTTGGTTACTCAGTCCAAGGACTGGTTGTTCAGTAGTTGTACTCTGTCTCTCCATTCCTCTCCGTTCTCCACCGTTCTCTTCAAGTCATAGTATGTCCTAGTATTGGTGTCTTGGAGTAATTGTGCCACAAAACAATTCCTTGGCCATCCTCTTAATCGCTTGCCTTGAATTTTCCCTTCCAAAACTTTTAGAATCGGGCCTCCATGGTACAATGTGTATCCTATCCATAACATTCTTCTTCTCTAACATGTTGATCAGATTTTCTCCCATTCTCTCCAGGACCTCCTCATTAGTCTTTCTATTAAGTCAACTTATTCTCCACATTCTTCTATAGCTCCACATCTCAAATGCTTCCAAGCCTTTTCACTTCCCTCTTGGTCAATGCCTATGTCTCAGAACCGTAGAGAGCTACTGGCCAAACATACGGCTTTAAAATTCTCTTCCTCAGTTTTAGATCTATATTTCTGTCTGTCAGTAGTCTTTGATTTTCAGTAAAAGTCGTTTTGCAATCCCAGTCTCATTCTAATTTCTTTCTCACATCTCGCATCTTCAGTAATAATTTGACCTGAATAGCAAAATGATTTAACTTGATGTTTTGTCCTTCAATTTTAAGGAAAGCCTGTCTTGGATCCTTCCCTATTACCATTAGTTTTGTCTTATTTTTATTTATCTTCATTCCATAGATATCTGAATTTTTGTGTATTTTTGACATCATGCTCTGTAATGATTTGGCTGATCCTGAAACTATTACCTGGTCGTCAGCAAACTTAAAGGCCTTAATTCTCTTTCCATTAACCCAAACACCTTCACTGGTTCGCCCCAAGGCCAAGAACCAGGAAACATTAATTCATTTTTTGGTGATACAGTTTGAAGAGCAACAACTAGTTTTTTCTTAGCATTTTGAATTAATTTAGAAACCAGGTGTGGGGAAATCCACATTGCACAGCGATCAAGCGGATGTTGGCTAATTTATTTTTTTAGATTAACTTCAGTGTTACAAACCAAATGAGCTCGATGAATATTAATAGTATACATAGGAAGTACACACCGAAAAATTATCTCAAGACTTTGGGAACACAAATCTGATGTGAAATTTGGAAAACCTTCCTCTTCCTTGTCTCAACAAACCATGGCTGACACTTCTGCTATTCCACTTTGGTACGATACAAAAAAGTTGGCTCCCTTCCAAAATCAATTTGCTCTGAGGTTCAGAGAAAGTTTGGAATTTTTATTTCCCAAAACTTGTAACCCTGAGCTCCCCATTTATGTTCCATACATCTGAAAATTTCTCATTGCATTACATCACCTGGAGTTACCATAACAGAACTTTAATCTGGGAACGAAACAAATTGTAGTTGCACTGATGAAGGCCATAGTAATGACTGAAATATATTTGCCATATAAACTATTATACGCAACTTAGCGTGCTCTCAACTACCATCAACTAAACTTGATTTTTAGTTATGTGCACTGCCTACCACTCATTTATAATAGTTTCTGCTTTATTTAAATCGCTGGATTGTGTTTTTTTGTCGCAATAGAAGCATTTTTATTCAAGTTATAAGGATAATGGCTGTGGAATAAATCTCGCTCCTGGGCCCTGACCTTTGACCCCATTTTGATGATATTAAACAGAACAGGTTCAGTATAACTCCTGAACAACATGATAAAGTTTTGTCGCAATCAAAGCATTTTTACGTGTTATGACGCATAAGGGCAATGGAATGGATCCCGCTTCTATGTCCGGACCTTTGACCCCATTTCCAATAGAGTTCGTCCCTAGGTGGTCCCCTACCACATAATACAATTTCATGGAAATCAAACCATTTTTACGCAAGTTATGATGCATAAGGGCAACAGAATGGATCCTGCTTCTAAGTCCTGACCTTTGAACTCTATTTCACCTATTTTCAATAGGGTTCGTCCTCAAGTGGTCCCCTACCACATACTAAATGGACGAACTGACAGACGGACAAAACTGGAGCATATACGCTTCAACTTACGATTGGAAAGTGTAAAAAATAAGGAAATCTTGTATTAAACTCATTTCATGAGTATATTTAAACTCTGTACATGTTTTGGTTAGAGTTGTTTCAGAAACTCGCGTGTTGATGTCGTGCTGTTCTTATATCTGCTGTAGTGCATACAGTATTTGCAGCAGGAAAGGATGTAATGGCATTAGGACCGCACATTGTCTAAATCACTCCAATGCGGAAATTGATGAAACACAGCAAAAGTCCTATATTACAGGTTACATGCCAGCACACTTTTAAAAGTAACATATTTTAATACAAATGATACTAAAAAGTGAGGAGTAAACGATAGAATCCAAATGTTCAAGTTAGGAATATAGATGTGTAGTCGAATGGAAAGAGTGTCGACACTTAAACTTAATTTGGTAGTAGTCTCGTTAGTTGACATTTCTGAGTTGTATAGAGAGGGGGCTGGTCCCTCTGAAGGCTTCCTGCTTGAATCAACTCAAACATGTGAACCCTCAGTGAAAATGAGTTGCATGAAGAAACAATCTTTTAAAATATGACGCTTGTATGAAAGATAAACAAGTGAACAATATATACAAGTTAAAACACATGTACACTCGTTATTTGCTTTGAGAGAAGGGCAGAAAGTAGTTACTCATTTTACCTGCTGGTGCTTTGTAGAATGCAATACAGAATGCTGTCTTTGAGTTGTATCTTTGCAAACAAAAGTTGCGGCATATCCTCGAAGAGCATGTAGTAACCAACGTCGAGGGGTTATTGCAAGTGAACTTGGGTGAGAAATCCGGTGGAAATTGGCACAGTTAAGTATGGTGTACAAGCAGGACCACAAAAGGGAATTGTAGTGCAAAGCACACCACTAGACTATGCCAACTCAACTCGCCGCAAACATCTTGAGGGCCAGACTTAGTAACTGGGCTGCAATGCATTTCGGTGTATATCACCATCATCAGGCAGAATGTTATATCAGTCGTTGTTCGCAGGTATATATATTGAAGTGCGTTGCGCAAATAAGGCGATTCTGTTATCTACGCATCCTCCATTCGTGTATTATCACATGTCGACGCACTTCCGGAAGGGTTATTGGTACATGTCATCTTTTTGCATGTTTTCTTTTCTTATTTTTATGTGTAATTTTTTGTTCATTTTCGATGAGTAACTTCCATGGTAGTGGGAGATCGATGTTGTAATTCTTGTTGCAGTTTGAATATTTTGTTTTTTTTATGATAACTGCCTCAGCATAACAAACTTCGCACGGTTTGGTTTGGTGTCGACAACTACATGCTCTTTGAGGATATGCTGCAACTTTCATTAGCAAAGATACAGTTCAGAGACAACATTCTGTATTGCATTCTACGGAGCACCAGCACGTAAAATGGATAACTACTTTCTGCCCTTCTCTCGCAGCAAATGGCGAGTGTATATGTGTTTTAACTTGTGCATATTGTTCACTTTTTTACCTGTCATACAAGCATCATATTTTAAGATTCTGTTTCTTCACACAACTATTTTTCACTAAGAGTTCTTGTGTTCGAGTTGATTCAAGTAGGAAGTCTTCAGAGGGACCAACCCCCTTTCCATACAACTCAGAACCGTCAAATAACGAGATTTACCTACTGCCAAATTAAGCTTAAGTGTCGACACACTTTCCCATTCGACTAAACATCTACACACCTAACTTGAACATTTGGACTCTATCGTTTATTCCTCACTTTTTAAGTATCAACTGTAATAAAATATGTAACTTTTAAAAGGGTGCTTGCATGTAACCTGTAATAAAGGACTATTTATACGTTTTATCAATTTTTGCATTGGAGTGATTTAGACAACGTGCCGTCCTAATGCCATTACATCCTTTCCTGCTGCAAATACTGTATGCACTATGACAGATATAAGTACAGCACGACATCAACACGCGAGTTTCTGAAACAACTTTAACCAAAACGTGTACAGAGTTTAAATATACTCATGAAATGAGTTTAATATAATTTACTTACACACGTTTATAACCAGTCAAGGGTACCCATAAGGGGAGGGGGCAGGTGCTCTATGGGATTAAGATCAGGGTTCTGTGCTGGCCAGTCTACATACGATACAGAATTACACGCCGTAACAGTTCTTGCTCTATGGCTCAGTGCATTATCCTGCTGGTACCAACAAAGCTCGGTTCCATAGTATTGCCACAGAGTTGGTACGGCATAATTGTCCAGAATATCGAGGTAGATGTGCTGGTAAACAAGTTTGTCCACGATAACCAATGTGCCACGACCATACCATGAAAAACACCCCCACATGAGTACACTGCCAGCTCCAAATTTGACTGTAGGAACAGTACACTGCGGTAAATAGCGTTCCCTCGGCTGCCGCCATACCCACACACGGCCATCAGACTGATGGATCGTGTATCTGGATTCATCAGTCCATAGGACCCGTTTCCATTGATCTACGGTCCACGATAAACATTCTTTACACCATGCTAAACGACGAGTAGCATTCCGAGTGGAGAAGAAAGGCTTATGAGTAGCCGCACGACCACAGTAACTCATGAAATGAAGTTCTCTGTGAATCGTACGTGTACATACCGAGGTTCCAGCAGTTTTACTCACTTGTACACTGAGGTTTTGTGCAGTACTCCATCAATTAGCTGTAACAACTCTGCTGAGGCTTCGACATCCTCTATCAATGATTTTCTTTGGTCTGCCGGTACGTTTTGCTGATTCAGGCATGCCATGTGTCTTCCATTTATTCAGTACATCCAAAACAGTTGACTTGGGTATGTTTAAATGCCTCTTAGTATCTTTTATGGACAACCCACTAATATAACACCCAACAATCTTTCCTTTCTCAAAGTCAGTTCTCTCCTGCCGTGATATTTTTACTCAACCTCACAGTGCGATATGCTCGCAATAAGCTGCAGACTTGTTTTTGTACCGTTTGTAGCTGTACCGCACATATTAACAATGCAGCGGATCCATTCATTTGATTTTGAAGGGGTGCCTGATGACTTTTGTCAATACAGTGTACGTATGTACATCCTGGTATGTGATCCAGTTCAGCCTTGAAAAAACAAAAGACAAAGCAAATTTACAAAGAACACTTTTACCTGTTGATAGTGCTGATGTTTCTCTTTTTTCAACATCCTTCCAGAACGCTCTTCTTTCGCACGATCATCAAGACGAGCATAATCATAGTTTGTGATCTGATCCACACTGTTGTTAAAATGCAAGGGGCAGTTGTCGGCTGAGCAAGCCACCTGAGTGTTCGGCTTGAAACCACAGCAACAATGAACACACTGTCTTGGATGGCCGCCAGGATCTAGAACATTACCATAGTCAGCTTGTCTGGCACGATTGAAACTATCGTTGGCTGTGTTCGCTTCGGGCTGTATGACACACATGTTCAGGGAGCAAGTGCGACAAGATCCGCACGTGGTGTTCCGTAATGCGTCCGTCGTGTTGCCGTGCCAACTCGCCGGATTGATGCAGGTCCCTATCGTGCAGCAGCGAGGCAGCATTTTCGGAGAAACGAACTCGGTCGCCCTCCGCAACATTCTGGCACTTCTGTACGCCCCACTAGGTCGATGAGAAAAGCTACGAGCAGTCATTAATGGACTTGTGGGCGAACTAACAGTCTCATTCGGAGCAGTGGGGATCACTGCGGCAGGAGGGAAAATACGTCGATCGGTTACACCACTAGAAGATGGCTGAGGTTCAAATGCTGTATCGGATACTCTGTGGAGCTGTTCACGAGTCGGCACGGCTACTGGACCATTCGACGTGCTGACCTCATCAGGAGGTGCAGGTAACACACCGTTCTCAACACCATCAGCACCATCTACACCTTGTTCGGTGTCCAACTGTGAAGCTTGAACACATTCCTGAAGTACATTAAACAGAGTCTCGGCCTTACGGCATTTAAAGGCATAAATTCCAGGCCCCGTAGTGCAGCGTCGGCCACATTCAAAGGAAAACAGGTGGGAATCAAATCCATACCTACGGAGACTTTTCAGTGGCCACACGATAGGAGGCTCACCACGCTGGTGAAGTACTAGTTCAGTATCTGTAACCTGAATGTGACAGGACTTAATATATTTGCCCTGGTCATCTATATTCCAAACCTGAAAAATAAAATTAGATCCATAAGTACAAAAGAAACCATAAACTTACACAGTCAAATGAAAGTGATTTATTTGTGCAGGTGGGTACTACACTGCTGGACAATTGCTAAGACGGATCATAAACGGCTATATAGCGCATAAAAAAGTAAGTGTGGTTGGATGCCAAGTGAAATAAAATAATGTCAGAGTGCCAGGACATTACAAGAAAGACAATTTATTGTACTCTGAAATCCAAAAGGCTTTGGGAACGTGTTCAAGGGACAAACAGGCCATTTTGTGCAGAATACGTAAACGTGAAAAAAATGCAATTACCGTCCGCAGGCGTTCCGGCGTAAGATGTCAATACGGGATATGGCCACCATGGAGGGCGATGCAAGATTCCACACGTCGTGTCATGCTTTGCACAACATTATCAAGCAGCTGTTGGGGTAATTTATCCCATTCCTCTGTCAGTGCACGGATGAGGGTGTCCTTGTTTATTGGAGGTCATTGGCGACCAGCAAGACTCTTCCCCAAAAGCAACCCACACATTTTCAATGGGATTCAGATCTGGAGAACGTGCTGGCCATACGAGGCATTGAATATCCACGCTCTCAAGACAATCCTGGACAGCGACTGTTCGATGACATTTTGCGTTGTCGTCCATGGAAATGAATCTATCACCGACAGCACCACGGAACATGCGAACATGAGGTAGCAGAACATCATTAATGTATCGTTGGCCAGTCATAGTCCCAGTTGGAAGCACATACAGGGACGTACAGCCATTGATCATGATGCCAGCCCATACCATGATACTACATGTCGGATATCGGTCCCTTTCCTGTATGTTTGCTGGACAATATGCAGTACCACTATCACGGCAAATCAGTTGTCGTCGACAATCAGACGATAGACTGTATCTACTCTCATCTGAGAAGAGGACTACAGACCAGTCGTTATCAGTCCAATTGCGATGTTGATGGCACCATTGCAAACGGGCGGTACGGTGAAGTCTGGACAATGGGATGCACACAACAGGACGGCGGGCGAATAGTCCTCCTTCATGCAAACGTCTGGAGACAGTTTTTCGGGAGATCCGCTTGCCAGTAGTAGCCATAAACTGATCTGCTACCTCACTAGCTGTGCTGCGCCGGTGTCTTTTTGTTGATATCACTATGTACCAATCTTCTGCAGGTGTCGTACTGCGAACTCGACCTCCCCCATGATGTTTGCTACACTCTCCATTTGTTTGAAATGATTTCCAAAGCCTTGAAACAACACTGTGGCTGACATCGAACTCCCTGGCAACATCTGTTATTTTTCGCCCCTTCTTCAATCTTGCCAATAATACGGCCCCGCGTAAAATCATCTAGGTGATGTCGGGAAGACATACTGAAAATTGCAAGTTCGTCAATTGATTCTTTCGCTTTCAAATTTGCGTTTGAACAACAACGGTCAATACACGTCAAATCCTTTATATCTCTTATCGCTATGATGTCACGAACAAGTTCGGCAATCCAAAATTTGCATATGCACAACACGTCTTACTGTATCCCGCACTTATGCTAATTTCCACTTTTCCTGCCTTCCATTTTATGGTTGCTATCATTGCTATTGTCATCCGTCCTTAGCAATTGTCCGGCAGTGTATAAAGCTACTTTGCCATCTAATACATGATTTAAAAGATTTTAATATATTGGGTTGTCGGAAAAGTCATGACGTATTTTAGCCATGTTTTGCAAAGGTTATTTATTGATAGAAACATCAAAGATCAATCACTGATATAATGCCCGTTTTGTTCGATAATCTTTTACCATCTTTCAATGAGCTGCAGAATGCCTCGTTCATAGAAGGACCTGTCTTTCGTGGCGAAAAACTGTACAAGGTGCTGATTTACAGCCTCATCTGAATTGAACGTTATACCACTGAAGGACTGTTGAAGAGAGCGAAACAAGTGCAAGTCTGACGGCGCAAGGTCAGACGAGTATGCTGGGAGGGGCAACACATCCCACCCAAACTCCAATAATTTTTGTGTATGGTCTCGCGTTGTCAAGATGGAACACAACACCTTTACGATGAACGAGCTCTGGACGTTTCTGGATGATGGATTTGTTCAAACTGTCCAACTGCCGACAGTACACATTCGAATTGATTGTTTGGTTCCGTGGTAGGAGCTCAAAAAACACGACACCTTTAAAATTCCACCATACTGAGACTAGAACCTTCCGCTGATGAATGTCTGCTTTGGATGTCGTTTGAGGCGAAGCAGCACGTTGGGACCATGACTGTTTGTGCAGCACATTGTTGTACACAATGCACTTTTCGTCACCAGTTATCAGTCGCTTCAAAAAAGGATCGTTTTCCTCATGTTTAATTAGCATAACGCAGATGCTTATACGCGCCTTCAATTGAGCTTCTTTAAGTTAATGAGGAACCCACACATCGAGCTTGCTTAAGTATCCCAGCTTCTTCAGGTGGTCATTAATGCTTGAATGATGGATTGCAATGTGTCTGCAATCTGTCGTGTCGTGTAACGTGGGTTTGACTCGATCAATGCCTTGATTTGGTCGTCATCAACCTCGGTGGGCCTCCCGGACCGAGGAGCATCGTTGAGGTCAAAATCACCAGCATGGAATTTTACGAACCACCGCTGGCACTGACGTTCTTGTAGAGCATTATCACCATACACTTTACACAACTTTTCACAAGCTTGACACGCGTTCTTCCTTTTACGGAAGTAGAATATGGCGAAAATGCACAGTTTGGTCTTCCATCTTCAACTTGATGTCAAATCTCCGCAAATCAACCAAATCGCTCACGGTTCCTTTTAGACTGCAGCTAAAACTGGCACCTGTCGAATGCCATGCCTCTAGTACTTCCAAAACCGCCCAACCGACACTGGGTGCCAAAATACGTCATGACTTTTCCGACAACCCAAAACATATAAAAGATGAATATTATGTACATTAAAAGCACAAGTTAAAAACATTAGTACAGGGTGATTCAAAAGTCCCCAAATTCTGAATTCAAATATTTCTACCACGAATATAGTGTTGTATAATATAATTATTTTTAAATACTGTTATATTGACACTCATACAGGTAATGAAAACTACTTTACAATAGATGCTGGAATTGTCCACCATTCTGTTGAAGACACAAATTCGCCCGACGACACATGTTGGCGGACTCTTTAAGCGACTGTAATGATGTTGTTCCGCAGATCCTGTACCTTAGGGTTGTTGTGGTAAACTGTGTCTTTCAGAGAACCCTACAAATAAAAGTCTGGAGGACTCAAGTCTGGTGAGCGAGGTGGCCAAAGTTTTTTCGAGAAGAATCGATCGTGGGAGAACTTACAGAGCATCTCCATTGTGTCGTTTGATGTGTGGTACGTTGCTCCATCTAGTCAAAACCAACAGTAACGTTCATGTTCTTCCAGCATCGCTACAAATTTAAAAAAAAAAAAAAAAAAAATGGCCCTACTATTCGGCATCTAGACATGGCACACCACACTCCAACTTTCTGACTGTGAAGCCCAACCTCATGCAATGCGTGTGGATTCTTCACAGCCCGTATGCGAGTGTTTTGGCTATTGACATATCCATTCAAATGAAACCATGCCTCGTCACTGAAAAAAGTGTGGTTAAGCTGCTTAGTTACATTGTTGCGAGTGAAACTCGCAAACCATTGGCAGTAGGCAATGCGATTTTCTGAGTCCAAAGGACATAGCTCTTGCATTACTCGAATTCTGTATGGCCGTAGCTTTACACGTTTAGTAGCCGTCTGGCAGGCTGAATACGATGCCCTAACTCTCAACAGCCGCCGAAGTGACTTCCGGAAAAAATGCTGCAGGGGAAACGTACATTTTCTCCAGAAACGTGGTCGTCACCACGGACAGACGGCCACTTTTAGGCTTATCCTGGACACTGCCTGTCTCGTGAAACCGGTTCACAAGATGATACACAGTTGTTTTCCCTAGTATGGGATCATCAGGAAACTTCCTTTGAAAGAGCTTGATACAACGTTGGTAAGAGTTTTCCGTAAAATAAACTTCTAATAAAGCGACTCTGTTCTTGCACGAGACTCATGGCTGACTGAACGTTACTGCTTGCCAGTGCCTGCGTAGTGTCATGTGGTGCTATCACGTGGCGCAGCTCTTATCCCAAGGTCACACACAACAGCCACAAGCAGTAATACTCGGATACATTTTATTTTTTTACAGCAAATACGTTTTAAAATATAGAGTTAGGGGACTATACTTTTGGGCTCACGTTGAGCTCCTCTTCAGATACACAAAATGCTGCTTTAAAGTGGAAGTAATGGTATATACACTATCTACCAACAAGTAATTGGACACCTGTGATAGCAAAGGAAAACGAAGTTTATTCACCTTGAATAGTTGGTGGAGCCTCCACGAGCGGCGATTACAACTGCGCATACTCTCAACCAGGCGTTGTATGATGGCTAGCGGTATTTTCTTCCACTCGGCTTGGAGAAGACAGGTCAGTTCCTTCACCGATTTCGGATGGTCGGGGGCACCCCTTAAGTCGACGGTCCAACTCGTCCCAGAGGTGGTCGATGGGGTTAAGGTCCAGGCTCTGCGCAGGCCAGTCCATTCGATTAACCCTGCTGTCACCATACCAAGCCATGGTGGACCTCGCAACATGACAGGTGGCAATGTCATCCTGAAAGTAACATGGGTCCATCCCGTAAAATTGCCACAACGTAGAAAGCGCATGGTCATCCAAAATGCTGCAGTAGGTCTCGCCGTTGAGTCTACCAGGAACTGCGACCAAGGGTCCCGTGCCATACCAGGAGAAACACCCCCATAGCATAATTCCACTGCCGCCGAACTTCACAGTTGGCACAATACATTCCGGCAGGAAGCGTTCTCCAGGCAGACGCCAAACCCAGACCCTGCCATCCGAACGGTAGAGGGTGAACCTTGATTCGTCGCTCCAGAGAACCTGTTTCCACTGTTCAACGTTCCACTGTCGACGTTCTTTGCACCAAGTTAGCCGAGCAGCGCTATTGGACTTGGTGATCAAAGGCTTGTAGGCGGCAGCACGTCCATGATAACCGAGCAGATGGGCTTCCTTACCGATGGTATTCATCGAAAGAACATTCCCCGGATGCCTGTTGAAACTCCTCGCAGATGTGGCCCATCGATTTGGAGCGGTTCTTCCGAATTTCTCTGGGCAGCACCCGTCGGTCTCCAACTCCCAGTTTTGTGGGTCTGCCGGGTCGAGGCACATTCCGACAGTCACCTCTCATCTTCCACTTGCCAATCTCGTAGGCCACTGTCGATTTTGGGTACTTCAACTAGCTGGATATGTCCCGTATGGATCGGCCATTTCTGTGATACCCGACGATTACACCTTTCTCAAAATCAGAGAGCTCCGAACTGCGTGGCATCTTGCATGCGACTGGTTGCGTTGTTGTTTCCCACACAATATTTAACGGCGGCGGCCGTGACGTGTATCAGGACCGCAGATATTATAGATTGCAGGGGTGTCCAATTACTTGTTGGTAGATAGTATATGTGTTGAGGTATTTCTTATGAGCAGTGAGAAAGGGGTTACATTATTCACTGCAAGTGGTTGGGGGAAAGTTCTGAGTTTTTACACAGTACTCTCCATGGTGATGGAATCGCTGTAGGAATGTCATCATTACAGCGGTTTTCTCTATGCTTTTGTATTAGCAAGCTTTCTGCCAAAAGCAAGGATACACAGTTACTTGCGGTATCGATAATTTTTGCATTTTGCCAGTCGGGCTGATGACTACCCTGCAGGCAGAGCTTAGATAGAGAAGTTGCTGGAGAGTATGTTTTGACACTGTATGTATGTTCAAATGTAAGCTCAACTTTGGTGAGAGAAAGACACGTTGGTGCCCTTTCTTGCATTCCTGAAATTACAAACCTATTAAAAGCTATCTGCTGGCTAGAGCTGAGTTCAGGCTCAATTTTCGGAGCCTGAGCTGGTGGTATATCAGCCGGAGCCCACCCGCGCCTCAATTTTATATTGCAAGATAGAGCGCGAGCCCGAAAACTGGCTAACCTATTCAACCATTAATCAGAAACATGTCCTTTTCCACACTTCCACTCTCTCCTCCTCCTACAATTACCAATATATTTCTCAAAGTGAGGAGTGGGGAAGGGACTTCTATCTATTTTTACAGTGTAACTGTACGATTTTCTTTGACCGTTCGTTTTCACCTGAAGCGCTTCGGGCGGCCGGACATACAAAATGATCGGGTGGTGCTGCAATTATTTGTTGCTCGAATAATGCTAACATTATTTCGCCATAATGTGCTGCAATATGTACGTTGCTAAATATAATTAGCAGGGAGCTACTGCGTGGAGATAGCGGGGTAAATTATCGTCGGCAAGCTATCAACTATCCAATATCTATAGTTCTTGAAAAAGCTCTTTTTTCTCTGCAGAAACACACTAAAGCGCGGCCTATGGCATTTTCTACCCAAGCCCGGAATTAGTATAAACATTATTTTAATTCGAAAAGCCTTTCAGCACGATAAGATATATTTAATTAATACAGTCTGTACTAAAAAATAGACATTTATAAGGCACAACAACTTACAAGATCTTTCAAAGCACCAAGTGCTCCATAGTCAGGTATTTCAATATACATAAACTGTTATGTATGTATATTATCGCGCAACTCTGACTGCTGTAATGAAGAAACTCCACGTTTTGTTCCAGTGCCTTGGGCCATGTTAATGCGGCCAGAACAGCATACTCCTATCCAGCAACACTTAACTCCTAATAATTCAATTACAGTTTGATGAATAATGTTAACTTATTAATTATCCTCTGTGCATATATTTTCTTCGCATATGTAATAGCAATTCATAGTATCATTTGTTGAAACCCTTTAACGCATGATGAAACTTCTACTATATTTAATGTAAACCTCGTTATTGTTATCACGTGCTCGCGTAATTTGAAAATGCTTCTTGCTTTTATCCGTTGTTTTGTTTATGTATATTGAAATACCTGACGATGGAGCACTTGGTGCTTTGAAAGATCTTGTAAGTTGTTGTGCCTTATAAATGTCTATTTTTTAGTACAGACTGTATTAATAAATATATCTTATCGTGCTGAAAGGCTTTTCGAATTAAAATATTGTTCAGCGCACGAAGAATCCTTATTAAATTAGTATAAACATCTCGAATGCCCGCTCTCCAACCAGAATCAGTTGCCGAAGAATTCCCTTTACCAACTATAGTGTCTCATTTGCTAAATCATATAAAATCACATTTAAATATAAAAAAAAACATTTCTTACTCTCCCTCTCTCTAAAAGCCCGATCCCACCCGAGCCCAAACCGCAATAAATATTCTACAGCCCGAGCCCACCCGAGCCCAAACCGCAGTAAATACTCTACAGCCCAAGCCCACCCGAGCCCAAACCACAATAAATATTCTACAGCCTAAGTTCGACTCACAGTCTCAGCTCTACTGCAGACGCTATGAAATCGACTTCAGGCTGAAGACTCAAAACATTAGCGACCTAATAAAGAAGACAGAGACCAAATTCCGATGGACACCAGATATGGTGTATATGAAATACCATTGGAGACAACCTGCGAAGATGCCAGTAAGCTATTATACATGGGCTCTACATGGCGAAACCTTAGATTGCGAGTGAATGAGTATAAATACAATGTCAAAATGCACTCTTCAGCAACTTCTTTATCTAGGCTCTGCCTGCAGGGTAGTCATCACCTAGACTGGAAAAATGCAAAAATTCTCAACACTTCAAGTAACTGTTCACCCTTGCTTTTGGCAGAAAGTCTGCTGATACAAAAACAATAGAGAGAACTGCTGTAATGTGGACATTCCTATAGCTGTTCCATCACCATGGAGAGTACTGTGTAAAAACTCGGAACTTTCCCCAACAACTTGCAGTGAATAATGTAACACCTTTCTCACTGCTCATAAGAAATACCTCCCACATACACTGAAGAGCAATTGAATTAGAGAAACCTGTTTAGTAACGTGTAGCACCACCTTTCACCCTGATGACAGTGCCGATTCGTCTCGGATGGACTCAACAAGACACCGGAAGCGTTGGGAAGCCATATGGATCCATGACCCCTGAACAAGCTCTCACAGTTCACGAAGATTTGATGGAGGGGGGTCAGAGCCTCGAACACCTCTCTTGATAGGATTGAGGTCAGGTGACCTAGCTGGCCGAGGAAACAAGGTCACGTCGGTGGAGTGTTCATCCAACCATTCGGATACAATTCGGAAGCGATGGCACGGTGCATTGTCTTGTTGCAGGATGAGGTCCCCAGTGGGATGTTGAAGACGCACAAATGGGAGCAAATGGTCGTCCAGGATATCCCGGTATTATTGACCTATGAGGGACGATGTCACACGTACCAGGGGTCCTATTTCAGTCCACGTAAACAGTCCCAAGACAAGAATGCCACCCTCACCAGCTTGAAGAGTACCCTGCTGGCAAGAAGGATCCATCGCTTCATGTGGTTTGCACCGTACTCGTACCCTGCCATCCGCATGTACCAACATGAATCTCGACTCATCAGTCCAGGCAACATTTTTCCGCATGCCTAGGGTCCAGTGGCGATGTTCCCGTACCCATGCTAATCTTTGCACCCTGTGATGTGCAGTCAGCAGAGGTACCCTCGTGGGATGATGGCTTCTGTACCCCATAGCGAGGAGATGGTTCTGGATGGTGTGGCTGCTTACACGTTTTTGTGCACCAGCGGTAAATTGCCAAGTGATTTCTTGCACTGAGGCCCGTCTATCCACTGTTCCACAATGGAAGCTAGCCGACGATGACCCCGCTCATCCACATGCTGTTGTCTACGGCAGTTGGCCCTTGCAGGGGTGGTTTTACCGGATTCGGTGTACTCACGATGCACCCGTGACACAGTGGCTCGTGAAAATCCCAGTGCCTGCACGACTTCCGAGATGGAGTGACCCATTCGTCGGGCCCCAACAATTTGCCCACGATCAAATGCACTTAGATCCTTCGTCTTACCCATACTGCGTCCGACTCTTACCAATTCCCATTGCATCACTCCTTATATTGTCGAATCGCTGCATACGTCATGTCATTTCCGTTTACAGGGCCGCCCACAGCGCCACATTTGTATAACGCCAGCTGTCTCTAATTCAATTGCTCTTCAGTGTACATGAGCTGCAAGACTGTTGATACAATGTGCATGCGTACGTATGCAACATCTTAGAGTAGAATGTGTTACAAACACGTTCTGCACATTGTATCAAATATCCAAGAATAATAACAGGATTTATCATCATTATTAGCATTTATCGTAATTAATTTGGTGGAGAATTTGGTGTGTGTTTATGACAAGCTGGAACAACACGAACGAGGAAGACCGTCTATTCACCAAAAGTCTCTTTATTCACACCTACAATTCTAAATGCTGCAACGAAGATGCCCCTCGGAACATCCCTGCACCATGGACTACTTTACTTCAGCAACAACCACCTCATATAAATTGGCTTGCCACACACACACACACTTAATTCTCCACCAAATCAATTACGATAAACACTAATAATGATAAACCCTGTTATTGCTTTTGGTATTTTGATATAACGTGCAGAACGTGTTTGTAACACAATCCACCTTAAGATGTCGCACGCGTATGCATGCACATTGTATCAACTGTGTTGCAGCTCATGTATATTTATTTCAAATTTAGCTTCTAATTCCACAAGTTAGAACCTTGTACCTGACAATGAAATGCTTGGCACTTTGAAAGATCTTGTACCTTTTACATATTACTTGAATTAAAAACAAATACTTTAATTTTAATCAGAGTTTGTATATTAACTTCCAGAAGACAAAAGTGATCTTCAATGCTTTTACAAGAAATGAAGATTTATCGATTGATGGAGAAAAGCTGGAGATAACAGACACGTACGTTTATCTTGGACAGCAGATATCAAGTGAGGGTCACATTGATGAAGAAATTAATCGGCGTACAAAACTTGCCTGGAGAGCTTTTGGAAGAAATAGCATAATTTTCAAGAGCAATATGCCATTATGTCTTAAAAGAAAAGTGTTTGATCAATGCATCCTTCCAGTGCTTACGTATGGTGCAGAGATGTTGACCTTAACTAAAAGAGACATACAAAGGCTGCAGACAACTCAAAGCAGCATGGAGAGGTGCATGCTTGGTGTAACCAGGAGAGATAAGAAGAGGAACACGTGGATCCGAAAAATGACAAGAGTGGAAGACATCATGATCAGAGTTAAATCCCTGAAATGGCAATGGGCTGGACATACTGCCAGAAGGACAGACCATCGATGGACAGCCGAAATTTTAGATTGGATTCCAAGGGACAGGAAAAGACCCAGAAGAAGACCACATGGGAGATGGGTGGATGAAATTCGAAAGTATGCAGGAGTGACATGGAGGAGACTGGCACAAGACAGACCGTTGTGGAGGAAACTTGGGGAGATCTTCGTCAAGCAGTGGATTGATAATGGCTGACAATGATGATGATGATATTGAATATTCCGATCTTGTAATGGCAGCATTTATACACCACTAGTAATCAATATAACACAATAATACAACGCATGAGAAAAATTCTTGATATACTCATATCACACATAAATAACATTAAAAATTATAAGTGGTGGGACGTTTTGGTAGTGACTTCTACCTACATCAGCCATGGAATGAAACACAAGGTAAAATCATTCCTTAAAATTCTTGCACCTTTGAAAAATACAAATTAGCTGCACATACACAGATACAACCTTCTTTGTATATAGTCGTACACAGAGTTGTATAAAAATAAAATGTATCTGCATACATAACCATTAAAACAGAAAACTTGCTGCAAACCCGCGAATCATGATAACAATAGAATAAGATAATTTTAAGAAAAATTAATATAAAAATAAATAATTATTAGAACATTACAGATTCCAGAGAGGACAAAAGTACATTACGACTGAATGCGTAGAAATGTGTGTAAAATGGACCTTAAGGCCAAAAGTTTAAAATATTGAACTATGAACATCATAAAAACAAGATACTAATTAAAGAAAGTTTTTATATCTAGAAAAAACAGTTCCATTAATGAACCTTCAAAAATTATAAAAAGCATTTTCAACAACTTAATTCAAAAATAGTAGACTTATAAAATACAAAAGGAAAAGATTTTAATTTTATAACTGGCAACTGCAAGAGGAACCTGGCAATAAAATTTAAAGTCTTTCTGTGTAAATGAAACTTTTGTTACAGTTCCTATATATTGAGAACAGGCCTTGATGAAATCAAGAGGCCAGAAAAGTCTGTAAAAACAAAAGAACTCACTATGGGAAGATGTGAAAAATAGTTGAACATTCTCACATTAATATAGAATTAAATATATTAATCTGGGTAAAGCCTTGAGTAAGTGTTCTAATTGCTGTAAATAACATTTTTATTTTTTTTAACCTACAAGCCAAAACTATCTGAAAAGCTGCTAATAATTTGGAAACTATCCGCGTACGGCATACATCTACATTCTGCGACTCTGGCCGTACATACACAGAGCCAACCTTATTTGTAAACAGCCCTTTTGCTCTTCAAAAAGAATATCAGAACATCATCAACATTGGAAAATTGCATGGCTTTCCGTTCCTCTTAGTACATAGACTAATTAAGAAATTTGAATCTCAATAGATCTACTAGTTTACTGCCTGAACCTTCCACCACTCTTCAGTTTATATAAATATAATATCAAAGGTATTGTTTACCAAATATTGAAAGGTATTTTGCACCTTAAATATATTCTCAAAATCCGTTGCACAAAAAGGCCTCTCTCCAGGTAGGAGCACGTGTCGCACGCAGCGACAACGTGCGAAATACCTTTCAATATTAGGTAAACAATACCTTTGATATTATACACTGGCGGAAAGTGAAAAAAGAACACCAAGAAGGAATTGGTGGACCGTCATGAAATTTACATATGTTAATGGGGTCGAGTTTACGTAGGTGTGATGTTAATTTCGAGACCAACCAGTGAGCGCTTAGGCCACAGCACGGCACAATATGCAAATTATCGTCGGTGGTATTTAAGGAGTACGGCGAAGTGAATGTAATCAGTCGTCGGCGTACGGACACGTGCGAAGACCCTGAAGAAGCTGCAATGCCTGGACATGGAAGACGTGTACGATTTCAGCAGTTATCGGACTTTGGGCGAGGTCGCCTAGTCGGACTCCGCGAGGCTGGGTGGTTGTATCGTCGTATTGTGGAGCGAATTGGATGGGAAGTATCGGTGGTGGTACGATGGTGGCGTAGATGGTCCGAGGAACATTCCCACACGAGAAGACGTGATGAGCGGACCGATCGACGCATAAGAAGAGTGGCGTTGTCAAGCAGAACATCCACTGCGACGCAAATCCAAGCTGCCATTGCACCTGAGGTGACTGTGCGAACAATCCGCAACCGTCTACTGGACGCAGGACTACGTGCACGTGTGCCTCTGGCATGTGTACCTCCGACTCCAGCCCACGGTCAGGAACGGCTGCAGTGGTGTCGCCAATGTCTGTGCTGGAGAACGCAATGGCGATCTGTCGTGTTCAGTGATGAAAGCAGATTCTGCTTGGGAGCCTCCGATGGCCGTATGCGTGTTCGCAGACGCACAGGGGAGCGTCTCCACACTTCTTGCATCCGCCAGCAACACACAGGGCCTACATCTGGTCACCTGGTGTGGGGAGCGATCAGCTATCACTCCCGTACACAACTAGTGTTTGTACCAGGTACGTTAAACAGCACCTCCTACATCAACAACATCATTCAGCCCGTTGTTGTGCTATTTGTAAGGTCGGTCCATCGTGGTGTATTCCAGCAAGATAACGCACGCCCACAGACTGCACGTGCAACACAATATGCACTTCAGGGTGTGAGACAACTTCCATGGCCTGCACGTTCACCGGATTTGTCCCCCATTGAGCACGTGTGGGATTTTATGGGACAACGACTTATCCGGTCTCGACGGCCAGCCAAGACCATCCCCGATTTATGCGTCCAGGTTGAGGATGCTTGGAACTTAATACCCCAAACTTACATCCAACATCTGTACAACAGACTCCATGCCAGAATTGCACAGTGTGACGCAGTTCATGGCGGTTCAACCTCATACTAACCATGTTACATGGAAATGTTATTTTTCAGTTTACCAGCAAATACAGCTGTATTTTGCCATAATGTTTTGATCACGTTATCCTCTGTATTCCATTATTATGCTGTATAAATTTCGTTGGTATCAGACGTCTCCTTCTAGGTGTTCTTTTTTCACTTTCCGCCAGTGTATATATATGATCTAAAGCACATTTTACCCTAAGACAGTCCTGAGGGATTTGTCTCATGATATGCATATTTCTAAATCATCAGTTTGTTGGGACTTTACCCTTTAGCCTGTTCTTCACACATAAGTTTGCCCTATTTTCAAATCTTTTGGCTACAGGATTGAAGTTAAACCACCTCCACATCTTCTTAACCTGGTGTATATGCAATACCATTGGAGACAACCTGCGAAGATGCCAGTAAACTATTATACATAGGCTTTTACATGGCGAAACCTTAGATTGTGAGTGAATGAATATAAATACAATGTCAAAATGCACTCTTCAGCAACTTCCTTATCTAGGCTCTGCCTATAGGGTAGTCATTAAACTGGACTGGAAAAATGCAAAAATTCTCAACACTCCAAGTAACTGTTCACCCTTGCTTTTGGCAGAAAGCCCCATTGCAGAAAGTTCCTGGTCAGTCTGCGACAGATATCATGGTGCCACAAAATTATCAGCGGGTGGTCACTAGGAAAAATAACTACTAGATGCAAAAAACAATAAAAATTGCAGACATATTTTTCTACCTAAAAAAATGTCTAACCTAAGTACTGCAGCAATTGCAAAGCTTAGGAATTTGTCTATGATATGCATATTTTGTAACTCGTCAGTTTGTTGGCAATTTGTCCTTTAGCCCGTTCTTCACTCATAAAGTTTGCTCTATTTTTGAATCTTTTGGCTACAGGATTGCAGTTAAACCATCTCCACATCTTCTCAACCTTATCCTTAAAGACAGAGATCCCAATAAAACCCTAGAGTTACAAGGTGTCTACTCTATCTCTGTTAACACTTCCATAGGAGTTATCCACTATATTGGTAGCACTTACCGTAGCATCAACCGGCAATTAATGGAACATATCGCTGATGTTAAGAAAGGCAACCCTTACACCTTCCTTTCAATTTTAAACATCAGCGACACGTCCGCGATTACCGATTGGCAAAATGTTAAATACACTGCTGACCACCCAAAATGAAACAACAAGAAGGAAGCATCTGATTGGCCTGAAACTCGCAGCATGAGTCGCCCGCGAGAGGACATGCAACCGATTAGCATTGCAGGGCATATGCAAATCATGTGCGCCCGGCACGCCACCGAGAAGCACTATAAGAAGGGTGCACAGAGGGCGGGGTGTAAGTAGTGGAAGTGTGTTGTGCTGCCGGACCTGTGCGTGGGAAGCTTCCACCTCGACAGTCATTCCAGCACGTTTTGGAGTTCGACAGAGGACGAATAGTGGCTTATTGCGACAGCAGTTTATCATACCGAGACATCGGCGCCCGTGTGGGACGACATCCCGCCACAGTGACGCGAGTATGGATTCGGTGGGTGCAGGAGGGACGGACAGACCGACGTGAGCGATTGCCGCAGCCGCGGCACGCCACCCTAATGAGAGGACCGGCATGTTGTGCGGCGGGCATTGACGGCTCGCACCGCCACATCACGAACGTTAGCGCAGGAATTAGGGTGTGTCGCGCAACGACCTGTGTCAGCACGTACCGTTCGACATCGTCTGCAGGAGCGGGGACTTGTCTCACGGCGGCCATTGCTCCGATTACCACTGACGTTACACCACCGGCGAGTGCGGCGGCAGGCAGTGGGCAGTTGAACGCCGCACCTGGACTAGGGAATGGCACGACATTGTCTTCTCTGACGAATCCAGCTTCTGCCTTCAACACCACGATGGACTGTATGACGTCTGCATTATGCATCGCCGTACCGGTTCGTTGCCTGCCGTTATGGTTTGGGGCGCAATTGGATATGACACCCGCACCCCTCTGGTACGCATCGCCGGTACACTCAACAGCCACCGCAGCATCTCCGACGTTTTGGAGCCTGTAGTCCTCCCTTACCTGCAGCGGCTAAGTTTCAACAGGATAATGGGCGCCCGCACGTGGTGTGCATCGTGCAACAATTCTTCACGGCCCACCAGGTGTCACTGCTGCCGTGGCCCACCTGTTCTCCCGATATGTGGCCCATCGAACACGTCTGGTCTCCGATCGGCAACCGAGTGACCCGGCAAGCACCACCCGTGATGAACTGTGGCAACGTGTGGAAGCAGCATGGAACGACATACCCCAAGCCCACATACAAAGCCTCTTTCGTTCAATGCCGCAGCGTGCAGCGTCCGTTATTGCCAGCCATGTGGGGGGGGGGGGGGCACACGAACTACTAATGCCTGCGTGTTCCTCAAGTCGCATGGGACTGTAAGCTCAATCGTTTCATCTTTGTATGCGTTGTAATGTGTCCAGTAAATCTGGCTTTGCTATCTCGTGTCCTTCTTGGGGTTGCATTTTGGGTGGCCAGCAGTGTATGTCGCTCCGTTCAGCAATTGGAAAGCCCTCAGGTAACGCAAAAGCATTGAAATCTACCTTATCCCTAACACCTACAATACAGATGCACCTTTTACATCCCTATCATTTGGAAAGCGATTTTGAAATCCGACAACAGCTGATGCTTTTACCACGTGTTTCATTCTATGGCTGATGAAGGTAAAAGTCACTACTAAAACATCCCAACACTTGTAACTTTTAACAGAACTTATGGTTGATATGAGAATATCAAGAATTTTTCTAATATTTTCTGTGGTAGGTGTACCACTGCCAATTCTCACTATGATAATACAAGTCTAGGTTGATAACTAGTGAACAGATAATGATAGCGATGACCTCAGTCCCGCATTCCATAGCTGACAGTCAGAGCTAACAGACATATGTCAGCGTTCGAATTATCCAGTGGTCCGCTGGCCATTGGCCAGTAAAAATTCAATTGGGCCAGTGAACCATTTACGTTACTGGCCCAAGTGGCCAGTAATTTTTAACCCCATTGATTTCAGAATTATCAAGTTTATAAAGAACTGAACCAAATTTCAAAATATCCAGGGTTGGCTATGACAGTTTTTGGATTTATTTGAAATTCAGGTATTTATTACTCAAAAACAGAAGATCAGAATTTCAAACCATACTTTAGTTTTATGAAAATTTTGGACTGTAGGAAGCCGTGGTCTGAATAAAAATATTTGAATTTAGACAGCACCACTTGTTTGCCTAAGTAGCAACCCCAGAATATGGGTCTACTCTTTTATAATGCTTTTCCAACTGAAGGTTGAAGAACCGTTTATGCTCTGGCTTTTCTCATTTGTCTTTCTGTCTACATGGAGTAACCTCCTATGCTCTGGCTTTTCTCATTTGTCATTCTGTCCACATGGAGTAACCTCCCATGCTCTGGCTTTTCTCATTTGTCTTTCTGTCCACATGGAGTAACCTCCCATGCTCTGGCTTTTCTCATTTGTCTTTCTGTCCACAGGGAGTAACCTCCTATGCTCTGGCTTTTCTCATTTGTCATTCTGTCCACATGGAGTAACCTCCTATGCTCTGGCTTTTCTCATTTGTCATTCTGTCCACATGGAGTAACCTCCTATGCTCTGGCTTTTCTCATTTGTCTTTCTGTCCACATGGAGTAACCTCCCATGCTCTGGCTTTTCTCATTTGTCTTTCTGTCCACATGGAGTAACCTCATATGCTCTGGCTTTTCTCATTTGTCTTTCTGTCCACATGGAGTAACTTCCCATGCTCTGGCTATTCTCATTTGTCTTTCTGTCCTTTCTGTCCACAGGAAGTAACCTCCTATGCTCTGGCTTTTCTCATTTGTCTTTCTGTCCACAGGAAGTAACCTCCTATGCTCTGGCTTTTCTCATTTGTCATTCTGTCCACATGGAGTAACCTCCTATGCTCTGGTTTTTCTCATTTGTCTTTCTGTCCACATGGAGTAACCTCCTATGCTCTGGCTTTTCTCATTTGTCTTTCTGTCCTTTCTGTCCACAGGAAGTAACCTCCTATGCTCTGGCTTTTCTCATTTGTCATTCTGTCCACATGGAGTAACCTCCTATGCTCTGGTTTTTCTCATTTGTCTTTCTGTCCACATAGAGTAACCTCCTATGCTCTGGCTTTTCTCATTTGTCTTTCTGTCCACATGGAGTAACCTCCCATGCTCTGGCTTTTCTCATTTGTCTTTCTGTCCACATGGAGTAACCTCCCATGCTCTGGCTTTTCTCATTTGTCTTTCTGTCCACAGGGAGTAACCTCCTATGCTCTGGCTTTTCTCATTTGCCTTTCTGTCCACATGGAGTAACCTCCTATGCTCTGGCTTTTCTCATTTGTCTTTGTCCTTTCTGTCCACAGGGAGTAACCTCCTATGCTCTGGCTTTTCTCATTTGTCATTCTGTCCACATGGAGTAACCTCCTATGCTCTGGCTTTTCTCATTTGTCTTTCTGTCCACATGGAGTAACCTCCAATGCTCTGGCTTTTCTCATTTGTCTTTCTGTCCACAGGGAGTAACCTCCTATGCTCTGGCTTTTCTCATTTGCCTTTCTGTCCACATGGAGTAACCTCCTATGCTCTGGCTTTTCTCATTTGTCTTTCTGTCCACATGGAGTAACCTCCTATGCTCTGGATTTTTTCATTTGCCTTTCTGTCCACATTGAGCAACCTCCTATGCTCTGGCTTTTCTCCTTTGTCTTTCTGTCCACAGGGAGTAACCTCCCATGCTCTGGCTTTTCTCATTTGTCTTTCTGTCCACATGGAACAACCTCCTATGCTCTGGCTTTTTTCCTTTGTCTTTCTGTCCACATGGAGTAACCTCCCATGCTCTGGCTTTTCTCCTTTGTTTTTCTGTCCACATGGAGTAACCTCCCATGCTCTGGCTTTTCTCATTTGTCTTTCTGTCCACATGGAGTAACCTCCTATGCTCTGGCCTTTCTCAATTGTCTTTCTGTCCACATTGGGTAACCTCCTGCCTTTCACACTGAAACAAAGTATTTCAGGCAGGTGGCTTTTGGTAAGTTGCAAAGTGCTTCATAATCAGTACACTGTATGGGTTTCCCCTTAACTATTTTCTCCCTTGCAGCTTTGTCTGCTAAGAATGCACATGTATATGCATGTATTGAATTTCATGACTTCTGTTGCTCTTAATTGGAGATATACAGCTCCAATGAAATGACACATTTTTTACATATACTCTAAATGTGAAAGGTTTTTCTTTCACTGACCAGTGGGCATTTTGACGGAACAGTGATTTGCAAATTCGAATGGTCCGCTGGGCCTGTGGAAGATTTGTTTTTAATTCTAATGCTGCATGTGATAATTTGAAATAAAGTGGATTTAAACTGTATTTTTTTTTTTTTTTAGATGAATAAACTATTTGGCGAAGGAAATTTAAAAGAAATGCCGCAAAAATCCAAGGGAAATTACTATAAGAACTGACAAAAGATGAAGAAGCAGCTAGAGGAGAATGAGAGGAATCCGAAAAGGCTCGCTAAGTCATCAATCGAAAGGTCACGAGAATGTAAGGAGCGTCAAAAATCTGCATGCCAGGATGCACTTCACCAGAGTTCGACTCTTGAGCCACAACCTTCCACTTCAACTGGATAAATTGAGCCTGAACAGCAAGAACAGATGGAGATTCATGTCATCGATCCGAATTTTCACACCAAGCATGGAATACCAATGTACATCACCAGTCTTCACAACTTCGCTGGATAATGAATGGATTACATTTCAAACCTTTACACCACTGATACATTTTAAATCTAGACAAGAACAAGAGCAACAACAAGAACAGCACATTAGGCACGAGATGTATCACCAAATTCATAACAAGGCAACTAAGGAGTTTGAACATTTTTTCTGAAGAACTATTTCTTCAGGAACAATTTAGCAATAACTATTGACAATGATGATACTATTGCTTTCTACTCAGAGTGTAACTAGTACAACGTGAGCATCATCATCTTGGTGTGTAGGGGTGGCTTAGGATGCCGTCCAGCAGGCTGCCTTGCTTAACCATTGTGCAGATTGTTTCCGATTATCATAAAGGACCCACTTCTCATCCCAGGTGACAATTCAATGCAGTAGAGGTTCCTGTTTATTCCTGGCAAGCAGAGACGTGCACACTTCCAAACGCCTAGTCTTGTCGGAAGTTGTCAACTCATGTGGCAGCCACATGTCCAGCTTTTTTGACCTTACCCAGCACAGCCAGACACAGAACAACTGCAGTGTGCTGGACACCTACCTCAGCCACTATCTCACGACATGTTTTTCGGGGATCTCCTTCAATCACACGTAACATAACATCATCAGAAACAGCAATAGGAGGGATATCACATGCTTCATTTTGCAGGTCTGTATCTCCTTTTAGAAATTTCACAAACCATAGCCGCCGAATTGTTTGTTCATTGGCTGTATTCTCCCCAAATGCTTCGATAACGTTTAGAGCTGCAATTCCTGCAGAAGTGCCCAGTTTAAATTCATACCGAAAGATGATTATCAAATTCAGAGTCTGTAAGTTTCCTTTGCAAGCCACATTACGTCCAAACAAACACCATGCCTGAACCTTGTTCTTTGCACACGTGCTAGCTATTTATAGTAACTCTGTGACTTAATACCCGCAACACCCGTGGGTGGTTCCATTCCGCTGTGGTGGGGGCCTGTCTCCACTGCTCGTTTGCCTGCACATTTCATTCGCACCAACCCAATATATCTATGGCAACAGTTATTATCCGTGCCAGATGATTCTGGTTTTGTTATTGCGCAGTTGTTTAAGGTACGTCTGCATTTTGCCATACAGCTATGGAGGTGAGTGATTCAGAGTTAAGAAGTGAAATGCGTTGTGCGATAAAAGTTTGCTATCATTTAGTTAAAATGGCTGCAAAAACAGTTGATTTAATGAAAAAAGCTTACAAATATAAATATTTGGGTGAGTCAACGATTTTTAGATGGCACCACGATTTCAAAAAAGGGCATTTATAGGCAGAACTCGCTTCTAGGTTTGGTAGACCTGAAAGTGTTTTTACAGAGTGTATTGTTAACACCATTTGGGCAATCCTGCAACAAGACAGACGAATGACGCGTGAAGACATAGCGGGGTCAACTAAAATTTCAAAAGCGTCGGCATTCCGCATTATACCCAACAGATTACTGCTGCATCGAGTGTGTTCCAGATGGTGATCACCTGACGAGAGAACAATTGTTAGTCAGAGTTCAGGCGTGCCACGAGTGGAAGCAAATTATTACAAAGGTTCCACACTTTCTAAACACAGTAATACACTGCTGGACAATTGCTAAGGACGGATCATAAACTGCTATATAGCGCATAAAAAAGTAAGTGTGGTTGGATGCCAAGTGAAATAAAATAATGTCAGAATGCCAGGACATTACAAGAAAGACAATTTATTGTGCTCTGAAATCCAGAAGGCTTTGGAACGTGTTCAAGGGACAAACAGGCCATTTTGTGCAGAATATGTAAACGTGAAAAAAATGCAATTACCGTCCGCAGGCGTTCCGGCGTAAGATGTCAATACCGGATATGGCCACCATGGAGGGCGATGCAAGATTCCACACGTCGTGTCATGCTTTGCACAACATTATCAAGCAGCTGTTGGGGTAATTTATCCCATTCCTCTGTCAGTGCACGGATGAGGGTGTCCTTGTTTATTGGAGGGCATTGGCGGCCAGCAAGACTCCTCCCCAAAGCATCCCACACATTTTCAATGGGATTCAGATCTGGAGAACGTGCGGGCCATACGAGGCGTTGAATATCCTCGCTCTCAAGACACTCCTGAACAGCGACTGTTCGATGACATGTTGCGTTGTCGTCCATGAAAATGACCACGGAACATGCGAACATGAGGTAGCAGAACATCATTAATGTATCGTTGGCCAGTCATAGTCCCCAGTTGGAAGCACATAGAGGGACATAAGGCCATTGATCATGATGCCAGCCCATACCATGACACTACATGTCGGATATCGGTCCCTTTCTCCTGTATATTTGCTGGACAATATGCAGTACCACTATCACGGCAGATCAGTTGTAGTCGACAATCGGACGATAGACTGTATCTACTCTCATCTGAGAAGAGGACAGCAGACCAGTCGTTATCAGTCCAATTGCGATGTTGATGGCACCATTGCAAACGGGCGGTACGGTGACGTCTGGACAATGGGATGCACACAACAGGACGGCGGGCGTATAGCCCTCCTTCATGCAAACGTCTGGCGACAGTTTTTCGGGAGATCCGCTTGGTACATAGTGCTATCAACCATAAGTAGCAGCCATAAACTGATTTGCTACTTCACTAGCTGTGCTGCGCCGGTGTCTTTTTGTTGATAGCACTATGTACCGATCTTCTGCAGGTGTCGTACTGCGAACACGACCTCCCCCGTGACGTTTGCTACACTCTCCATTTGTTTGAAATGATTTCCAAAGCCTTGAAACAACACTGTGGCTGACGTCGAACTCCCTGGCAACATCTGTTATTTTTCGCCCTTCTTCAATCTTGCCAATAATACGGCCACGCGTAAAGTCATCTAGGTGATGTCGGGAAGACATACTGAAAATTGCAAGTTCGTCAATTGATTCTTTCCCTTTCAACTTTGCGTTTGAACAACAACGGTCAATACGCGTCAAATCCTTTATATCTCTTATCAGCGCTATGACGTCACGAACAAGATCGGCAATCCAAAATTTGCATACGCACAACACGTCTTACTGTATCCCGCACTTATGCTAATTTCCACATTTTCCTGCCTTCCGTTTTATGGTTGCTATCGTTGCTATTGTCATCTGTCCTTAGCAATTGTCCGGCAGTGTAATTGCCGATGAAACAGGGGTCCACTATTTCAACGGCTTCACAAAGTGCGCAACGAGTGTCCGGAAACACGCAGGCTCACCTCCTGTGAAAAATATCCGCCAAACCAAATCAGCTGGGAAGGCGATGATGATCATTTTCTTTGATCATAAAAGTGTAGTCTACCAGCATGCCATTCCTCCACAAATTACTATCAATGCTGAGTACTAACTTTCAGTGTTGAAGTGTCCGCAACGACACATATCGATTAAGAGGCCAGAACTGGTGGGCAAGTGGACCCTACACCATGATATTGCCCGTCCACATGTGGCTGCTTGTGTTCAACAGTTATGAAATGCAGTATTGAAATTATGCAAGAGCCTGCCTACAACAGTCCTGACCTCACCTCATGCGATTTCCGGTTGTTTCTAAAAATGAAGAAGTTCCGCGGCGCAACGTTCAACACAGATTATGACGTTATTCGAGCTGTACAGGGGTCACTAAAGCAGCTTCCACAAAATGCCTTCGCCACATGCTTTGGAAAGTGGACTGAACGATGGGACCGTTGCATAACATCCGAGGGAAGTTACTTTGAGAAAGAATAACATACATTTTGCTGGGGTCTGGTTCATTTGCTCGACGTTTACTTCACCGAAAGGGTCATTTGACCGAAAATCACTTCACCGAAAAGATTGTTTCACCGAAAGATCACTTGATCGAAAGGTACATTTCACCGAAGGGTCACTTGATCGAAAAGTTCATTTCACTGAAAGGTCTCTTTACCTAAAAGTTCATTTCATCAAAAGCTCATTTCACCGAAGGGTCAGTTTATCGAGAAAACTTAGGATTTCATTACAGGATCTGTTGAAGCATGGTGCAAGTTTGGCAGTCAGACCACCGAAATGTTAGGGGATCATACTCAAATTGCACTTTTGATTTCTCCGTGTCACAAAGATTTAGTTTTAAGACAAATCTTTTATTTTTTAAGACAGGTCTTTTCAGCAAATTTTAATCATGTTCATAAGATTTACATAAAAGTCATGTTCATAAGGCTTACATAAAAAGTAAATTTAATAATGTTGAAAATTTTTTCAGGCAAAAAGAATCAATTTTAGGTCCCTATGCCTTGGCCTAGACCTTTTACCCAATTTTAATTGTGCGAACTCATGTTCATAAGGTTTACATAAAAAGTCAAGTTAATAATGTTGCACATTTTTTTAGGCAAAAAGAATTAAGTTTAGGACTCAAGGCCTCAGCTTAGGTCTTTTTAGCAATTTTAAACGTGCGTGCTCATATTCATAAGGTTTACATTAAAAGTCACTTTACATTTTATGCAATACTTATGAATATGAGTAGGGTTTAAATCTGTTAAAATGGCCAGTTTCTAGGCCTACAAGGGAAAAAAATTAATGTTTTGTGGTTGAGTAAAAGTGGAACATTATTTACTTGATTTGCTATGTAACCCTTATGAATATGAGCTTAGAGGATTAAAATTTGACAAAAAGGCTCAGATCTAGGTCTTGTAATTAATGTTATATTTCAAACAAACTAGTCATGGAGATGTGTTTCATAGAAATTAAAAGTGTATTTTTTATACAATTCGATAATGTTTAGGTGGCCAGTTTTTCAAAAAACAACGAAATTCTAAGTTTTTGATAAACTGATCTTTCGATATAATGAAGTTTTAGGTAAAGTAATCCTTTGGTGAAATGAACTTTTCGATCAAATGTACTTTCGATGAAATGAACTTTTAGGTGACGTGACCTTTCGATGAAATGAACTTTTCGGTCAAGTAACCCTTCGGTGAAATGTACCTTTCGATCAAGTGATTTTCAGCAAAGTGATTTTCAGCAAAGTGATTTTTGGTCAAGTGACCTTTCAATCAAGTGAACGATACCCATTTTGCTGAACTAATATTTCTTCATTTTGTGTGATTTTGCTCTCAGTTTTTATGGAATGGCCATTGTAATTTGAGGTGATGTATGTATGTTTCTTTTTAAAATGTAGTTAGTATTTGAAATATATTTTTAATTGGTAATTGTGTTTTTAATGTAAAGTTTTTTTTTTGTTTTTTTTTTTTAGTTAAGGTTAAATTTTTAGAATTACAAGTTTCAGTAACAGATTACAATATTAATAGAAATTAAATAAAAAGGGAACAATGTGCTACATCTGCTGGAATGCCTCTTCATTGTATATCATACCTTCAAATAATGCGGAAGTCACTGACGCTAATAAGGTAGGAGGTTTAATTCTTGCTCTGATATCCTTATAGCATGACTTGAAGATACTATTGAACGGTAACTCAGTATCAAAATTATAAATAAAAGTGTCTTTAAAGCAGTGTTCGAATTACACTGTGATCTGCTGGCCATTGGCCAGTAAAATGTCCTTCGGACCACTGAACTATCTATTTTACTGGCCTGGATGGCCACCATTTTTTTTTCATAATTTGTTACAAGTTGAAAAATGAGTTTCTATTTCTTTTTCACCTTGCTGCATGATTTTTGTTTTAGGCTGCAAACTAAAGATAGGTTTAAAAATTTATGGGAGATTTATTGGACCACTGAACTATTTATAAAAATTTATTGGACCACTAAACTATTTATAAAAATTTATTGGACCACTAAACTATTTATTTTACTGGCCTGGATGGCCACTATTTTTTTTTTTTCATAATTTGTTACCAGTTGAAAAATGAGTTTCTATTTCTTTTTTACCTTGCTGCATGCTTTTTTGTTTTAGGCTGCAAACTAATGATAGGTTTAAAAAATTATTGGAGGAATTCCATTGAAATGATGCATTATTTTCTACATACACAGTGTATTAAAAAAGTTCCAGGATTCCCACTCGTAAAAACGTACAGATGGCGCCATCTCTGTGAAACCGGTGAGATGATGCAGCAACGACCTTCAGCCACGCGTATCACGTGATTGCAGTTATTTCTGACCACTTCCGCCTTCGCAGCGTTCATTTGTGTAAAGCGTGTGTGTGAGCCGTTGTGATCGAAAAAAAAATGGAGCAACGAGCGAACATCAAATTTTGTTTTAAATTGGGGAAAATCGGCCACAGAAACGTACGAAATTATTAAACCTGCGTATGGTGGCGATGCTATGAGTCGTTCGCGAGTATTTGAGTGGTTTTAGAGGTTTAAAGCTGGAAGAGACTTGACTGAAGACGACGAGAGATCAGGTCGTCTATGTTCGAGTCGAAATGACGAGAATGTTGAGCGTGTGCAAGCGTTGGTGAGATCTGACCGCCGAATAACGATAGAAATGGTTGCAGAGTCGTTAAACATTAGTGTGGGATCTGTTTTCACGATCATGACGGAGGATTTGAATAAAAGGAAGCCCTGTGCGTGCTTTGTGCTGCACACTCTGACTCCTGAACAAAAAGAGCACCGAATTTCCTCCTGCAAAGATTTGATTTTCGTGGCCGATCAGGATCCAACTTTTGCAAAACATTGTCGCCGGAGATGAGACTTGGTGTGTGGAGTACGATCCGGAGACATAACGCCCAAGTGCTGAGTGGACAAGTCCGAAAAATAGTCGGCCGATGAAAGTTCGCGCTTCGAAATCAAAACCGAAAATGATGCTGATCACCTTTTTTGACAGTCGGGGCATCATTCATCGAGAATTTCGTCGTCAAGGTTCCACTGTGACTGGGGCATTCTACAAAGATGTTTTGGATCGGCTTTTGAAGCGAATGCGGCGTGTGGGGCCCCGATTTGTTGGACAGTGGAAATTGGTGCCTCTTGCACGACAATGCACCGTCTCACAAGTCCATCCTTGTGCAGCAATTTTTGGCGAGAAGGCAGGTTGTGTGCATCAACCACCCCAGTACTCACCAGATCTGACACACACACACACACACACACACACACACCGGACGATTTTTTATTTCCCAAGTTGAAATTGAAGATGAAGGGGCAGCGGTACGAGTCGATGGAGGAGACGGAAGCGACAGTGACGTCGGAACTCAATAGTGTTGGAGTGGAGGCGTTTCAGAAGGCGTTTACTGACCTGTACACTCGTTCCAAGCGTTGTATTGAATTGGGAGGAGACTATGCAGAAGCTTAATATCAAATGTAAGTATATCCTCTGTGTTATATGGTCTGTGTATGATCAGTCCTGGAACTTTTTGAATGCACTGTGTATATTGTAAATATCTAAATTTTTTTTTGCATTATTTTTTACAGACCAGTGGTTTGCAAATTCTAGTGGTCCACTGGGTCAGTAGAAGATTTATTTCTAATTCTAACACTGCTTTAAAGTAATTCTGAATTTCGTTCTTTGTTGATTGTGTAGAAAAAGTAGAATCATACATTTTTTTTTTTACTATAAAGTCACTTATTATTACTATTAAATGCAATTTTCTGAAGAAAACCCATTAGTGGGTGACTATTGGGCCACGTCCAAATAGGCCAACTCCCAGCAACAAATGCTCTACATTTACTACTTACATGAAAGATAGGCCTTGTAGTGTCTTCAATGAACGGCCTTGAAGAAAAGCATCCCATGATATGCTATACAGCATCCCAAGAAATCTGCATGACAACCTGAAAGACAAGAAATTCAAATATCACTGTAAACAGAAGGTGTGTGTGTGTGTGTGTGTGTCTATATATATACATATATTGACAACAGTCACTGCACACCTAGAAGAGAAACAGAACATAGCATTTATTGACATACATTAGTACGGTGTCTGTCCAACTTTGGCCTTAATGCATGCACTGACCCTTCGAGACATGCTTTCGAGAAGGTTTTGGAACATAGCGATAGGTATGCGCTTCCATTCAGTACATAACGCTGTCGCTAACCGTTGCTCAGTAAGTTAATAGGCCTTGGTTCCAAACTTCTTAAGCGGAGCTCTAATTCATTCCATAGGTGCTCTATGGGATTAAGATCAGTGCTCTGTGCTCCCCCTCCTCCCCCTTCAGCTGCGAGTGTGGTTGTTACGCCACTGGTGGCCAAGTTACAGAGGTTTTGCTCTAGGTTACTACATAGGATATTTGTCCTTCCTTGAAAAAGTGGCCAACTTAGGCAGGCGCAGAGTCGCAGAATATAAACGTACACGCGTACGCTGATAGTTTCCAAATTATTTGCAGATAGTTTTGGCTTGTAGATTAAAAAAATAAACATGTTATTTACAGCATTTAAAACACTTACTCAAGGCTTTACTCAGATTAATATATTTAATTTACTCAAGGCTTTACTCAGATTAATATATTTAATTCTATCTTAATGTGAGAATGTTCAACTATTTTTCACATCTTCCCATAGTGAGTTGTTTTGTTTTTACAGACATTTCTGGCCTCTTGATTTTATCAAGGCTCATTTTCAATATATAGGAACTGTAACAAAAGTTTCATTTACACAGAAACACTTTACATTTTATTGCCAGGTTCCTCTTGCGGTTGCCAGTTATGAAATTAAAATCTTTTCCTTGTGTATTTTATAAGTCCATTTTTTAATTAAGTTAATGAAAACGCTATTTATAATTTTTGAAGGTTCATTAACGGAACTGCTTTTCTAGATATAAAAACTTTCTTTAATTAGTCTTGTTTTTATGAGGTTCATAGTCCAATTTTTTAAAGTTTTGGCTGCAAGGTCCATTTTACACACATTTCTGCGCATTCAGTTGTAACATACTTTTGTCCTCTCTGGAATCTGTAATGTTCTAATAATTATTTATTGTTATATTAATTTTTCTTTAAATTATCTTATTCTATTGTTACTGTAATTCGCGGGCTTGCAGCAAGTTTGTTGTTTCAATGGTTGCGTACGCAGATACATTTTATTTTTATACAACTCTGGGCAGGTGGTCAATTTTACAGGTTTTACTGTACTAATTTTGAATTTACTTCCGATATTGGAGGTTATATTATTTAACGTGCATTACTGCATTTGCATTTTTGAACTTCACTTTAGTTGGTTAAGTTCTGATGAACACTTACGCACGTGGGGCTTGGCTTTCAATTCCTATTTCCGTTATGTGGATGCCGCGACGGGTTTTCATTTGTACGGGTCCGCTTCTTTTTTTCCCATTGGAATTTATTTTGTCTCATCACCAAATGAGTTTTTCCTTTGCTGCATCCTCATTTACTTCAATATTTATTCACAGTACTTTCAGTAAAAATTCCTTTACCGTCTTCGAGGGATGCTTTTGCTCCGACCAGCACGACCGGTCACAGCTGGGCATTTCGGTGGTTTCGCGGGCTCTCCTGTCATCGGCTATCGCTTCTTCTTGGGCGTTGTGGCGCCATCTCTTGTTGGTCAGTGATCTCACTTTTCAACTTTTTCATTTTTTTGCTCAATTTTAATTAAATTTTTCCAGCTGTTTCTCAAATTATTAGGTCATTGTGGTTGCAAACTTTTGTCCTATTTTTTCAATCATTACCGACTCTGCTATTCTGGTGTGTTTTCGGATTTACAGCTTTTGATGATTTTATATTTTCGAATTTAGGATATTTTTGGTTATCCAGACAGTATTGGATAAGTGCTGTTTTTCTTCTTTTTTTCTGCCAGTTTTTTACGTGTTGTTTTAATCTGTGTTTAAGCTTATTTTTGGTACTCCCTATATAAGCCATTGAGGATTTTCAGTAATAGGAATTGAGTAAATAATTCGCTTTTTCTAACATTTTTATTTTTCATTTTTTATTACTATATTTTTGATGGTATTTACTTTTCCTCCAATTTGAATGTTATGTTTTTTACAAATGTTATAATTTCATTGGTAGTACCTTTTTACGTTTAGTGAAAACCATTTAAATATTTTGACATCTTTTATTTATTACAGCATTATTTTTTATTTTCTTTATTACTTCAGTGTCCCATTTTTTATTAAATGGTTAGGATAACCAAAAGCTGCCTGCAATTTTTTTATGAATTTGATTTCTTCATTGATGAACTGACTATTTTCAGAATGCGTATATGCTCTTTTAATTAAGGTTTTTATACTATTGCATTTTGAGGATAAGGATGTGCTGAATTGTACGGGATTAGGACCGGAACGAATGAATTTTTCCGATAAACCCTGTATAATAACTTATCTGTGGATTTGATAACCTGTACATCCAAAAAGGCTAATGCATTATTTTTTTCTATTTCAACAGTGAGTTCTATAGTTGGATATAAGCGCTGTAACATTTTGTTAATTTTTTTAATTCTTCTTCGTTCAGTTTTGATAGAATGAAAATATCATCCACGACGACAGTACACTTCTGGTTTTTCTTCCATATGCAGGACATTTTCAATTTCGTTCATCACAACCTCAGCATATAGAGTTGATAATGGTGAGCCCATTGGGCCCTCTGAATTTTGCTTGAATATTTTGTTCTTGTATGTAAAAATATTATTTTCATATAAATATACTAAAACTTTTTTGAATTCATGAATTTGTGTGTTATTTAAAATTTTAAGATTTTGCAACTTCTTAATGATAATTTCAATAGCATCTGGAACAGGAGTGCTTGGATATATGCTTTAACGTCCATAGCATATATTTAAGTCCTTTAGGTCAGTTTTTACATTTTTGATTTTCTCTATAAATTCATATGTTCTTGATGGTGAACTTGTTGTTCATGAAAAAGGGTGCTAGGAATTTATAAATGTTTTTCCAAAGTTATCAATGGTGCATTTTTTGAAACTATCAGTCTCAATGGAGCATCATCTTGTGCGTTTTTATCTTTAACGATATGGTATGCCTGCTCCCATTGGTGGAAAAGAGCTTGATTTCATCGGGTAAGGTGCTATGATTTTCTTATATCGCTAAGAATTTAATTTGATTATCATTGGGTCTTTCATAATTTCGGTACAATTTAATCCATTGATTGCAGCTGTCATTTGTTCAAATTATCAGTGTTGAGAATACGATTTGGCCAGATTTATCTGTTCACAGAATTTGATATCTGGGTCATTTTCAATTCCAATAGTTGTTTTTTTTCATATTTTAATTTTTCTCTATATAGAGTTTTTGTTGTTTTTGGCATTATATTCTTTTAGAATAACTCAAAAACAACAAAAACTTCTATATAGAGAAAAAATTAAAATATGAAAAAAACAACTATTGGAATTGAAAAATGACCCAGATATCAAATTCTGTGAAGCAGATAAATCTGGCCAAATCATTATTCTCAACACTGATGAATTTGAACAAAAAATGACAGCTGCAATCAATGGATTAAATTGTACCGAAATTATGAAAGACCCAACTGATAATCAAATTAAATTCTTAGCGGATATAAGAAATCATAGCACCTTACCCGATGAAATCAAGCGCTCTTTTCCACCAATGGGAGCAGGCATACCACGTATCGTTGCAAAGATAAAAACGCACAAAGATGATGCTCCATTGAGACTGATAGTTTCAAAAAAAAAAAACTCACCATTGATAACTTTAGAGAAAACATTTATAAATTCCTAGCACCCTTTTTCATGAACAACAAGTTCACCATCAAGAACACATATGAATTTATAGAGAAAATCAAAATGTAAAAACTGACCTAAAGGACTTAAATATGGCAAGCATGGACGTTAAAGCATTATATCCAAGCACTCCTGTTCCAGATGCTATTGAAATTATCATTAAGAAGTTGCAAAATCTTAAAATTTTAAATAACACACAAATTCATGAATTCAAAAAAGTTTTAGTATATTTATATGAAAATAATATTTTTACATACAAGAACAAAATATTCAAGCAAATTCAGGAGGCCCAATGGGCTCACCATTATCAACTCTATATGCTGAGGTTGTGATGAACGAAATTGAAGAAAATGTCCTGCATCGTATGGAAGAAAACCAGAAGTGTACTGTCGATACGTGGATGATATTTTCATTCTATCAAAACTGAACGAAGAAGAATTAAAAAAATTAACAAAATGTTACAGCGCTTTTATATCCAACTATAGAACTCACTGTTGAAATAGAAAAAATAATGCATTAGCCTTTTTGGATGTACAGGTTATCAAATCCACAGATAAGTTATTATACAGGGTTTATCGGAAAAGTTCATTCGCTCCGGTCCTAATCCCGTACAATTCAGCACATCCTTATCCTCAAAAATGCAATAGTATAAAAACCTTAATTAAAAGAGCATATACGCATTCTGAAAATAGTCAGTTCATCAATGAAGAAATCAAATTCATAAAAAAAATTGCAGGCAGCTTTGGTTATCCTAACCATTTAATAAAAAATGGGACACTGAAGTAATAAAGAAAATAAAAAATAATGCTGTAGTAAATAAAAAGATGTCAAATATTTAAATGGTTTTCCTTACGTAAAAGGTACTACCAATGAAATTAATAACATTTGTAAAAAACATAACATTCAAATTGGAGGAAAAGTAAATACCATCAAAAATATAGTAATAAAAAATGAAAAAATAAAAATGTTAGAAAAAGCAGGTATTTACTCAATTCCTATTACTGAAAATCCTCCAATGGCTTATATAGGGAGTACCAAAAATAAGCTTAAACACAGATTAAAACAACACGTAAAAAACTGGCAGAAAAAAGAAGAAAAAAACAGCACTTATCCAATACTGTCTGGATAACCAAAAATATCCTAAATTCGAAAATATAAAAATCATCAAAAGCTAAATCCGAAAAACACCTCAGAATAGCAGAGTCGGTAATGATTGAAAAAAAATAGGACAAAAGTTTGCAACCACAATGACCCTAATAATTTGAGAAACAGCTGGAAAAATTTAATTAAAATTGAGCAAAAAAATGAAAAAGTTCGAAAAGTGAGATCACTGACCAACAAGAGATGGCGCCACAACGCCCAAGAAGAAGCGATAGCCGATGACAGAAGAAGCCCGCGAGAACCACCGAAATGCCCAGCTGACACGGTCCGTGCTAGTCGGAGCAAAACGTCCCCTCGAAGACGGTAAAGGAATTTTACTGAAAGTACTCGGGTATGAATAAATATTGAAGTAAATGAGGATGCAGCAAAGGAAAAACTCATTTGGTGATGAGACAAAATAAATTCCAATGGGAAAAAAAAGAAGCGGACCCGTGGCCAAATGAAAAACTCCCGTGCGGCATCCACATAACGGAAATACGAATTGAAAGCCAAGCCCCACGTGCGGTAAGTGTTCATCGAACTTAACCAACTAAAAGTGAAGTTCAAAAATGCAAGTACTAATTTTGTTTTCACTGGAATCTGTAATGTTCAAAAAATTTTTTTTTCTTTATTATTATTTTTAATTATCTTATTCTATTGTAACCATGGTTTGCTCTTCACAGGTTTGCAGCAAGTTTTTTGTTTCAATCGTTGTGTATGCAGATACATTTTATTTTTATACAATTCTGATTGTGACACGGTTTCACACCGCTATTGGAAATGCAGCCACTCACCGTGACTGGAGCATGGCTTCAGGAGCTGGAAACTCATGGGATTGAATCATTACAGCTGCCTCTGAGGTCTCCTGACCTTAATCCCATTCGGAATGTTTAGGACACTGTATAGCGACATCTGGATAACCACATTCCATACCCCAGTACACTGGCAGAGGTCTCTGAAGTGGTCAGCTGGCCACTGGCCAGTAAAAATTCCATCGGACCATTGAAACATTTATGTTACTGGCCTGGGTGGCCAGTAAGTTTTTTTTTTTTTTTTTTTTTTTTTTAGTTAATGTTAGAATTTGTAAGCTCATAAAGAACTGAACCAGAATTCAAAATATCCAGGCTTTGTTACCGCAGTTTTTTTAAGTAATCCAGGTTTCACTATGGATTTTTGAAAATTCAGATATTTACTACTCAAAAAACTGAATATCAAAATTGCAAACCATATTTAAATTTGATGAAAATTTTGGACAGTAGAAAACAGAGGTGTCCTAGCCAAAATATTTGAAGCAAGGCACCGTCACTTTTCTGCACTAGTGCAAGGTTCGTACTCTTCCAAGCAAAATAAATTCAAGCACTTTTCAAGGACTTTTTAAACCCGAATTATCATATGTGTGTACTGTCCGTTAGTCAGTAGGTAGATATTTTAGTAAGTTCAAACTAGTTGAGGCGGACACACCTTCAACGACCTGCCTATTAACCCCTTTGCCCCCAGTTGTTATATTTTATTAGCTTGGAATTGCCCCTCTGTTTTGGTGTTTTTCAAAATCATTTTATTTTGTGGAATATTTTGAAAGAGTACACTGTTTTCGTATTCATCTTCTGGAACGACACTCATTGTTTGCTTTAACTTTTTTATTTTTTATCCATGACTTTGATGCAGCCAAGAGACGAAGGGTCCACGCATGAAGAACAAGCAATTCCTGGAAGTTCCACTCTCCGACAAGAACACATCCCTAACCGCAGTAAACAGAAACTTATCACAATTTGTGAATACATCATTCCACTTATTTTACTCACATGGCTGATGCTTTACTCTGTAGGGATATCATAGCCAAGGCACCAGGTGTCCACACACTCCCCTGGTCTATTTGATCAGCTTGGTGTTTTTATCAGAACTACACAGAAATCTCTTATACATCATTTCGGAACAAACAATTATTTAGCACATGCTCTTTCATATCATTACTTAAAAAACAAAACAAATTTTCAAGTACTATTTACAGAGCCTTAAACATTTTCAAGTACTTTCAAGGACTTGAAAATGAACTTTTTTTATTCAAGGACTTTTCAAGGTTTTCAAGGAGGGTACGGACCATGTAGTGTACCTCAGAATATGGGTCTTTTATAATGTTTCCAACTGGAGGTTGAAGAACCATTTATGCTCTGGCTTTGACCATCTTTCTTTCTGTCCACGAGGAGAACTTAAAAAACAAATTACTTAAAAACAAAACAAATTTTCAAGTACTATTTACAGAGCCTTAAACTTTTTCAAGTACTTTCAAGGACTTTAAAAGGAACTTTTTTATTCAAGGACTTTTCAAGGTTTTCAAGGAGGGTACAGACCATGTAGTGAACCTCAGAGTATAGGTCTTTTATAATGTTTCCAACTGGAGGTTGAAGAACCATTTATGCTCTGGCTTTGACCATCTTTCTTTGTCCACGAGGGGAAGCTTCCTGCCTTTCTACTTGAAGCAAGGTATTCCATGAAGGTGGCTTTTGGTCAAGGTTTGTAGACTCCAAGGTTATGCTTATCCTCCACTTCTGCTGGTCCCTGTCTCGCGGGGGGGGGGGGGGTCGTCTTTGTGACGTTACAGTCCAGGACAGCTCCTACCGAACCACCCTGCGGCCTGAAGCTACTTGCTTCCGTTCTTACTGCCTTAAAGGTATTTATACATTGTGCCTCACTTCGGAGAATTTGAAGCTCTGGTTTTGTAGCAAACTAATTTTCTTTTTTCCTGGTTATACGGGAAAACTGAAAACATTGAACATGCCTGGTGCGTGTGCGGTAGCAACGTGCCCAAATTATTATTCAAAAACCAGAAAGAATGGCATTCATTATCATAGATTTTTCTAGAGGGCTTTGGCAAAATTTGGAAATTGAGGTGCAAACAAGCAGACAGTTTCAACGAAATGATTTCAGCTATCTGCAAGGAACATTTTCCCGAGTAGTGTTCTCCCTAGAGCCTATTTACTGGACAGCCCCGCCCACTTAATTTTGCTTGCTGCCCTGCTATATTTCCTTTAACGAATGTTTTCACATTGCAAATAATAGGAAGAATGGAAAACTTATTCCCACATACACCATCAGTGTTGATGAAAACTGACTGAAATCTGTGTTACCGCCCTGGTGGCTCAGTGGTCTACGCGCTGGCTTATGACCATTCTTCTGAGAAGGGTCCAAGTTCAAATCCTGGTAAGGCATGGATGTTGTGTTTGTCTTACGGCCCTTCCCTGGAACCAGTGGGCCTATATTAGGGACAAGTGACTGCTCATAGCATATCAAGTTGCTTATATTGACAGTTAAACCTTCAATCTATATCATCATCATCATTGTCAACCATTATCAATCCACTGCTGGACGAAGGTCATCCCAGGTTTCCTCCACAACGGTCTGTCTTGTGCCAGTCTCCTCCATGTCACTCCCGCATACTTTCGAATTTCATCCACCCATCTCCCATGTGGTCTTCTTCCGGGTCTTTTTCTGTCCCTTGGAATCCAATCAAAAATTTCGGCTGTCCATCGATGGTCTGTCCGTCTGGCAGTATGCCCAGCCCATTGCCATTTCAGGGATTTAACTCTAATCATGATGTCTTCCACTCTTGTCATTTTTCGGATCCATGAGTTACTCTTCTTATCTCTCCTGGTTACACCAAGCATGCACCTCTCCATGCTGCTTTGAGTTGTCTGCAGCCTTTGTATGTCTCTTTTAGTTAAGGTCCACGTCTCTGCACCATACGTAAGCACTGGAAGGATGCATTGATCAAACACTTTTCTTTTAAGACATAATGGCATATTGCTCTTGAAAATTATGCCGTTTCTTCCAAAAGTTCTCCAGGCAAGTTTTGTACGTCGATTAATTTCTTCATCAATGTGACCCTCACTTGATATCTGCTGTCCGAGATAAATGTACACGTCTCTTATCTCCAGCTTTTCTCCATCAATCGATAAATCTTCATTTCTTGTAAAAGCATTGAACATCACTTTTGTCTTCTGAAAGTTCATTTTTAATCCCACTTCTTTACTCTTGTCAGCAAGTTCCTGGATCATACTCTGCAGCTCTGATAGGGTAGTTGTAAAGATGACTATGTCATCAGCAAAACGAAGGTGGGTAAGATAATCTCCATTAATTTTTATCCCTTTGTTTTCCCAGTTCAGTGATTGAAATACATTTTCCAATGTGGCATTAAAGAGCTTTGGAGATATGGTGTCACCTTGTCTCACTCCCTTTCCAATTTTTATGTGTGTTGTATTTTCAAACAGCCGAATCTTTGCACTGGCATTTTCATAGATGCTATTAATAATATTAATGTATGCATCTTCAATACCGCAGGATTTCAGAGCCATTGTAACTGCTGATGGTTTCACCGAATCAAAGGCTTTTTCATAAATCGATAAAAGCCATGCACAATGGAAGTTCATATTCCCTCGCTCTTTCAATTAGTTCTCTCAGTACATGGATATGATCTATTGTGCTGTAGCCACTCCTGAATCCAGCTTGTTCTCTCGGTTGAGCCATGTCCAGTGTTACCTTCAAGCGGTGTGAAAGAACTTTAGTGAAGATTTTATAAACCACTGATAGGAGGCTGATAGGTCTGAAGTTCCTGAGATCCTCAATGTTACCTTTTTTATGTAGCAGGATCATTGTAGCAGTGTTCCAATTCTCAGGAATCTTTCCTTCATTAAGGCATCGAGTGAAAATTTGGGCGAGTACTGTTTCGATTTCTCCACTTGCTTCTTGTATGATGTCTACAGTAATTCCATCTTCTCCTGGAGCTTTTCCCCGCTTCATGTTCTTGATTGCATGTGCAACTTCTGCTGGGAGGACTGGAAGAACTCTGGTACCTTTCATGATGTCAGGTGTACATGCATCATCCCTTTCATATAATTTGGAGTAGAAAACTTTCACTCTTGTCAAAATTTTGCCTCTATTTCTTGTTACAGAACCATCTTCTTTTCTCAGTGCCATAATCTGTTTTCTTCCCTTACTGAGATGTCCCTTTTCTATCTTTAGGCATTGGTTGTTTTCAATTGCTTTCCTCACAGTTCACAGTTAAATTTCCTTACGTCTTCAGTGATACTTTTTCGTACTGCCTTGCATAGCTCTATATATTCCACTTTGGAAGTCACATCTTCTTTAGTTGTCCTCATCTCCCTTCTTTTTCGCATCAACATTTTGGTTTTTCCTGATAATTTGTTCACATGCAACTTGTTCTTAGACCCAGCTAATTTTGTTGCTGTTTCCATAAGAGCTTTGGTTACTTTTCTGTTAGCTTCAGAAATATCCACTTCTTCTGATGTTAGGCCTTCTAAAGCAGAGAACCTGTTCTTCAGTTCTAACTTGAAGGTATTATGGTGTTTTTTAAGGTTGGTTATGTCAATAGATTTTGTTTGTCTTATGAGCTTGCTACGTTCAAGTTTAGTGTTGAGGTGCATCTTACATCTCACCAATCTATGGTCACTGACTGTGTTGAACTTGTTTAGCACACTGCAGTCTTCTATGACGAATTTTTTGTTACACATAATAAAATCAATTTCACTTGTCGTCCCATTTGGATGTCTCCATGTCCATTTCCTGTGTGGCTTTTTCTTGAAGAAGGAGTTCAAGATGAAAAACCCTTCTGCCTCTGCAAACTCAACGAGAGTATTTCCACGCTGGTTTCTGTTGCCGTGACCGAATTTACCTACTGAAGTTTCATTCTGTTGCCCTATTTTTGCATTGAAATCTCCCATAATTATCTTTAAGTGCTGCTTACCTTTATTATTAGCCAAGCGGCCCCTGAAAGCGCTTGGTCAGTTCGGGAGTAAGACTCCCTTTGTCAGAGAGATAAAAGCGTTATTCAAGTCAATGGAGAGTAGCAGGGTTACCTTCCACTAGATCCGAAGTCATGTCGGTACAGTTGGAAATGAACGTGCAGACCAGCTGGCGAAGGAAGCTACTGGTAAAGATGACAGATTTTCAGATGCGAACGCCGCTGCAAAGCGTGCGGACGCAACTGAAATCAGCCACATTGGTGGAGTGGCAACAGAGATGGGATGAAGGGGATACGGGTAGAAGAACATGCCGTATCTTCCCCCGAATCTCGATAAGGCGCATTGAGAGTAATGGCTTCCTCAACCAAGTACTAACCGGGCACGGAGTGTCGCCGGAGTACTTCCGCAGATTTGCAGTTAGGGAGCGAGTGTGCATGTGTGGTGCCCAGACCGCAGATGTCGCACACATGATTCTAGAATGTGCTTCTCTGGCAGGGAAGAGAGCAACATTAGTGCCAGAATTGGCAAAGACGAGGGACCTCTCGATCCTGCTCGCGTACCCAAGAGCGCGACAGGGGCTCATCGAGATGGTCAACTACCTCAAAGAGAAACAGGCGGTCTACCTAATAGAGGGGTGACCGAAGAAGAAAGAAGAGGGATGAGGAATCGAAGAAGAGAAACTGACAACTCGAGCAAAGAGTCATCACAACAGAACCGACCCTAATCCTGTGGCAATGTAAATATTGCTTAATATTTCTTAGTGTGAGAGGGCCCATTGAGCAAAGGACTTGATTCCCACGTGGAGATGGGTTCCTCAGTGTAAATAATGTGCATGTATTTCTGTTTGAATAAAGGGCGGACGCCCCAAACAGTTCGCGCCAGCAATTGATTCTCCCAGTCAAGGGTAGAGAAATTTCTTTTTTAGCCCCTGCCCTAATGGCACCCCCACCCGAGTCATGACGGAGAGGTGGGAAGTGCTGGCCCACGGGGGTAGCAACAAGCTGCAGGTCTACGGACCGATTCTGTCCGGATGGGGGAATGTCGGATCCTGGCAGGATTACTCGCAACGCCGTCACTATTTTATTTCGAGAGAGTTCGCTTAACCCTGTGGAGTCTGCAATTGGACGGTACAGGTAAATGGTCATCAGCTAGTCTTACCTTTATTATTTAGATGACGAATTTCCTCATAAAATTCTTCAATTTCTTCTTCAGGATGACTTGTGGTGGGTGCATAAGCTTGAATAATCTGAGCCTGGTATCTTCTCGAGAGTTGGATAACGAGTCGTGCAGCTCTGTCAGAGGAACTTTCAACTTCTACAACTTTATCCTTCAGTTTCTTGTTTATAATAAATCCAACACCACTAGTTCTGCCAGTATCTGTCCCACGATAGTAGAAGAGATGTCCACTTTTCAGTTCAATGAGATCTTCTCCTTACCTCACTTAGCCCGACGATGTCCCACTTGATCCTTTGTAGTTTCTCTTCCAATTCAAGAAGCCTTGAATCAGAAGATAGGAAGCCTTGAATCAGAAGATAGATATCAATCTATATATAAAAAAATAAATCTGTGTCAAATAAAATTTGTTAGTAAATACTCATTTTTTAAACCATTTTTGTACAATTTTCTAACTGCTTATCATGTTATGTTGCCTTAATGCCTGCCACACCACTAAAGATGCTTAATAACTATAATAATGTTAAAGAAAACATTTTTTTTTAATTGGAGAAGGGGTCGTTAAAAGTACCACCCAGCTAAAATTTCTTGCCACTTGGCTGTACAAAAACATCTAGGGAGAACACTACCGAGGAACACTAAAAACGTGATTTAAGGAATGAGCTCATGGGTTCGCCTGCCCGGAAAACGCTAAAAGACACTGCCAAGTTCACTTTCCAGGTCACTAATGTAAATTCTAATTCAGACAGGGGAAAAAGAAAAAGCTGATTTTGTTTGCGATTTGATAAAGACAGAATACTTCGATGGTGAAGAAAAAATTTGGAACACATGTTGAGTGCCGATGGTTAAAATACTGAAATTGCATGTATGAAAGACCTGCTGAAAACAAAAAGTGTAATTTTATGGAAGGAAAAGGAAATTCTTTGATGAAAGAAAATGAAATTTCGATGAAGGAAAATGAAAAACTGAAGAAACAAATATTATGAATTTGCATGTGAAAGCAGAATCAAATGCAGAAAGAATTGTTAGAGTTGCAATGGTTACGGGGGGGGGGGGGAGTTATGAGCATAAAAATTTGCAGCAGAACAGGATTTCGTTAGGCCAAAAAAGAATCATTTAGAATTCTATTGATATTGCAGCTGTCATAACATTAGAACTGTTTCCAGGAGAGCATATCACTACTTGAAGTTATAGTACCGTGTAGATACGTGCTGGTATGCAAAACAAGATGATTTGTCGGTTCCTGGAAACAGTATCTTAAAGTTCTCGAAAATTAGAGATTAAAATATGACGAAAAGAAAAAAAAATTGTTAAAATCCACGATTTAAACTTTTCTATTAAGCGATTAATTACAAACAATAACATACCATTTAATGAAATTAATTTCCAGCTTTTTAATTAAGCGAGTTCATGGAATATTTCTGAAGTTTTCATTTGTTTGGTAAAAAGGGATTTCTTTATGAGATTCTAGTAACAATCTTATGTTTTTTCTTCTTCTTTTGAATTTATTTAAAGACAATACTACAGTTGCATATAATAAAACTCAAAACGTATTATCACTATCCCTTCCTTAATGCCATGCCAATATCCTATTTAAATTAAACAGATTTGAAAAAAAATTGCACATTAAGTTTCTTTAAAATCTCGGTTTACTCTACAGTAAGTAAAATATTCACATGGCTGTCAGTTTTCCCTGCATGTATTTTAAATGTGCTTTATTTTGCATTACCTCTTGGTTGCAAGTTTTCAGATTCAAAGCGTGTTTAAATTAAAAATGGTTAATTTTTCTCTCGCGAGTGCTTCAGTTATATCAACAGTCTGCCAGTCCTGTTGGCTGTGTCGTCCTGTACAGCGACGTCACTACGTAAGGGAATGGTACTTCTGCTGCGAGGGAGGCGGGATGAATAAACTTTACTATCTATTAACCTTGGCTGTTGGTATGTTGCAAAGTGTTTCATAATCAGTGCACTGTATGAAGTGCACTGATAGTGCTTCAGATCAGTGTCTTTATAATCAGAGGACTGTCCTAGATACTAGCACCATGTGCATACAACATATATTGATATGTGTCATTTCTGGACCAGTAAAAATGAGTGAACTACCAACTTTCCTGCAGACCAGTGAAGTTTTGGTTTCTTTAATTTCTACCACTGCATGGCATGTTTCGTGTTTTATTTATTAGTACTGCGTGTGCAAATCTGTTCTAAATTTGCAATATACAGCTCCAGTGAAATGATACGTTATTTTCTACATACACTGTAAATGTGTTTGTTTTTTTCGTTTTTTTTTTTTGCACGGACCAGTGATTTGGAAATTCAAGTGGTCCGTGGAAGATTTATTTCTGATTCTGACACTGCTTAGCATGATCCACTAAAAACTTCCATTGTACAGATAAAAGCCGAAAAACTTAAAATAGCTTACTCCAAGCCAAAAGTGGCTTGAATATGAGCTTGGAAAGTTATCTGTACATGTGTTTTTAGTGTACATAAACATCATTTTTAACTACGGCATGTGTGTTAAATGGAAGTTTTTAGTGGATCATGCTGAGACAGAGGTGACTTATTATTGATATTGGATAGTGAACGTAACAATAGGGAAAAGCTTTAGGGGTAGGGCTTGGAAAAATTCCGTTCAAGGTTAAACACCCAGAGAGCTTTCTGCGACAAAGCACAAATGATTAATAAGCTCTTCATTCCCAACAACATGTTCAGAAAGGTCATGGAGGTTACACATTAGAGTGGTCTTTATTTCTGAAGTTTTGAAATGTTGTTGTCTGAGCATTTTATGTTGTTCTATCATATAAAAAAATATGTTTTGTAAAGTTTTAGGCGGATCCGACTATATTTAGAGGTCGCTCAAGTCAGTCGAAATATTCAATTACCATATTATCCCCGTCACCAGACTTCTCCATTCACCTTCTCTTGTCTTATTTGACTTAAGTGTCAATCAAATACTCCACATAAATAAAGTAATGTCTATTTTTATTTCATATAGTTAGAAAATTCTGTACAGTTCCAGAAACAAGCTTGCCTATGTAAACCTTGAAGAAGACAATTTGTGAGAGTTGTAGGGCTGTTGTTAAGGAAACTGCTGAGTTTTGGGAAAAGATCCGTATTCCCATTTGCCGTGAACAGGATTGTATCAAGAAATTGGCGAAACTTCATGAAAAAGGGGCTCAAGCTGAAAAAAAAAAAAATTGCAAAAGGGAAAGGAAATGTGTCTGTACGTGTACAAAACGTGCCTGAGTACTGTACGTGTACTGACTGTATGTGTACAAAAGTCCAAAAGAAGCTATGCTTCGGTCTCTTAATGAAAAGGATGGGGTCGACGAACGTCTTAAACGCATCAAGCCGGGTGGCAAGATTTCTCGTGATATAAAGATATTGCGACAAACAATACTTTGAATTTCTTTAATTGCTTTAATATCGCAAGAGATTATTTAGATTTTGATCCTGAAATGGCCAGCCCGGTGGCACAGTGGTCTAAGCGCTGGCTTCTGATCATTCGTCCGAGATGGGTCCGGGTTCGAATCCCGGTGAGGCATGGATGCTGTGTTTTTCTTACGACATTTGCTCTCTCCCTTCCCTGGAATCAGTGGCCGTAAATTAGGGACAGGCAACTGCTTACAGCCCATTAAGTGGTGTTCGTTAAACCTCCAATAATAAAAAAAAAAAAAAAAAAAAAAACTTAGGGTGAAGACCAAAAACAATATTTATTACAACTTGTAGAACAACATATGTGTTGTTATCCCGACTTCAGGAGGGAAAAAAACTTAATCTCAGATGATTTAAGGCACAAACTCTGATTTAAGTGATTTACTGATTTCCTCAGTGTTAAACAATGAATATTACTTCAAGTGGAAATAATATTATGTTGTCTTTGATAGGCATAATTAATTTAGATAAAAATTTGTGTTTGGAATTTTTCAGAGTAATTAATAAATCAGTATTTCTGCACTTATTGATGTATAATTTCATGATGTACAATATATGCAACCACACGTAAAACTTTGAGCATATTGAGCTACCGCTAAATGTTAAATTAAAATGGTAGAAATTTTACACACATTATTTTTTTACATCGAGGAATGCTTTTGGGGGGTCCGAACATATAAATTATTGAAAAAAAAATTCATAGTATTTTAAGGACCACCCTATTAGGCATATTGTTTTTTTATGCCTCAATCCACTGTTCTGGAAAATTCCCTTCAAGATGTTCAAACCTCAGTGCATGTTAGTTACTCTGTACCATGGTTAACTACATGGAATGCTGTATGAGACTTAAGTCTTTATAAGGAAAATTTTGAAGGGTATAACTTTCTTTTTTTTTTTACATTTCCATTTTTTACATCCTCCACAGCATGAATTTATGCCCTTGAAAGAACCATTCTGGCAGAATAAACACCCTCCCGTGGTCCTGCACTTTATACAGGAAAAGTAAAAAAAAAAAATTACGCTTTGAATAACCTATTCTGAGGGGGGGGGGGGGTACTTAAAACTCAAATCAGTTAACTAAAAAAATTGACTTAATTTTTCTCAAATAAACTTACATTTTTAATCCTGTAATCAAACAAAATTACTCAAATTTGTACATTTCTTAACCTAGGAGCGTATGTAGATTTTTTTCGGGGGGTGTGGGGGTGGAATAGGAGTTCTTGAAATCCACCAGAACAAAATAAAAGTTAAAGAAAACTAGAAAAAAACTAAAGAATTTTTTTAAATGAGTTGCCTTTTTATTAGATTAAGGCTTTTAAAATGTAAGTCGCATTTAATGAAAAACAACAACAAAAATAAAGAAACATTTTGGGAGTGGGCCATCCCCCCTCCACTGAATACTGAATACGTCCCCCGTCTTAACCTATTCATCATTAGTGACCACAATTAAGCATATAACCTGAACATACCCGTCGTTCTGAAGCTGTAGACTTTTCTGGACTCTCTTTAATAAAATATTTATATTACAGAAATAGGTGAGAATGATTGCGAAGAACATTTTCAAGCGAGAAAAGGGAATTTTTACGTAAAACGAAGCTTCCAAGAAGAGTACGAATTAAGCCTATTTGTGCGAAACGATGTAAACATCTGATTTGGTAGTTGAGGGAAGATAAATTTGAATTAATATAATGAAACATTTTCTCACTTTGCAGATTATTTTTACGAAGACCAAAGAATTCCTTAGCTTTCTGTAGATGAAGGAAATTTATTTCCAGAGCACCACGCGTAGGACGTTTAAACCCACGTTTGTTTTCATCACGTTGATCTCGGTCACCTGCGCCGCTGAACTCAACATCCCCTTGGTCGACAACTATTCGTCGAAGATCGACAGCGCAGCTTTGCCTGCTCAATCTCCAAGGGGTGGTACGCCGGAAACAGGATGTGACGTAATTTTGAGCTATTTGCCGTATGGTGTTCGGTGGAATTCAGCTTCCCCTTGTTTCCCCCTTTTTAAAGAGAATGAAGTATAAAAAAAGTAGATCTCAGATCACGGAAAATAGGAAGTACAATAATTGACTCGTCATTTTGCAGTGTAAAAGGAAAGTCAAGAATGGGCTTCGCCCTAAACAAATGCACATCACATTTTATTTATTGCTTATTTATTTTAACTGGGAGAGTTTATCATTAAAGGTCACTGTTCCGCTTGTGAAAGCAAGTAGCATTCGAACTGAAACGTTAAAATGATAATAATAAATTTTCCTGGAAAACGAAAGTAGCAAAACGCCGAAAACAGCTTAAACTTGCATAAAAATTCACGAGAATTATTGTAAAATCGCATTTTTAATTCGAAAAATGTGAAATTCTTTGCTATAAAGGATCAATTCGAACTCAAATCCCTTTTTGTGAATCGATTCACATATTTAAAAGCGTAACTTGGACCACTGTCATTGTAAGACAACCAGGGCCGGCTTTTTTTTTTTTTTTTTTTTTTTGATTGGGGGTTTAACGACCACTGTGAGCAACTCTATTTGCTATAAGCAGTCGGCCGTCCCTAATTTAGGGCCACTTGTTCCAGGGACGGGATAAAGCCTATGACGTAAGACAAACACAACACCCATGCCTCACTAGGATTCGAACCCGGACTCGTCTCGGACGAATGATCAGAAGCCAACGCTTAGACAACTGCGCCACCGGGGCGGCGCCGGCTTATTTAGAGGCGGAGCCAAAAGAGCCTTGGTCCCCCAAGTGTTTCACTTTTTTATGTTTTTGGTTAAAATGTGACTTCATTAAAAAAAATGCGTTAATTTAATAAAAATGCATCAACTTATATTTTAAAAAATACTTAATTTTCCTTCTATTTTTCATTAACTTTTATTTTGGTGGATTTCAAAAAAATTCTATTTTTCATCGCCCCCCCTCCACCCGAAAAAATTCTATATACGACCCTGACCATAAGAGCACCGTTGTTTTGGATTTAGGAAATAAAAACAAAATCATTTTTGGTAGAATTTCTCATATTTGTTTTTGTAAGTTTTGGGGCGCGAGTCCGTTAAAAACATTTTTTTTTTTTTTAGTTTCCAATCCCCTTCACTTTCGAATAGAAATTATCGCCCTTCGCCATACTGAGATTTTCAGATTTCAAGTGATTAATGTGACCACCTTAATATTTTCCACATTCATGAAATAGCAAAATAAATTTCATCATTTTGTGGTTCCCTACTTCCACATATTCAACAATTCGTGTATAAACCACATACTTAAATTTTAAAGAAAATATAAGGAACAATATCAGAGTTGTATTTCGGCAACACATGGATGCCGATTATCAGTGACGTGAAAAATATTACCAGAAATTACAAAAAAATAAGCAATTTTCATATATGAACCCATATAAAAAATTAAAAGGTCACTAATTTGTCAGTTATTCCACTTTGCAACAAAAAACAATCACTAAAACATGTATCAGAGTAGAAAACTGCACGAATTTATTTTAGAGGAATTCTCATTATTTTCTATACAAAAATATTCGCTGCGCAATTTATCATTTTGTGAGAAAAATTTTTGTAAGAGTCACAATACATCAGCCCCCTCAACCCAAAAAGAATATCGTAGATTTTAACACTTTTCTCTCTCTTGGTTTCTCTCTCTCTCTCTTTCTCCCTCACTTTCTCCCTCACTTTCTTTCTCTCTTTTTTTCACTCTCTTCTACTCTGTCTTTCTCTCTCTCTCTTTCCTTCTCTTTCTATTTATCTCTCATTCTCTTTCTCTCTATCGCTCTCTCTCCCCCCTCTCTCTCTCTCTCTCTCTCTTTCTTGCTCCTTCTATCTATCTTTCTCTCTCGTCCTTTCTCCCTCTCTCTCTTTCTTGCACTTTCTTTCTCTCTCTTCTCTGTCTCTCCCTCTTTCTCTCTCATTAACTGTCTTTCTCTCTTTCCCTCTTTTGTCTCTTTCTTTCTTTCTCTCTCTCTCTCACTCACACTTTCTCTCTTCCCCCTCTCTCTCTCTCACTCTTTCTCTCTCCCCCTCTCTCTGTCTCTCTCTCTCTTTCCCTCTCTGTCTCTCTCACTCTCTATCTGAAGTTTCAATCTATATTATGGACTTTTTTAAAGCTTAAAGCAAATACGTCTGCCGCCCCGGTGCCGCAGTGGTCTAAGGCGTTGGCCTCTGATCATTCGTCCGTTAGGGATCCGGGTTCGAATCCCGGTCAGGCATGGATGTTGTGTTTATCTTACGGCACTGGCTCTCTCCCTTCCCTGGAACCAGTGACCCTAAATTAGGGACGGGCGACTGCTTATAGCCCATTGAGTTGCTCGCGGTGGTCGTTAAACCTCCAATCAAAAAAAAAAAAATACGTCTGTGAGATAATCATTTTGTCTTTATGATAGTTTTCGTGCGTGTTGTCTACGAACGACATTTCTTTCGTGACGACTTTATTAAAACATTAAATTAATTTTCTAGGTCTCGCAATGAAATTTTTCTACGAGCCCCGTAATGGAAAATTTTGCCAGGGCACAGCAAAAGTTTCATCCGGCACTACAGTTACAACTACAAATGGCAGCAGATCTGCATTCCACTTATAGTATATGTAAAGGAATTTCAGCCGGTCCGATGGGACAGCGGTCTAAACGCTGTCTTCTAATCATTCGTCGGAGACGTGCCCGGGTTCGAATCCCAGTGAGGTATGGATGTTATGTTTGTCTTGCTGCCCTGGCTCTCTCTCTCTCTCCTTTTCTTGAAACCCGTGACCCTAAATTAGGGACGCGTGACTGCTTATAGCTCATTAAATTGCTCACGTTGGTCGTTAAACCACCACTAAAAAAAGAACTTTCGTCCGAGATGGGTCCGGGTTCGAATTCCGGTGAGGCATGGATGTTGTGTTTATCTTACGGCACACGCTCTCTCCCTTCGCTGGAACCAGTGACCCTAAATTAGGGAAGGGTGACTGCTTATAGCCAATTGATTTGCTCACGGTGGTCGGTAAACCTTCAATAAAAAAAAAAAAAAAAAGAACTTTCGTCCGAGATCGGTCCGGGTTCAAATCCCGGTGAGGCATGGATGTTGTGTTTGTCTTTCTCCACTGGCTCTCTCCCTTCCCTGGAACCAGTGGCCCTAAATTAGGGACAGGAGACTGCTTGTAGCCCATTGAGTTGCTCACGGTTGTCGTTAAACCTCCAATAAAAAAAGAACTTTCGTCCGAGATGGGTCCGGGTTCGAACCGGTGAGGCATGGATGTTGTGTTTGTCTTATTCCACTGGCTCTCTCCCTTCCCTGGAACCAGTGGCCCTAAATTAAGGGCAGAAGACTGCTTGTAGCCCATTGAGTTGCTCACGGTGGTCGTTAAACCTGCAATCAAAAAAGAAAAACTAGTAGAGAGTCACAAAATGTGATGAAATTTAATTTGCCATTTCACGAATGTGGAAAAGTTTAAGATCTAAAAAAGTGAAGGGAGGATTGTAAAGTGAAAACAACATTATAAAAATATATTTTAAAGGCCTCGCGCTCCAAAGCAATAAATATAGAGAATTATAGCAAAAAAGTGTTTGTTTTTATTTTCTAAGATGCAGGCCTCGTGAAAACGAGGGGCCCGGGGCAACCACCCTATAGTTGCCCCTGTGGTCCAGCCGGCCCTGTCCCCCAGGCACTTGGGATTACCACCTACAATGATGCACAGGGTGCACAAAAGCTTGCACCTGACTGCCTTCAAAGTGCATTCGACACAGGCACCGCACCCCGGAGATACACGGAAACGGTTCGATTTTCCTATCGATATGCCCCACAGGATTGATAATGAGGAAAGCTTCCTGAAACGTGTTTTATTCAGCGATGAGGCAATGCTACATGTCTGTGAGAATTCGGGGGACTGAAAACCCACATGCCGTCCGTGACATTGAACGTGACAGTCCTAAGTTTAACTCCTGGGGAGGATCTCCTGCGCTACCACATCATCGACCCATTCTTATTCGCCGAAAACACAGTCACATCCAATGTTTATTTGGACACTATAACGAAGTAAATTTTTCCGTCATTTTTGTCCACGCCGGGGATCGAACCCGAGTTCACTTATTCCGGAACAATTCGCTCTACCAACTGAGCTACGCAGACGTTCGTTCTTGCTGCTATCTGCCGCGTGCGTCCTGCGGGGGAGGCACGTCCCCCACCAAAGAGGATCGGGGACATGGCCCACGGGTCAGCCGTGACCATGAATCTCCGTAGGCATCCATCCGCTGTAGAACGTGCACTTGAGAACTCCCAGTCAATCTAGTGTGTGGAATGCAACATCACACACATTTAATTTTCGAAGCGCAGGAGAAGGGATTCTCTTATTTTTCTTATCTCGCGGTGTGGAAAGAATATCACACCATTGCGAGAACTTGAACGGCCGGGTCATCCGGGAAGTTCGGGCGCCATTATAACGAAGACAATTTCTCCGTCGTTTTGGTCCACGCCGGGGATCGAACCCGAGTCCACTTATTCCGGAACAAGTCGCTCTACCAACTGAGCTACGCAGACGTTTGTTCTTGCTGCTATCTGCCTATATGTCGTGTGCGTCTTGCGGGGCAGGCACGTCACAACACGCTGAGTGAGTCTGTTATCCCCCAATTGGAGGGGTCAGCAGCCGACTATCATCTTCCAGCAGGACGGTGTACCCCCGCACTGGGCTCTTCACTGACAAAAATGTTTTGTTAATTTAGCCAAAAAATTGTTGAATCAACCAAAAATTTTTGTCGATATACAAAAATGTTTCTTGAATTTACAAAAAGTATTTTGCTGAAAATTATTTTTGATTCTAGAAAATTTATTGTGATCATGACAAAACGTTTCGTTCATTTAACAAAATGCCTAGGTTGATTTTTGGGAATTTGTTTGATCCAACAATATGTATTGTTATCGCGATAAAACGTTTTGTTTGTTGCAACCAAACATATTGTTATCGTGACACAGTAATTTCTTGGTTCAACAACATTTAGAGTTATGTAGCTGGGCCACTTTGTCCCTAAACTTTTTTTCCGATGGCAACACTTTGCCGGTGTAGTAATTTTAGGCGGTGCTCTTCGACAATGAGTGTCCGCCATTTTTTCCTTCGCCATCTGTTTTCCTGCCGTATTTTAATTTTTCTCGCCGTATTTATTTTCTAGTGATGTTTAAATGAATTTAGACGGTGTTACGTCACGAGGAAATCTTTTTCAAAGCCAGCGAAAAATCTCTCACCGAGCGGATTCGAACTTCAGTTTAGCAACTAGGCGTGATAACCACTCGGCTATCCTATACAGTGCCAATTAATTGGTACAAAGTAAAAAAATCGCTCTTTTTTCCAAAACTATGTCTTTATATCATTCTATGCCTAGATATACACTGATAAATACATGTATTAATATGAAGTATGTCCCCCTTTAGCAGCAATGACCTCTTGAATTCGTTTTGGCATTGACTCCACTAATTGAGTGCGCATATTTTTGACTTCATAATCGTGGAAAAACACTTTTACAGCATTCGTTATCATGCGTTCTTTGGTTGTACAGTCCATTTTACCTAAACGTCTCTTCAAAATATTCCACAAGTTTTCTATGGGATTTAAGTCTGGTGAATTTCCAGGCCAATCAAGCAAATGAATTTGATTTTCCAGCTTGACCAATTTCGAATTGTGACATGGGGCCAAGTCATGTTGAAATGTTCCGTCAAAAGTTTGCAAGAGTGGAACAATCCTACGTTGTAATATTTCTACGTACTTGGCTGAATTCATCATACCTTGAACAGGAACTAAGCTTCCAGTGCCATTTGATGTGAAAAAACCCCAAAACATCTGTTCCAGAGGGTATTTTACAGTTTGTTTGACTTGCTCAGGTCTTAAGGGTTCACAGCTGCTTCGTCTAACGACATTTGCTTGCTAACCCTGCACAAATAAATGAGTTTTGTCACTGAAAATTACCTTTTTCCAGTCGTCAGCAGTCCATGATTTATATTTTTTGGCACATGCTAAACGTTTTATCTTCATTTTCGCATTCAAATATTGTTTTTTCGTTGGTCTTCTTGCCTTCCGGCCAACCTCCAGAAGTCTATGGCGTACAGTTGAATCACTAACATCACAACCACTAGCCAATAAATCTCTTTGAAGGTCGATGCTTTTTTTTTTTTTTTTTTGATTCATTTTACTATTTCTGATTAGATATTTATCGGTTCCTGGAGTTGTCTTTCGTTTTCTTCCACATTTACCTCTCCTTTTTGGAGACGATGATCCAGATGCATTGTATCGCGTAAGCAGTCTTGATTTGCCTACACCAACGGCAGAAGCGATATATCTCACTGTCATAGAAGTGTGATCCTTCAGAGCAATTCTTTTTGCACGCTTCCTTGGGGAAATATCCATTTTTCAATACACGAAAGCAACACGTACTCACAGAGAGCAAAAACTAACATCCACCTGTCACACACGAAAGCTCACAACTGAAGCTGAAGTGCCTATTTCCTGTTTAAAACCGGTCAAACCACATTCTTACTATCAAGCTCTAACAGTCACACCACCTCACAGCTGATAAAACCGGTTAACGTGGGTGTTCCGACATCAACTGGCGATCACATAACAATTCTGAGAATAAAATAGCTTGTCACAATTAATTTGCACGGTATAGTACCTGTTCTTACGAGTAAATTCTTATCTGCGAATTCAGCATTTGAAGGTCGGTTTATTACCTTCTGGGATGTTCACGGACGATTTATACTTGACATAACGATGTGTTGACACTATTTTGGTGCGTGTGTAACATATTTCTAAAACCGATTTCTTTTTAAATGTTTTCCTTAGATTTTTGATGAAACAAATTATTGACGTTTTCGGTTAGACAAAAAAAAAAAAAAAATCGTAATATTTTTCTTAACGTTCTATATGTTCCAGGGCTATCAGCAGGGAATCTTTGGTTGTCGCACGAATTTTGAAACACCCTGTATATGTAGCCTATACATGAAATCCAGCTCTATACATAAATTACAACTCTTATCATTACCTCATGTACAAATTTTTATTTGCGATCAGAAACCGATCGCAAATAAAAATTCGCTATCAGCCATACTTCGAAACGAAATCTTAAACGCAAAACGAGATTCTTCTGGTCAGTGGTAGTCAGGTAGTGCCCGTATGGAGTAGCTAGTAATCACGTGCTCTTTGGTGTAAGGCCGATGCCACCTATATATAGTTGAATTAACAAAATATAGCCAACGAAATAATTTTGTGTTGCCAATAAAACAATTCCGATGAGGTTTTGCTAAAGCAACAAGATAAATCAACGAAACAGCTCAACAAAACTATTATTGTTGTTTCAAAATAAAACTTTCCCCTCAGTGTTCGTTAGTTTCTTGATGAAACCTTCTGGATTGGACGGGAAGGTCCAGTTCCTTGGTCTCCACGTTCACCGGATCTTATTCTCCTAGATATTATTCTGTGGCGCTGTGTGAAGGATATTGTCTACCGAACAAACGTTCCGGATGTGGATGAGCTGAATTGCAGGATTACAGTTACCATCTCAACAATTCCTGAGGACATGCTCGGGAGAACAAAGAAGGAGGTCGAATACCGTCCCAACGTTATTCGTGCAAGCAACAGTGCGCATGTGCAGCTCTACTAGCACCCCAATAAATTTTGGAACGTGCTGTTCAATATGCAATATACCGATTTTTGTTCTCTTATTTCCCCATGTAGCACAAATTGGTTGTTTCATCGTCCAGAAATGGTTAACGGGTTGGTTGCAGAAACGTTGAATATACGTTTAAAAACACCAAGATGTTTTTTTTTTTTTTTTTTTTTTTGATTGAAGGTTTAACGACCACCGTGAGCAACTCAATGGGCTATAAGCAGTCGCCCGTCCCTAATTTAGGGTCACTGGTTCCAGGGAAGGGAGAGAGCCAGTGCCGTAAGACAAACACAACATCCATGCCTCACCGGGATTCGAACCCGGACCCCTTACGGACGAATGATCACAGGCCAGCGCCTTAGACCACTGCGCCACCGGGGCGGCACACCAAGATGTGTGGTTGATAAACGGTTATACCATCATTCGAAAAACCCATTTTTAACTTTTATGAAACGTTGAAAAGCTGTTTCCTAACGTATTTAAACTAACTCCGAGAGGTAGATTTTTGGTTATAGAGACTTTGATATAGCGTTTTCATTGTACCTTACGGCTTCTGCATTCATATAGCATTTAACAAAGAAAAATTCCTGCCGCCTCGGTGGCGCAGTGGTCTAAGGCGCTGGCCTCTGATCATTCGTCCGTAAGGGGTCTGGGTTCGAATCCCGGTCAGGCATGGCTGTTGTGTTTGTCTTACGGCACTGGCTCTCTCCCTTCCCTGGAACCAGTGACCCTAAATTAGGGACGGGCGACTGCTTATAGCCAATTGAGTTGCTCACGGTGGTCGTTAAACCTCCAATCAAAAAAAAAAAAAAAAAAGTTCCTGTAATTAAAATGATCATTGCATGCACTTGTATATGGCAGATCATCAATAAAGTTCCTCGGTATACTAACTGCTATCCTTTAAATATGCCAATACATATTTTGCAGAAGATTCAAGCCTCTTCGTCAGTCTACAACAAGACGAAGTTTTCAAGTAGCTGGGGCCAAAACAATTTAGAACTCCCGTTTCGTCCTAGAGATAAATAATTTATAACATTCCTCGTAGAAAAACACCGCTCAGATACAAGGCTATTTAAGCAAGACTCACATACCTTTTAAACAATGCAAAAGGCAGTAGAAAATCTTGTGCCAGTTTGAAGTTCTGCCACGTGGTGTCAACTAAAACGCATTTTTATATAGACCAAAAGTGGGCGCTTGCTTATGCTTTATGAAAGGAACTGGAAATAGACTCAAGAAATAAAATACGATGTCTGCCGAAAAATTGAGGGTTTTTCAAGACATAATAGTTCATGTCTTTTTAGAAATCCTGGAGCCTCCCACTCCATCAGAATTTTTGAAAGTCCTTCTGATAGCATTCTCCTTACGTGGCTAAAAAAGTTACCACTTTCTATTAAAATTAGGTGCGTTTATCATTAGTTTTTTAGTTTTGTTGATAAATGGCGTTGAAATCTGAGCCTGATTTTCAACGTTTTAAAAATTCTACGATTTCAACACAAGTATATCAACTTTACTAAAAAAGTTTCATGAACTTTCTAAAACGTCCACGGTTTCAACGTTCAGCTGTTAACCACATATCAACGTTTTAAAAACGTTTTAAACCAAGCAGAAACCAATTATCAACTAGCAAACCCAAATTTGAACATTCAAACAACGTTACAGTGGTCGCTTAACTGTTTTATTGAGGGTCAAAGTTGTAATGAAAATTCTGGAACACCCTGTACTTTTTTTCTTTTATGACTTTGAAGTCACACTGAACAGTTATTTATTTGATGGGATTTCGTTCTTTGACTATTAATAAATTCGCTGTCTTTGTTTTGAAGCTCGTAAATAGAGAACCAGTGAGGTAATTGATCGTTTATGCTGCAAGACGAAGAGATCAGTACAAGAACTATCGAAATCACAAAGTAAAAGAGGAAGCAATAAATATTTTATAAATCAGAAGGCACAAACGGGACAATTATTATAAAATCATGTTGACATATGTGAATGGTTCGACAACTGCGCAGTCTGAAGTAACAATTGCTTACATTCATACTCGAAACGTTAAACGACGCACTAAGCGGATTTTTCCCGTTTGTTGCCTGCTTCGTCAGCTGTTGAAGAAATACTTTATGTCTCCTATTTTATTTCTTACACCCTATAATAGGAAACATTGCATAAAAGTAAAATACAACCACGGCTAAGGTATTAATATATATATATAGCATCGTTTGACACATGAAAAGGAAGTTATATTTATGTTCGAACGCAAATAGCAACGATCAAAATTTCCTTCATCACTAATTGATTATAAGTTTTTTTATTCAGCATTGTTTTTGAGCGAACTCACGACGTTAATTTAACAAAGAAATCACCATCTTTGTTACAACACCTACAACTATTTGTATTTATTGCCCCTTTTCTTTGTTTTTGAAGGCACACCGGTTAAAACTAGATAAAATGCCCTTGAAGTCAATAACAAAATTGACAAACAATGTTACGGAAGAAACAGAATGATTTTTATTGAGTTATGGACGATAGATATTTCATACTCTGCTTACTATGCAACTGCTAAGCTTTCGAATGAAAAATAACAAATGTTAGTATGTTGTTCAACACAAGTGGCGGTTTGCCGTTCGACAAGTATTAGAGGGACCGGAAGGGAATGTGGTTTTTGGAAAAGAAGAGGAACTGTTTGTAACAGAAGAAATTTATTTCCTAATCAATTATACACTATCTACCAACAAGTAATTGGACACCTGTGATAGCAAAGGAAAACGAAGTTTATTCACCTTCAATAGTTGGTGGAGCCTCCACGAGCGGCGATTACAGCTGCGCATACTCTCAACCAGGCGTTGTACGACGGCTAGCGGGATTTTCTTCCACTCGGCTTGGAGAAAACAGGTCAGTTCCCTCACCGATTTCAGACGGTGGGGGCACCCCTTAAGTCGACGTTCCAACTCGTCCCAGAGGTGCTCAATAGGGTTAAGATCCGGGCTCTGCGCAGGCCAGTCCATTCGATTAACCCCATTGTCACCATACCAAGCCATGGTGGACCTCGCAACATGACAGGTGGCATTGTCATCCTGAAAGTAACATGGGTCCACCCCGTAAAACTGCCACAACGTAGGAAGCGCATGGTCATCCAAAATGGTGCAGTAGGTCTCGGCGTTGAGTCTACCAGGAATTGCGACCAAGGGGCCCGTGACATACCAGGAGAAACACCCCCATAGCACATTTCCACCGCCGCCGAACTTCACAGTTGGCACAATACATTCCGGCAGGAGGCGTTCTTCAGAAAGACGCCAAACCAAGACCCTGCCATTCGAACGGTAGAGAGTGAACCTTGATTCGTCGCTCCAGAGAACCTGTTTCCACTGTTCAACGGTCCACCGTCGACTTTCTTTCCACCACGTTAGCAGAGCAGCGCTATTGGATTTTGTGATCAAAGGCTTGTGGGCGGCAGCACGTCCATGATAACCGAGCAGATGGGCTTCCTTACGGATGGTATTCATCCAAAGAACACTCCCGGATGCCTGTTGAAACTCCTCGCGGATGTGGCCCATCGATTTGGTGCGGTTCTTCCGAATTTCTCTGGCCAGCACCCGTCGTTCTCTATCTCCCAGTTTTGCAGGTCTGCCGCGTCGGGGCACATTCCGACAGTCACCTCTTACCTTCCACTTACCAATCACGTAGGCCACTGACAATTTTGGGTACTTCAACTCGCTGGATATGTCACGTATGGATCGGCCATTTCTGTGATACCCGACGATTACACCTTTCTCGAAATCAGAGAGCTCCGAACTGCGTGGCATCTTGCATGCGACTGGTTGCGTTGTTGTTTCCCACACGATATTTAACGGCGGCGGCCGTGACATGTATCAGGACCGCAGATATCATCGATTGCAGGGGTGTCCAATTACTTGTTAGTAGATAGTGTATAATCGCCATCATTATCGATCACACTTGCCCATCGTCAAACCAAACTTTCAATGCCGTCTTTGGCGCCGTCCGCAAAGTACGTCCGAGATTACATGGGGGTCCTGACAACCGGACCAAATGTGCTCTGGAAGAGGGGGGTAGGGGGTAGGTGGTTAGTTAGTAATTCGGACGTCCAGCGGCAAAAATATAGTGGATGGTATTTCTTCGTTTTGTTTTCTCTTTTTTAGCACTTCTTTTGTAAAAAAAGATCGTGCTTACGTTATCGGTTTGTCCGTCCATCCGTCCGTCTGTACCCACGATATCTCTACAATTATTAGTCCGATTTGAAAAATTCTTTTTGCTTTGAGAAGCTTGAAATATTCAAATGATGATCCTTTATCTTGTTTCTTTTTTACGACGTACAATTTCGCCGCAAGAGGGCGTAAATGCAAATGATGTCGAATTCAAAAATACGTTTTATTCCACATATTTGCTTCTAAACATCCGATTGAAAAAAATATTTTATCTTTCGATTCCATTTATGTTGAAGAGTATTTTAGATACAGTTAATTTCTCAAATTACGCATAGATTTTCCGCTAGGGGACGTAAAGGTAATTTACGTTTTCCCCGATAACTCTTCTTCTAAAACTCCGATGCCGCCCCGGTGGCGCAGTGGTCTAAGCGATGGCCTCTGATCATTCGTCCGAACGGGGTCCGGGTTCGAATTCCGGTGAGGCATGGATGTTGTGTTCGTCTTACGGCATTGGCTCTCTCCCTTCCCTGGAACCAGTGACCCTAAATTAGGGACGGGCGACTGCTTATAGCCCATTGAGTTGCTCACGGTGGTCGTTAAAAACCTCCAATAAAAAAAAAAAAAAACGAACTCCGATTTGAAAAAAAATTTTCAGCGGACACATCTCCTGATGGAAAACTTTTGCATATAATTTCTAATTCTTGGTAAAGAATACTTTGGCTAGCAGGGAGCGTGTGTTAATTTTTGCTTCTGATGTATTTGCCATAAAATCTGAGCTTCTAAAATATCGATTGAAAAAATTCTTTCGTGGACCGATGTCACTCACGTCGAAAAACCTTTTCGGAATATTTTTTCTTAAAATATTCCATCGTTTCTCCGCCAGGGGGAGTAGATGTATATCTTATTTTTGTCAATATCTCTACTTCTAGGAGTCCGATTTCAAAAATTTCTTCTTTGTTCGATAGTGTTTTCAGTGTGACATGTTTTTCATATAATTTCAAAATTTTCAAGTGATTCATAGACTTTCCGCTAGGGGGCGTGAAGTTAAATTGCTTTTCTCCCTATATCTCTGCTTTTAAATCTCCGATTTGAAAAATTCTTTCTGCACCGGATACAGCTGCTGATGGGAAATCCGTTGCACATAATTTCTAATTTTTGTAAAAAAATGGTTTGGCCACAAGGGGGCATAAATCTTAATTTCCGCTTCTGATGTATTTGCAGCAAAATATAAGCTTCTATATTCTCGATTGAAAAAAAGTCGTTTGTAGACCGATACTACTCATGTCGACAAACCTTTTAAAAACATTTTCTTCTTAAAATAATGCATGGTTTCTACGCCAGAGGGCGTAGATGTATATCTTATTTTTTGTCAATATCTCTACTTCTAAGAGTCCGATTTCAAAAATTTCTTCTTTGTTGGATAGTGTTTTCAGTGTGACATGTTTTTTATATAATTTCAAAATTTTCAAGTGATCCATAGACTTTTCGCCAGGGGGCGTGAAGTTAAATTGCTTTTCTCCTTATATCTCTGCTTCTAAATCTCCGATTTGAAAAATTCTTTCTGCGCCGGATACAGCTCCTGATGGGAAATCCGTGGCACATAATTTCTAATTTTTGTAAAAAAATGCTTTAGCCACAAGGGGGCGTAAGTCTTAATTTCCGCTTCTGATGTATTTGCATCAAAATATAAGCTTCTAAATTCTCGATTAAAAAAAAGTCGTTTGTAGACCGATACTACTCATGACGACAAACCTTTTCGGAACATTTTCTTCTTAAAATAATGCATGGTTTCCACGCCAGGGGTCGTAGATGTATATCTTATTTTTTGTCAATATCTCTACTTCTAGGAGTTAGGTTTGAAAAATTCCTTCTTTGTTGGATAGTGTTTTCGATGCGAAATGTTTATCATATAAATTCAAAATTTTTAAGTAAATCAAAGACTTTCCGCTAGGGGGCACAAAGGCAAATTGCGTTTTTTGCGTTATTTCTGTTTCTAAAACTCCGATTTGAAAAATTCTTCCTGTATCGCATACAACACCTGATGGAAAATATTTTTCATATAATTTCTAAAGTTCGGTAAAGAATGGTTTGACCACCAGGAGGCATAAGTGTTAATTTCTGTTTCTGATGCATTTGTAGCAAAATCTGGGCTCCTGAAAACTAGACTAAAATTTTTTTTTTCTTGGACCGATACTGTCATATTGAAAAACCTTTTGAGAATACTTTCTTCCTACAATAATGCATGGTTTTCCCACCAGGGGACGTAAAGTCACATGTTATTTTTGTCGATATTTCTGTTTCTAAGAGCTCGATGTGAAAAAATTATTTCTGTGTTGGAGAGCGTTTCTGGTGCGAAATGTTTCTCATATAAATTCATAGCTTTCTTAACGCACAAGTCTTCAACCAGAGAGCGTAAGCTCACGATTCCGTTTACAGCAATATCTGAGGTATGGAATATTTCAGATTCTGATGATATTTAGCTAAATAAGAATATTAATATTAAGTTCTCGTATTTGTACTACCAAATCTATCGTGTTTTGTAGATGGTATTATCGGGAGTGTTGCACCTTGAATGGCTGAGTTCTTTCGTAGATCTTTATTTCAGAATAATAAAGTTTGGTTCGCGTTAGGGAATAAATTAATGCCTAAATAATAAATATTTTTTGAAACAAACGTGTAAATGTATGGAAGATTCCTTTCAATAAGTATATGTTTCCTTTCTGTTTCTCAACGGACTTCTAAAAGCAGTCGTCAAAAATAAAGGGGTTGCGGAAATGAGGACGTACTTTTTAGGGTAGAGGTGCCTGCAATTAGACAAAATGTGACATGGGAGAGGAGGAGAGTCTAGAAATACTAAACAATCACGAACGTACTTTATGGACGGCCCCTTTATATAAAGACGTTGGATGTGATGCAAAAAAAGTCCGAGAGCCCCATTTTGACATCATCAATATTCTGGAATCTTTTCCCATTAAGAAAGTCCTGTAGAGATCTGAACAACTGGTAATCGGATGGTGCAATGTCAGGGGAATAAGGGGGATGGGGCAGAACTTCCCATTCAAAATCGCTGATCGTCTGCTGGGTCCGTCTCGCCGTGTGAGGTCTCGCGTTGTCATGCTGGAGGATGACACCTCTTCTGTTGACCAGTGGAGGATGTTTTACAGTAAGAGCTTGCTTCAAACGGTCCAGTTGTTGACAAAAGAGGTCTGCCGTTACGGTGTGTCCGGGTTCCAAGAGCTCAAAGTGAGCTATGCCAGTAGTAGTCTACCAAACATAGAGCAAAACCTTTTTGGGGTGTAGGACTGGTTTTTGAGTACAGGAAGTGGTGTCTGACCTGGAGAAAGCCATTGTTTTTTGCGTTTGTTACTCACGTAAAGAAACCACTTTTCATCTCCGGTGACAATTCGATGAAGAAATGGATCCTTTTCCTGCCGGCTGAGCAAAGAGTTGCAGATGGTGGAACGCTGGGATTTGTTGTCAGGTGAAAGTTGATGTGGGACCCAAACTCTTTGTCTATAGAACTTCCCTATCTGTTGCAGGTGTTCTTGAATAGTAGTAGACCATGATCAGGGGCGGATTTCCGGCTAGGCGCGCGCCTGGGCCCTAGCTATTTCAGGGGCCCCGAAAACATATAATTGGATTTGCAGATTTGGTTTTCACGGACCGAAGCAAATCAATCCTTAAAGCGACTACTTTGTTTTGTCAATTGATATTTTACTTTCTCATATTAATAATAACATATTTTTTCTTATGTTGCTGATATTCCGAATTTTCGAGTTCTTATCGATGTTCTTATTTTGAAAGGAACGGTTAAAATAATTTTGAGTTCCTTTCAGTGGTTGGTAAAGAAGGTATTCACGCTTCCCTTACTTTTCATGTTTAAGGTGAATTCTTAACTGGCCTGTTGTGCTATAAATTGCTTTCATGCTACTTCCAGCCAAGGAAACACATCTGTGTTGGAACCTTCCCACCTTCTTCCCGTGTTGCGATGAGGAGTACTTGTAAAGAAACTTTCCTGATGATCGGGCGTGTTTGCTGTTAAGTTCTTTTCCTTCGTGGTAGGATAATCAATGAAGAAAGAAATGTTCTTCACAGGATAACTCTTCTTAGAACAATCAAGTTATTTCTCGGCACTAATCCCTTTAAACCATTTTAAACCAAAAGAGTTATTAATATTTAGGCTGAAAAAAAAAAAAAAGAAATTTGAGAATATCACACTATCTTATTTAATAGTATTAAAAGTAATTTATATTGTGTTGCAACAACATTTTCTCATTACTTTCTGCTCCCTTGGTTTAATACTGATGATTATCAAGTATTCTCACCTTTTCTATTCCTTAAATCAACTTAAAAATAGTTTTTGAAAAAGCAATAAAAAGTATCAATGATACTCTTACTCAAAATCCTGCAGTCCCTACTTTTCCATTTTCATACCGGACTTTTGCATTTCATTTGTATGATTCTGTTTCTGATAACTGCAGTGAAGGTATAAATGGGATACGGGTATTTAAAGTGCCAAACCTAACATCCATTGATTCACTATTAGCCTCAAAATTTCTGTTTATGATAACTGCAGTGCATGAAGTATATGGGATATTAAAAGTGCCAAACTTAATATCCATTGATTTCCTGTTAGCCGCAAAAATAATTTTTGAGATATCCCTGAAATCAAAAAGTTAGATGTGTACGGACAGACAAAATTATGACACTGTTTCTTACAGAACGGACCCGCTCGCCACGGCAGAGGGTCCTCCATTGTTTGTTACATCCTGCACTTGACCCAGCAACTACCCTTTCCTATCCGAACTCCTCTGAAGGGGTGCAACAGAATATCATGGCTTCTGACTGCCCTCACAACAGAAGTCAGAGTGCAATGAATTCTGACTACCCTCACAACAGCAGTCAGAATACCATGGATTCTGACTGCCCCGTCCTATTGTAATTTGCCTGTGCAGCCAGTTGCCCTGGAGCAACAAGTCATCGCGGATCGCCAGAGGTTTGCGATGGCCAAAATGTTAGAAATGTTGGGCGGGCCTCGCTGGAGACCACGCTCCGACCCCGCTCTCTTCTCCGCTTGCCACGCCAGAGGTTCCTCTATTGTTTGTTCCATCCTACATTTCGACCCGGGAGCTTCCCGATCCTTTCCGGACTTCTTTGAAGGGGTGTAAAAAAAAAAAAAGGCATAATGTTGCCAAGGATTCTGACTGCCCCGTCCTATTGTAATTTGCTTGCGTAGTCAGCTGCCCTGGGGCAACAAGTCGTCGGGGATCACCAGACGTTTGTGAATACCAAACTGTTAGAAATGTTGGGCGGGCCTCGCTGGACCTTGACATTGGCGGTCTGCGTGGTGTCAGGGAATGAGGAGAAAGGGGAGTAGGTGTCCGTATTCTGTCGTCAAAACGAGTCGGTTCCTTTGAGGGAGGCTTTCGAGAACGAAGTTCCAGTGTCTTTTGTCTGTGATCAGTCCCGTCCGGGGTAGGGGGAGGACCATCTTTCTTGAAACCACAGGTGGTTACCCCTACCAAAGAATATCTAACTGAGAAGAAGCTAAGACTCGACGAGACGTAACTAGCGCCGCCATATCCTAAGATACAAGATGCAATGCACAGAAACCAACATACAGGCTGATGCCCGAGCAGACTGCGCTTTGCTGCACATGCGTATATCTGTTGACTTTAATTATGGCAAAGAACAGTCAACCGAGGGATAGCTACTCATAGTACGTGATTGTTACCTTCTCGGTCGCATAATGACTTAGCAAATCGTATATGTCAGTTTTCTTGCGCCAATCGGGTTAGTTCAGGCTGTCTTTTGTTCTGTCTTCAGTTTTTCAGAAACCTTTTCAGAAATGCCAAATACTAGGGATTGTCTGCATCGAGTTTATATTATTGGGTTGTCGGAAAAGTCATGACGCATTTTAGCCATGTTTTGCAAAGGTCATTTATTGATAGAAAGAACAAAGATCAATCAATATTATAATGCCCGTTTTGTTCGATAACCTTTTGCCATCTTTCAGTGAGCTGCAGAATGCCTCGTTCGTAGAAGGACCTCTCTTTCGTGGCGAAAAACTGTACGATTTACAGCCTCATCTGAATTGAACGTTATACCACGCAAGGACTGTTGAAGAGTGCGAAACAAGTGGAAGTCCGAGGGCGCAAGGTCAGGCGAGTATGCTGGGTGTGGCAACACATCCCACCCAAGCTTCAATAATTTTTGGCGGGTGATCAAACTTGTGTGTGGTCTCGCGTTGTCGTGATGGAACACAACACTTTTACTATGAACGAGCTCTGGACGTTTCTGGATGACGGATTCGTTCAAACTGTCCAATTGCTGACAGTGCACATTCGAATTGATTGTTTGGTTCCGTGGTAGGAGCTCGAAAAACAAGACACCTTTAAAATCCACCACACTGAGACCAGAACCTTCCTCTGAATAATGTCTGCTTTGGATGTCGTTTGAGGCGAAGCAGTACGTCGGGACCAAGACCGTTTGCGCAGCACATTGTTGTACACAATCCACTTTTCGTGACCAGTTATCAGTCACTTCAAAAAGGATCGTTTTCCTCACGTTTAGTGAGCATACCGCAGATGTTTATACGCGCCGTCAATTGAGCTTCTTTGAGTTCATGAGGAACCCACACATCGAGCTTGCTTACGTATCCCAGCTTCTTCAGGTGGTCGTGAACGCTTGAATGATGGATGTGCAATGTGTCTGCAATCTCTCGTGTCGTGTAACGTGGGTTTGTCTCGATCAATGCCTTGATTTGGTCGTTATCATCCTCGGTGGGCCTCCCGGATCGAGGAGCATCGTTGAGGGCAAAATCACCAGGACGGAATTTTGCGAACCACCGCTGGCACTGACGTTCTTGTAGAGCATTATCACCGTACACTTTACGCAACTTTTCACAAGCTTGACGCGCGTTCTTCCCTTTACGGAAGTAAAACGGTAAAATATGGCGAAAATGCACAGTTTTATCTTCCATCTTCAACTTGATGTCAAATCTCCGCAAATCAACCAAATCGCTGACTATTCCTTTTAGACTGCAGCTAGAACTGGCACCTGTCGAATGCCATAGCGATAACAATGCTGTGCATGCCTCTAGGACTTCCAAAACCGCCCAACCGCCATCGGGTGCCAAAATACGTCATGACTTTTCCGACAACCCAATAGGTGGTGACACCACTCCTATATCCAAGTAGCATTGGCCGCCAAAAGTCACCATCCGGGCTGTAAGTGACGTCACATCCAGGCAAGACGCAGCCGCAGGAAAGAAGCTGCTTTGAAACCAATGAAACAAAAGCTTCTAGGCGTATAAACAGATGAAATGAGGAATTCAATAACTTTCATTAATTATACAGAAGCTTACTGTTTTATTAACAAAAAAAATTCAGTTATCTTTGGCCTGCATGTGACGTCACACCAACAATTAGCTGTGACCTATGGCGGCAGAGTCAGTGGTGTCTCCATCTAATATAAGCTCGATGATTGTCTGCATTTTGTACGGATTCTTAGACCTACGTATAATATTTGCTAAAATTTAATTTAGATAGTAATATTAATTGCAATTGCATATTGCTTTCACCAAACTAAGGGATGGGCGGGATATCGGAAAACAAAAACAACAAAAAAGAAACTGCTCTAAGCAAATAGTCATAAGATCGAAGGAAACCATCGTGGATCGAAGGAAACCATCGTGGATCGAAGAAAAGCACCACTACCGTAGCCCCCCTCCCCACGCCTTTTGCTCCTGAATGTTTGCTTTCCGGCAGAGCACATAATCTCCCAGGATGCGGGAGTGCTGTTATCACCAGTTTTACGTTATCTCAACGGGAGTTGACGTTCTTCTCGCGAAGCGTTATATTCTTTGTCCCTACATCCCCTCGTTGATTCTTATTGTGCTTGATATCCATCCATCCAACTACACTATCTACCAACAAGTAATTGGACACCCCTGCATTCGACGTCACGGCCGCCACCGTTAAATATCGTGTGAGAAATAACACCGCAACCAGTCGCAAGCAAGATGCCACGCAGTTCGGAGCTCTCTGATTTCGAGAAAGGTGTAATCGTCGGGTATCACAGAAATGGCCGATCCATACGTGACATATCCAGCAAGTTGAAGTACCCAAAATTGTCAGTGGCCTACGTGATTGGCAAGTGGAAGATGAGAGGTGACTGTCGGAATGTGTCCCGACCCGGCAGACCCACAAAACTGGGAGTTAGAGACCGACGGGTGCTGGCCAGAGAAATTCGGAAGAACCGCACCAAATCGATGGGCCACATCCGCGAGAAGTTTCAACAGGCATCCGGGAGTGTTCTTTCGATGAATACCATCCGTAAGGAAGCCCATCTGCTCGGTTATCAAGGACGTGCTGCCGCCCACAAGCCTTTGATCACCAAGCCCAATAGCGCTGCTCGGCTAACGTGGTGCAAAGAACGTTGACAGTGGACCTCTGAACAGTGGAAACAGGTTCTCTGGAGCGACGAATCAAGGTTCACCCTCTACCGTTCGGGTGGCAGGGTCTGGGGTTGGCGTCTGCCTGGAGAAAGCCTGCTGCCGGAATGTGTTGTGCCAACTGTGAAGTTCGGCGGCGGTGGAATTATGCTATGGGGGTGTTTCTCCTGGTATGGCAGGGGGACCCTTGGTCGCAATTCCTGGTAGACTCAACGCCGAGACCTACTGCACCATTTTGGATGACCATGCGCTTCCTACGTTGTGGCAGTTTTACAGGGTGGACCCATGTTACTTTCAGGATGACAATGCCACCTGTCATGTTGCGAGGTCCACCATGGCTTGGTATGGTGACAATGGGGTTAATCGAATGGACTGGCCTGCGCATAGCCCGGACCTTAATCCTATCGAACACCTTTGGGACGAGTTGGAGCATCGACTTAAGGGGTGCGCCCACCGTCCGAAATTGGTGAAGGAACTGACCTGTCTTCTCCAAGCCGAGTGGAAGAAAATACCGCTAGCCGTCGTACAACGCGTGGTTGAGAGTATGCGCAGCTGTAATCGCCGCTCGTGGAGGCTCCACCAACTATTGAAGGTGAATAAACTTCGTTTTCCTTTCCTATCACAAGTGTCCAATTACTTGTTGGTAGATAGTGTATCTATTTATCTACACTAACGTCACGAACAATGAAATTTGCGCATCAAGAAGGAAGCTTTGGATTGAACTGAAATTTTATGGACGTAATGATACAGATGAATGATACACATGATGGCAAAAACACAGCTGCAGGACTATTACAGAGGGATCCGTGGCAAGCAGTCCGGTCATCCTCAATAGCGCGTCGCACCGTCTCGTGCGGCAATACATGCTGCAATACGGTCCGGCATGGAGGCGAACAGACGTTTGATGTTGTCCTGCGGCAGACTGGCCCACACGTGTTGGATGGTGTGCTCCAAATCCCGGATAGTGCTGCACGGCAGCAGCTGGTGTTTCGACTGGTCCCACCCATGCTCAATAGGGGACATGTTCGGGCAGCAGACAGGCCATGGAAGTGTCTATTAATGACGTAGGCAGTCCTGGGCAACCTGAGCCGAGTGCGGGCGGGCATTATGCTGCTGGTATAGGGCACCTGGAATCCCGGCCAGGAATGGGAGCACATGAGGCCGTAGGATCTCATCCACATACCGCTGGCCAGTCAATGATTCACATACAATTACTAGAGCCGATCGGCTATCGTAGGCAATGGCTCCCTAGACAATAATGCTTGCAGTGGGGGCACGTGTGGATCTAGATAGCGAGGTTGGGATTGTGCCGTCGACTCGGCGACCTCCACACCCGGACACGGTGATCAACGATCCCCAAAACGAAGCGGCACTCATCGCAACACGTCGTTCTGGCCTGGCACCACCATACGCGGAGTCGGCGATGTTACGGTGTTAATGTCAGCACACGTAAGGGGCGCTGGGATCGCAGATTTGCTTCCGGAAGGCGTAGTTGTATAGTGGACCGGGTCTCTGAGGGATCCGTTCGTGCCTGGCGCAGAATCCGCCGATCCTCTGTACCGGTGATCCTCCTGGTCAGTCCAGAGCCGCTCCGCCGTGTGGCAGTGCCGTCACGTGTCCACTGCTCCGAATACAGTCGGACAGTATGGTCAGAACGATCCACGTGACGGGCTACATGTCACCCCTACCACCCTGCGGTTTTCAGCCCGATGATCAGGCCTCTCTCAAAGTCCGTAAGTTGCGTAAATCGACGTCTCTGGCGTCTACCCGGTATTCTTGTCACTCTGTACTCTTGCTTGCGTCGAAGTGCTTTTCGCTTTTGATGGGGCATCGACTACACGCCGGTTTATAAGGCTGCCGGTTTGTGCTTGCAGCGCCACAATAGGGTGTGCGATCATGCGCACTCGCACCAAACGTGGATCATTAGCATACCAGCACGCACTCTAGCTATTTACAAAGTTTCGCGGTTGTAGCATGTTTTCTTTTAGGTGCGCAAATTTCATTGTCCGTGAGGGTATCTGTCCACACACAGACGATCAGGGAGATTGTTAAAATTACGTTGATGATGATGATCATATGCTACCGGTGGAATAATGATTTCTGGTATGTTTCACGATTTTACTAACTTGTTATTTCTGGATGTTTTATCGATTGTAGAAATCCGAATTATTTTTTGCTAACTAGTTCCATTGGGTCTGGTACGATTCGTCCAACGATGATTGGTCCAATGCCGATTCGTCCAATGGACGATTGGTCCAGTTTCGTCCTATCTGTCCGAAGTGCTACTCGTGCTATAAAAGTCTCATCTGTTCTGATTCTATCTCCGATGTTATACGGAAGTACCGGTAGTCCAAAGAATGTAAAATAATGTTACATTTCATGCGTAATATTGTGGTTACAGATTACTTTTTTATTTTTTTTTTTTTTTTTTGGAATCGCGTTTTTTTGTTATACTGTCCCTGCTGCCGTATGAAGTTACTGATGTACGAGCCGTTCTATCAATTTCAATGTTTCTCTTTTGCATGAAATTAAAAAAAAAATACTTGTTTTCTGTTTCTGTTTGTAGAATGCAGTCTGATTCCGACAACTGCCCAATGGAAACAACTGGTCGGGGTTAGGACAGAGGCCTTTTCAACAGTTTTTATTCCAGCGATGTCATATTCATAACGTTTACATATCAAATCAAGTTAATAATATTGCGCTTTTACCTAAGCACGAAATATTAATTCATAAACCCTAGGCCTTTTCAACAGTTTTTACTCCAGCGATGTCATATTTATAACGTTTACATATCAAATCAAGTTAATAATATTGCGCGTTTACTTAAACACGAAATATTAATTCATAGGCCATAGACCTAGGCCTTTTTAACAGTTTATATTCTACCGATGTCATATTCATAACATTTACATATTAAATCAAGTTAATAATATTGTGCTTTCATTTAAGCACGAAATATTAATTCATAGGCCCGCGGCCTAGGTGCCTAGCAAAGACCTCAGAAATGATACGATGAGTGCCTTTTATAAAGTTTTATAAAATGTTTACAAATACCAAATATCTAGGTTGTAACTCAAAATCTTCAAAAAATGCCCGCGGCCTAGGTGCTTCGCAAACAGCTGAGAAATGCTCCATTGAGTGCCTTTTACCAGGTTTATGTAAAATGTTTACAATTACCAAATATACGGAAATTATCTTTCAAAAGGATATAAAGAGGAGAATAATTTAAATTATTATTCCTTTCTAGAAAATAAAAAAGTTTACCGTTGGTAAGATGATACCATTGGACGAATCGGCGTTGGACCAATCGTACCATTGGACGAATCGGCATTGGACCAATCGTACCATTGGACGAATCGGCATTGGACCAATCGCACCATTGGACGAATCGGCGTTGGATCAATCGTACCATTGGACGAATCGGCATTGGACCAATCGTACCATTGGACGAATCGGCATTGGACCAATCGTACCATTGGACGAATCGGCGTTGGATCAATCGTACCATTGGACGAATCGGCATTGGACCAATCGTACCATTGGACGAATCGGCGTTGGACCAATCCTACTATTGGACGAATCGGCATTGGACTAATCATACCATTGGACGAATCGGCATTGGACCAATCGTACCATTGGACGAATCGGCGTTGGACCAATCGTACCATTGGACGAATCGGCATTGGACCAATCGCACCATTGAACGAATCGGCATTGGACCAATCGTACCATTGGACGAATCGGCGTTGGACCAATCGTACCATTGGACGAATCGGCATTGGACCAATCGTACCATTGGACGAATCGGCGTTTGACCAATCATACCATTGGGCGCATCGGCGTTGGACCAATCGTACCATTGGACGAATCGGACATTGGACCAATCGTCCCTTTGGACGAATCGGCATTGGACCAATCGTCGTTGGAAGAATCGTCCGGGACCGAGTTCCATTGACTTTGAATAACTTTGATAAATTTTATTTGCGTCGTAAAGGATTCATAAGACGAGCTCATTACCACCGAAAAATCGATGTCGTCTTCCTTGTTCTTTCAGCCGTTTGCCTGCGTTATCACAGCACGAGCTCCGTTGTTTGTTTTAATTCCGTGAAGCAGGGATAGGGGGTTTGTTTTTGTACAATACCGACTTCTGTTTCGTCCTCATCACTTAACAGGTCTTCGGATATTCTTCGTTGTAATGCAGTTTTGGTTAAAGCACGAAGTCTTGTCTTAAATTCCACGAAGAAACAAATATTCGTTGCAATGAAACAATGGAAAGTTACCCATCAAAAATAAAATTTGACAAAAACATAACCACAATTCATTTCGTAGTACTTATTAGCAGCCATCCATTTTGATAAAAGGGAGAAATAAATAAATCAAGAAAAACGAAAACAAAGGTTGTTTGTTTTCAGAAGTATCAAACGAAACTACTTTGATGTTGTTGTTGTTTTCTTTCTTAGCCGTGAACGTGACAGGGAAACGAAAATTCGTGACTGCAAGAGACAATTTCTGATTCAAAATGCAATTTTCTGCCTTCTAGAACGATTTTGTTTGCCACAACAAGTCATTAAAGCGTCAGAACTGTTAGAAAAACTCTTCCATGTAGAAATATAAAACTTTGATTTACTATGAAAACATGAACCCAGAGCTTTTCGGTAAGCAAGACATGTAAAACAATAATTCAGGTTATACAGAAGCACAGTGGCGGCTCGTGCTGCTCAAACATGTGCGTACTACCCCCCTCCCCCCCCCCTTTTTTTCAGCAAAAACCTTGGAATTGGGATTCAACGGTCTTGGCCTCACAATCCACAGTAAAAAAAAAAAAAAGAAGATTAATAAATGAAAACTGAAGGCAACTCTAGATGTTTTCTGTAATTACAGTTATTGGCAAAAGACCACCTGTCAATTTATTGAAAATTACGATTTTCAAAGAAACAACTAATTACCGGTCAGAGATATTTGAACAAAAAAAATGGCACTACAGATGAATCATGAAAGAAACACGGGATTATGACATATAATACAAATTTTGAAGATGACAATTCGATTTTTGCCGTAAATGTGACAATGATGGTAAGTCAGATAATATCGGGACTCGAACCCGCGTCTCCCAGAAAACGCCCGGTATGCTAACCACTACCCCACCCAGAACGACCAGGTTTCAAGTTTCCGATCAATTTGAATTTAACCATCACAGGATTCGCTAGTCGAAGCAACCGGCATTCATGTTTAGCGAATCTGGAGGTTAAGAATCTTATCAAGTGTTTGCCCGGAGAAGCAGATAAATCATGAAAGAAATACGGGATTACGCCATATAATACAAATTTTATGGAGATGACAATCCGATTTTTGGCGTAAATGTGACAAGGATGGTAAGTCAGATAATATCCGAAAACTTGAAAATTTTGTACCACAGATGAATACTTACATTCTTTAGAACACAAAAGGACCGAAATCAGTACTTTGTGTGGCCATCTTTGTTTTTTATAACGGACAGAATACGATGTGGCATACTCTCAATGAGGGATTTGCAGTAGTCACTCGAAATGTCTTTGCACCACACGTACTTTTTATCGTCAATCTAAGCTTGGGAATTTGATGGATGTTTTTCTGCTATCTTGTCTATTGAAATATCCCACACATTTTCAATGGGGTTAAGGTCGAGACTATTACCGGACCAGTCAAGCACAGTTATGTTTTCCCTCTGGAGGCAGTCCTTTACTGTCTCGCAGGGGCGCGCCAAGGGCATTTGCCGCCCCCTTGTACGAGAACATTTTTCAATTCTTATTCATTTTTACATGAAATAAATATCTTCAGCAACATTTTTTTCTATTTCCAGTAAATTGAGATTTTCCATAAAACAATACTGTCTCATATAAAACTGAAGAAAAAAATCTGTAAAACTCTAGTTCAGATGACGCTACGAATAATTCAAGCAAGAAGTCAGCTTCCTCTCTCTCTCTGTCAATTTACACAAAAGTATGCATTACCGGTAAAGAAAAAGTTTCGTCATGTACGATGAAAACCATATTACAGCTTATCGATGGACACACACACACATACAGTATATATAACTAAGCAAGATAAGATGAGGAACCCATGGATAAGGAAAATGATAAAGAGTGGAAGACATTATGATCAGAGTAAAATCCCTGAAATGGTAATGGGCAGGACATATTGCCAAGAGAACGGACCATCGATGGACAACCGAAATTTTAGAATGGATTCCAATAGACAGGAAAAGACCCAAAAGAAGACCACGTGGGAGATGGGTGGATGAAATTCGAGAGCATGCGGGAGTAAAATGGAGGAGACTGGTCCAAGACAGACCGTTGTGAAAGAAACTTGGGGAGACCTTCATCCAGCAGAAAATCGATGGACAACCGAAATTTTAGACTGGATTCCAAGAGACAGGAAAAGACCCAAAAGAAGACCACGTGAGAGATGGGTGGATGAAATTCGAGAGCATGCAGAAGTAAGATGGAGGAGACTGGTCCAAGACAGACCGTTGTGAAAGAAACTTGGGGAGACTTTCATCCAGCAGAAAATCGATGGACAACCGAAATTTTAGACTGGATTCCAAGAGACAGGAAAAGACCCAAAAGAAGACCACGTTGGAGATGGGTGGATGAAATTTTAAAGCATGCGGGAGTAAGATGGAGGAGACTGGTCCAAGATAGACCGTTGTGAAAGAAACTTGGGGAGACCTTCATCCAGCAGAAAATCGATGGACAACCGAAATTTTAGAATGGATTCCAATAGACAGGAAAAGACCCAAAAGAAGACCACGTGGGAGATGAGTGGATGAAATTCGAGAGCATGCGGGAGTAAGATTGAGGAGACTGGTCCAAGACAGACCGTTGTGAAAGAAACTTGGGGAGACCTTCATCCAGCAGAAAATCGATGGACAACCGAAATTTTAGAATGGATTCCAAGAGACAGGAAAAGACCCAAAAGAAGACCACGTTGGAGATGGGTGGATGAAATTTTAAAGCATGCGGGAGTAAGATGGAGGAGACTGGTCCAAGACAGACCGTTGTGAAAGAAACTTGGGGAGACCTTCATCCAGCAGAAAATCGATGGACAACCGAAATTTTAGACTGGATTCCAAGAGACAGGAAAAGACCCAAAAGCAGACCACGTTGGAGATGGGTGGATGAAATTTTAAAGCATGCGGGAGTAAGATGGAGGAGACTGGTCCAAGACAGACCGTTGTGAAAGAAACTTGGGGAGACCTTCATCCAGCAGAAAATCGATGGACAACCGAAATTTTAGAATGGATTCCAATAGACAGGGAAAGACCCAAAAGAAGACCACGTGGGAGATGAGTGGATGAAATTCGAGAGCATGCGGGAGTAAGATGAAGGAGACTGGTCCAAGACAGACCGTTGTGAAAGAAACTTGGGGAGACCTTCATCCAGCAGAAAATCGATGGACAACCGAAATTTTAGACTGGATTCCAAGAGACAGGAAAAGACCCAAAAGAAGACCACGTTGGAGATGGGTGGATGAAATTTTAAAGCATGCGGGAGTAAGATGGAGGAGACTGGTCCAAGACAGACCGTTGTGAAAGAAACTTGGGGAGACTTTCATCCAGCAGAAAATCGATGGGCAACCGAAATTTTAGACTGGATTCCAAGAGACAGGAAAAGACCCAAAAGAAGTCCACGTTGGAGATGGGTGGATGAAATTTTAAAGAATGCGGGAGTAAGATGGAGGGAGACTGGTCCAAGACAGACCGTTGTGAAAGAAACTTGGGGAGACCTTCATCCAGCAGGAAATCGATGGACAACCGAAATTTTAGAATGGATTCCAATAGACAGGGAAAGACCCAAAAGAAGACCACGTGTTAGATGAGTGGATGAAATTCGAGAGCATGCGGGAGTAAGATGGAGGAGACTGGTCCAAGACAGACCGTTGTGAAAGAAACTTGGGGAGACCTTCATCCAGCAGAAAATCGATGGACAATCGAAATTTTAGACTGGATTCCAAGAGACAGGAAAAGACCCAAAAGAAGACCACGTGGGAGATGGGTGGATGAAATTTTAGAGCATGCTGGAGTAAGATGGAGGAGACTGGTCCAAGACGGTCTGTCTTGGACCGGTCTGTCTTGGACCAGTCTGCTCGTTACCCGTATTGCATCGATCCTAAAATATTTTAACACCCTGTTTAACGGTTAACGCTGGAAGCTCTTTCTTGAAAATTTGCCAACGATAAGGTAACTCAGAAAAGTAAGCATATGTTTCTTGAAAAAATGCTGAAAATGTTCACAATCTGTAGGGAAATTTTTTCGTCGGCATTTACGACAAGATTTAAAGCATCTTAAGTCGACAAATTATGTCCATTGTGTTTTTCCTACATATTGGCCCCATTTGTCACAGCGCTGGCCACGCATTCATGAATGCTGAAATCTTCAAGATTTAAACTAAAAAAAAAAATTAGGAAAAGAATTTTCAATCCTTTGCCCGCGGTATCTGTTACTGAACAAAACAGTAAAAATTATTCTCTGATTTCAAGACGTTTTCTGTTGAATTATAAACGAGTTATTTTTACTAAAAAGTAAACGTTCCACTTAGCATTACGATTTCTCACAGTATAACGTTTTCATAACTTCTCCCACGTCACTGATATTAATTTATCAACCGAAAAAACTGATTGTGGGTCCTTCCGCCCCCGGAATCGGGTGCCCGGGTGCTTAGCACTCGTTGAACCCCTCTTGGCGCGTCCTTGCTGTCTCGGATCTGTGGCATGGAGCACCATCGTGCATAAAGATTGTGCATCTGTGCTGTGTGCAAATGCTTGCGAGTTTACAACTTCTCACTTCACATTTCCACATAAAAAAGACCAGTTATGAGAGTGCCTGTCGGCCAAAAAGGACAATGGAATTGTACCAGATGCTGACATATCACCCCATTCACTAAAGTTCTTTCACACCGCTTGAAGGTGACACTGGACATGGCTCAACCGAGAGAACAAGCTGGATTCAGGAGTGGCTACAGCAGAATAGATCATATCCACGTACTGAGAGAACTAATTGAAAGAGCGAGGGAATACGAACTTCCATTGTGCATGGCTTTTATCGACTATGAAAAGGCCTTTGATTCGGTGAAACCATCAGCAGTTACAATGGCCCTGAAATCCTGCGGTACTGAAGATGCATACATTAATATTACTAATAACATCTATGAAAATGCAAGTGCAAAGATTCGGCTGTTTGAGAATACAGCACCCATAAAAATTGTAAAGGGAGTGAGACAAGGTGACACCATATCTCCCAAGCTCTTTAATGCCACACTGGAAAATGTCTTTCAATCACTGAACTGGGAAAACAAAGGGATAAAGATTAATGGAAATTATCTAACTCACCTTCGCTTTCCGGATGACGTAGTCATTTTTGCAACTACCCCATCAGAGCTGCAGAGTATGATCCAGGAACTTGCTGACAAGAGCAAAGAAGTGGGATTAAAAATGAACTTTGAGAAGACAAAAGTGATGTACAATGCTTTTACAAGAAATGAAAATTTATCGATTGATGGAGAAAAGCTGGAGGTAACAGACACGTACGTTTATCTTGGACAGCACATATCAAGTGAGGGTCACATTGATGTAGAAATTAATCGGCGTACAAAACTTGCCTGGAGAGCTTTTGGAAGAAACAGCATAATTTTGAAGAGCAATATGCCATTATGTCTTAAAAGAAAAGTGTTTGATCAATGCATCCTTACAGTGCTTACGTATGGTGCAGAGACGTGGACCTTAACTAAAAGAGACATACAAAGGCTGCAGACAACTCAAAGCAGCACGGAGAGGTGCATGCTTGGTGTAACCAGGAGAGATAAGAAGAGGAACTCGTGGATCCGAAAAATGACAAGAGTGGAAGACATCATGATCAGAGTTAAATCCCTGAAATGCCAATGGGCTGGACATACTGCCAGAAGGACAGATCATCGATGGACAGCCGAAATTTTAGATTGGATTCCAAGGGACAGGAAAAGACCCAGAAGGAGACCACGTGGGGGATGGGTGGATGAAATTCGAAAGTATGCGGGAGTGACATGGAGGAGACTGGCACAAGACAGACCGTTGTGGAAGAAGCTTGGAGAGACCTTCTTCCAGCAGTGGATTGATAATGGTTGACAATGATGATAATGATGTGACTTGAGGGATGTCTCACGGAGCTAACGGTATATTTTCGCTCAAACCTTTTGCCTTTTTGGTGGTCGTCGAACAGGTGCATCACGTGATTCAAATTGACGCACAGTTGATTCACCGGAATGAAGAACTTGGCTCTAATTTTCAACAGTCCACGATTAATGACGCTTCGCAAACTGGAGTCTCTTCTTTTTCATGACAGAGGTTAGTCTAGTTTTATGTGCAGTTTTGTAAGATTTTAATCCAAAATCTTTGTTAAGACGTTGGTAAACAATGTCGATAGTAATATCAGACCCTTTTGAATGTAGAAAGGCCTTGATTTTCTTGCACGAACTCCTCGAAGAACGCATAACTATTCGCCTTATGGTATTGCCATCACGTGGGGTTGTTTTCGTTGGACGTCCACTTCTCTTTCGGTCGCTAAATTCACCTGTATCTCGATATTTTATGAATACTATACCGTGCAAATGAATTGGGACAAGCTATTTTACTCTCAGAGTTGTAATGTGATCGCCAGTTGATGTCAGAAACCCACGTAAACCGGTTTTATCAGCTGTGAGGTGGTGTCACTGTTAGAACGTGATAATAAGAATGTGGTTTGACCGGTTTTAAACAGGAAATAGGCACTTCAGCTTCAGTTGTGAGCTTTCGTGTGTGACAGGTGGATGTTAGTTTTTGCTCTCTGTGAGTACGTGTTGCTTTTCGTGTATTGAAAAATGGATATTTCCCCAAGGAAGCGTGCAAACATAATTGATCTGAAGGATCACACTTCCATGACAGTGAGAGATATCGCTTCTGCAGTTGGTGTAGGCAAATCAAGTGTATCAAGACTGCTTACGCGATACAATGCATCTGGATCATTGCCTCCAAAAAGGAGAGGTAAATGTGGAAGAAAACGAAAAAGAGCCTTACGAACCGATAGGTATATAATCAGAAATAGTAAAATGAATAAAAAAAACAACAACAACAACAACAAAAAAAAAACCAAAAAACAAGAACCGACCTTCAAAGGGAGTTATTGGCTAGTGGTTGTGATGTTAGTGATTCAACTGTACGCCGTAGGCTTCTGGAAGTTGGCCGGAAGGCAAGAAGATCAACGAAAAAGCAATATTTGAATGCGAAAATGAAGATAAAACGTTTAGCATGGGCCAAAAAATATAAATCATGGACTGCTGACGACTGGAAAAAGGTAATTTTCAGTGATGAAACTCATTTATTTGTGCAGGGTTACCAAGCAAATGTCGTTAGACGAAGCAGCTGTGAACCCTTAAGACCTGAGCATGTGAAACAAAATGTAAAACACCCTCTGAAACAAATGTTTTGAGGGTTATTTTCACATCAAATGGCACTGGAAGCTTAGTTCCTGTTCAAGGTATGATGAATTCAGCCAAGTACGTAGAAATATTACAACGTAGGATTGTTCCATTCTTGCAAACTTTTGACGGAACATTTCAACATGACTTGGCCCCATGTCACAATTCGAAATTGGTCAAGCTGGAAAATCAAATTAATCTGCTTGATTGGCCTGGAAATTCAGCAGACTTAAATCCCGTGGAAAACTTGTGGAATATTTTAAAGAGACGTTTAGGTAAAATGGACTGTACAACCAAAGAACGCATGATAACGAATGCTATAAAAGTGTGGTTCCACGATTATGAAGTCAAAAATATGCGCACTCAATTAGTGGAGTCAATGCCGAAACGAATTCAAGACGTCATTTCTGTTAAAGGGGACATACTTCGTACTAATACAGGTATTTATCGGTGTATATCAAGGCATAGAATGATATAAAGGCATAGTTTTGGAAAGAAGAGTGATTTTTGACTTTGCCCCAATTAATTTGCACAGTATAGTAAGAGTCTTGCTCATATTCACCTTTCTTCTTGTGCCACGTTCGGAGTATCCTTCATGACATAAAGTCGCTATTTGTGCTCTCTGAGCAACAACACTTAACAACGCTTTTTTGCCCGTTTTCCGCTATACAAAAAGTACGTACAAACCTCTCAGCATGAAAACACCAGAAGCAAACAGTTTTTGATGCTGGCACGCTTTTTCAAACTGTGTCAGCAACTGCCGCTGTAGGGCGATGCAACGCCAACAAGAAGTTGAGTAAAACCCGCGGCGCCGCCCCGGTGGCGCAGTGGTCTAAGCGATGGCCTCTGATCATTCTTCCGAACGGGGTCCGGGTTCGGATCCCGGTGAGGCATGGGTGTTGTGTTTGTCTTACGGCACTGGCTCTCTCCCTTCCCTGGTACCAGTGACCCTAAATTAGGGACGGGCGACTGCTTATAGCCCATTGAGTTGCTCACGGTGGTCGTTAAACTTCCAATTAAAAAAAACACCCGCGGCCCTAAGTTTTTGGATATTATCTGACTTACCATCCTTGTCACATTTACACAAAAAATAGGATTGTCATCTTCAAAAAAAAAAAAAAAAAAATTACTCTCAGTTTTTATGGAAGGGCCTTTGTATATTTAACACTACTAAACCATTTAGTCGATTTTCAATGATTGTGTTTGGAAGATACGTTTTGATTCGTCGTAGGGTTGAGAATGATCGCTAACTTCCTTCGGTAATTACTGGCAATGTTGCAAGCATTTGTAGACTGTCGGAAATACCTCTTCGTCGCATATGTGAAATGGTTCGTGATCATTTCTTCGAATATTTTCAATATTAAGAATACTACGCCACCATAGCTTTAGTTCTTCGATACCTTCCCCTATACTATAATAAACAAACACGTCCGTATTTTTCAATAAGTTTTCTTTATGGTAAAACCTATGTTATTTGGCAAAAGACACATAAAACTTTGGAAAATCGTTTTGTGCTTGGGCAGTCAGCCGTGCATTTGGTTTGTGGCGAAACCAAGAAAACAAATGAAGATTGAGATGGTAATATTCCTCCTGAGTGTCCTTCATAATATTACAACGATGGGTTTGCCTTCCAGTTTGACGCGATATATGTACTGCAATCCAAAATTCTTCACATACTTCAGTAACATCGTTGAAAAGTGATCTAAATGCTGTTATTACAACCTTTCGCATTTCGAGAAGAATATTACTGACATCCACTGTCGATTCGAGAGCTGCAACCAGATTCAAATTTTCGGTTTGCAGCATCCGACTGTAAAAAAAATTCTGAAATTCACGAGCTACTTTCCAGGATTCCTTTCGTGAATTAATGAATCATATTTCTGATACAACCTATTTCGCGAAATGTGAGAAAAAAAACCTGAATTTCACGGATTTTTCGTACCCCAGGAAAATTCTGAATTTTCAGAAACCTCTCTGCAATTTCTTTCTTATGTTGACAGTAAACTGCCGTTTTTAAGATACGTTAACGGATAATTTTGAATTTTGAGAAACCTGTCCGTAATTCCTTTCCTATATCGACAGCAAATTTCCGTTTTTAAGAAGTGTTAACGGAAAATTCTGAATTTTGAGAAAACGTTTTGCAATTTCTTTCTTATATTGACAGCAAAGTGGCGTTTTTAAGATGTGTTAACGGGAAATTCTGAATTTTGGGAAACCTTTCCGCAATTCCTTTCTTATATCGACAGTAAATTTCCGATTTTCAGATATGTTAACGAGGATTCTAAAATTTTAGAAACCTTTCCGTAATTCCTTTCTTATATCGACAGCAAATTTCCTTTTTTAAGAAGTGTTAACGGAAAATTCTGAATTTTTAAAAACCGTTTTGCCATTTCTTTCTTATATTGACAGCAAAATGGCGTTTTAAAGATGTGTTAACGGGAAATTCTGAAATTTTAGAATACTTTCCGCAATTCCTTTCTTAATTTTGACAATAAACAGCCGTTTTTAAGATATGTTAACGGAAAATTCTGTATTTTGTGAAACCTTTCCGCAATTCCTTTCTTATATCGACAGTAAATTTCCGTTTTTCAGATATGTTAATGGGAAATTCTGAATTTTGAGAAACCTTTCCGCAATTCCTTTCTTATATTGACAGTAAATTGCCGTTTTTAAGATGTGTTAACGGAGAATTCTGAATTTTTAGAAAACTTTTTGCAATTCCTTTTTTATATTGACAGTAAATTGTGGGTTTTAAGATGTGTTGACGGAGAATTCTGAATTTTGAGAAACCTTTCCGAAATTTCTTTCTTATATCGACAGTAAATTTCCGTTTTTGGATGAGTTAACGGAAAATTCTGCAACTTGGCTTCACATTTGAATGTCTACTGCATATTGTAAAACCGAAATACGAAATAAATGAAATGAAATGAGAAACCTTTCAGCAATTCTTTTCTTATATCGACAGTTAATTTCTCTTTTTAAGATATGTTAACAGAAAATTCTGAATTTTCAGAAACCTTTCCGCAATTCCTTTTTATATTGACAGTAAATTGCCGGTTTTATGATGTGTAAACGGAGAATTCTAAATTTTCAGAAACCTTTCCTCAATTCCTTTCTTATATTGACAGTAAATTCCCGTTTTTAAGATGTGTTAACGGAGAATTCTGAATTTTCAGTAACCTTTCCACAATTCTTTTCTTGTATTGATAGTAAATTGCCGTTTTTAAGATGTGCTAACGGAGAATTCTGAATTTTCAGTAACCTTTCCACAATTCTTTTCTTATATTGATAGTAAATTGCCGTTTTTAAGATGTGTTAAAGGAGAATTCTGAATTTTCAGTAACCTTTCCACAATTCTTTTCTTATATTGATAGTAAATTGCCGTTTTTAAGATGTGTTAACGGAGAATTCTGAATTTTCAGTAACCTTTCCGCAATTCTTTTCTTATATTGATAGTAAATTGCCCTTTTTAAGATGTGTTAACGGATAATTCTGAATTTTCAGTAACCTTTCCACAATTCTTTTCTTATATTGATAGTAAATTGCCAATTTTAAGATGTATTAACGGAGAATTCTGAATTTTCAGTAACCTTTCCACAATTATTTTCTTATATTGATAGTAAATTGCCGTTTTTAAGATGTGTTAACGGAGAATTCTGAATTTTCAGTAACCTTTCCACAATTCTTTTCTTATATTGATAGTAAATTCCCGTTTTTAAGATGTGTTAACGGAGAATTCTGAATTTTCAGTAACCTTTCCACAATTCTTTTCTTATATTGATAGTAAATTGCCGTTTTTAAGATGTGTTAACGGAAAATTCTGAATTTTCAGAAAACTTTTTGCAATTCCTCTTTTATTATGACAGTAAATTGTCGTTTTTAGCACGTCTTTTGTAAAAAAAGATCGTGCTTATGTTACCGGTTTGTTCGTCCGTCTGTCCGTCCGTCCGTAAGTCCGTCTGTACCCACGATATCTCTACAACTATTTGTCCAATTTGAAAAATTCTTTTTGCATTGGGGAGCTTGAAACATGCGAAAGATAATCCTACATTTCGTTTTTTTTTTACGATGTACAAAATCGCCACTAGACGGCGTAAATGCAGATGATGTCGAATTCAAAAACATGTTTTATTTCACATATTTGCTTCTAAACATCCGATTGAAAAAAATCTTTTATCTTTCGATTCCGTTTCTGTCGAAGAGTATTTTAGATATAGTTACGTTTTCAAATTAAGCGTAGGTTTTCCGCTTGGGGTCGTAAAATGTAAAAGTAAATTACATTCATTCCGATAACTCTTCTTCTAAAACTCCGATTTGAAAATTTTTTCTTCAAAGGATACACCCTCTGATACAAAATATTTTGAATATAATTTCAAATTTTTGGTAAGTAATGCTTTGGCCAACAGGGGGCGTAAGTGTTAATTTTTGCCATAAAATCTGAGCTTCTAAAATAACGATTGAAAAAGTTCTTTCGTGGACCGATGCCATTCACATCGATAAACCTTTTCGGAAAATTTTTTTCTTAAAATATTCCATGGTTTCTCAGCCATGGGGCGTAGATGTATATCTTATTTGTGTCAATATCTCTACTTCTAGGAGTCCGATTTGAAAAATTTCTTCTTTGTTGGATAGCGTTTTCAGTGTGACATGTTTTTCATATAATTTCAAAATTTCAAGTAATTCATAGACTTTCCGCTAGGAGGCGTAGAGGTAAATTGCATGTCCCCCTATATCTCTCCTTCTAAATCTCCGATTTGAAAAATTCTTTCTGCACCGGATACAGCTCCTGGTGGGAAACCGTTTGCACATAATTTTTGTAAAAAAAATAGTTTGGCCACCAGGGGCGTAAATCTGAATTTTCGCTTCTGATGCATTTGCAGCAAAATATGAGCTTCTAAATAAATTCTCGATTAAAAAAAAACGTCGTTTGTAGACCGATACTACTCATGTCAACAAACCTTTTAGAAACATTTTCTTCTTAAAATAATGCATGGTTTCTACGCTAGGGGCGTACATGTACATCTTATTTTTCTCAATATCTCTACTTCTAAGAGTCCGATTTGAAAAAATTCTTTCTTTGTTGGAGAGTGTTTCCAGTGTGACATGTTTTTTCATATAATTTAAAAATTTTTAAGTAATTCATAGATATTCTGCTAGGGGGCGTAAAGGTAAATTGCCTCCTTCCCTGTATCTCTGCTTCTAAATATCAGATTTGAAACATTCTTTTTGCACCGGATACAGCTCCGGATGGGAAATCCTTTGTACATAATTTCTAATTTTTGTAAGAACTGATTTGGCCACCAGGTGCCGTAAGCTTTAATTTCCGCTTCTGATGTATTTGCAGCCAAATATGAGCTTCTAAAATCTCGAATGAAAAATTAAGTCGTTTGTTGACCGATACTACTCATGTCGACAAACCTTTCAGGAAAATTTTCTTCTTGAAATAATGCATGGTTTCTACGCCAGGAGGCGTAGATGTATATCTTATTTTTGTCTATATCTCTACTTCTAGGAGTCCGATTTGAAAAATTCCTCCTTTGTTGTATAATGTTTCCGATGCGAAATGCTTTTCCTATAAATTCAAAATTTTCAAGTAAATCATAGACTTTCCGCTAGGGGGTACAAAGGTAAATTGCGTTTTGTTGCGTTATTTGTGCTTCTAAAAGTCCGATTTGAAAAATTCTTCCTGTATCGCATACAAGACCTGATGGAAAATATTTTTCACACAATTTCTAATGTTTGGTAAAGAATGGTTTGGCCACCATGGGAATGAGTGTTAATTTCTGTTTTTGATGTATTTGTAGCAAAATCTGGGATCCTAAAAACTCGACTAAATTTTTTTTTCTTGGACCGATACCGCTCATATGGAAAAACCTTTTGAGAATACGTTCTTCCTAAAATAATGCATGGTTTTCCCACCAGGGGACACGTAAAGTCACATCCTATTTTTGTTGATAACTCTGTTTCTAAGAGTTCGTAAGCTCAAGATTTCGTGTACAACAATATCTGAGGGATTAAAGACCCGATTGAAAAACTTCTTTCTTTCCGTCAGATACTATTGTTTTCCATTCCGGTTCCATTGACTTTGAATAGCTTTGATAAATTTAATTTACGTCAGAACGGATTCAAAAGACGTGCTTATTACACCCGATAATTCGATGTCATCTTTATTGTTGAGAAGTGTTAACGGAAAATTCTGAATTTTTAGAAACCTTTCCGCAGTTCCTTTCGTGTATTGGCTAATTGGCATGTCTATCGCTCAGGGATCTCACCTGACTCTTACCGCGCACTTCGGCATCTAATCGGGAGTCCCCCGAGCGGCGGTCTTGGACGCACGGCATGCAGAGTCGTACGAAACTTTAGTCATTTGTATCTCTTCTCTCCCCGTAGGTATTCGCCGAGTTTCGCATTAATCGCAAGGTATTTTCTTGGTGAGCGAATTTTTATGTCAATGAGTAGACATTGCACCTTCTGTTAAAGGTAATTGAAAGTTATTTTCAGTTGAAGAAAAGATCCAAAACTTCAAATCATTCTTAAAACAGCCATTTGACGTGGTCCAGGACCATCAAACAGAGGTCATCGCTCTTTCCACGTTTATAAGTAAGTCACCGAAAAATTCTCACTGGCCACCACCGGGAATCAAACCCAGAGTCTTCCAGTTACGCGCCAGATATGCTTCCACTGCAACACAGCGGTCCGAATTCCTCCAGACTCACACGCACTAACTGCCAAACCCATTTGGCAGGTGGCTTCTTGGAGCCCCGCACATTGCTGGGGATTCACCAAAGATGGTAAGCAGCAACTGAACAAAAAATTAGAAGGCGAATGAATAATTAATACAGACATTTGACGTGGACCAGGAACATCAAACAGAGGTCATCGCCCTTTCCACGTTTATAAGTGAGTCACCGAAAAATTCTCACTGGCCACCACCGGGAATCAAACCCAGAGTCTTCCAGTTACGCGCCAGATATGCTTCCACTGCAACACAGCAGTCCAAATTCCTCCAGACTCACACACACTAACTGCCAAACCCATTTGGCAGGTGGCTTCTTGGAGCCCCGCACATTGCTGGGGATTCACCAAAGATGGTAAGCAGCAACTGAACAAAAAATTAGAAGGCGAATGAATAATTAATACAGACATTTGACGTGGACCAGGAACATCAAACAGAGGTCATCGCCCTTTCCACGTTTATAAGTGAGTCACCGAAAAATTCTCACTGGCCACCACCGGGAATCAAACCCAGAGTCTTCCAGTTACGCGCCAGATATGCTTCCACTGCAACACAGCGGTCCGAATTCCTCCAGACTCACACACACTAACTGCCAAACCCATTTGGCAGGTGGCTTCTTGGAGCCCCGCACATTGCTGGGGATTCACCAAAGATGGTAAGCAGCAACTGAACAAAAAATTAGAAGGCGAATGAATAATTAATACAGACATTTGACGTGGACCAGGAACATCAAACAGAGGTCATCGCCCTTTCCACGTTTATAAGTGAGTCTCCGAAAAATTCTCACTGGCCACCACCGGGAATCAAACCCAGAGTCTTCCAGTTACGCGCCAGATATGCTTCCACTGCAACACAGCGGTCCGAATTCCTCCAGACTCACACACACTAACTGCCAAACCCATTTGGCAGGTGGCTTCTTGGAGCCCCGCACATTGCTGGGGATTCACCAAAGATGGTAAGCAGCAACTGAACAAAAAATTAGAAGGCGAATGAATAATTAATACAGACATTTGACGTGGACCAGGAACATCAAACAGAGGTCATCGCCCTTTCCACGTTTATAAGTGAGTCACCGAAAAATTCTCACTGGCCACCACCGGGAATCAAACCCAGAGTCTTCCAGTTACGCGCCAGATATGCTTCCACTGCAACACAGCGGTCCGAATTCCTCCAGACTCACACGCACTAACTGCCAAACCCATTTGGCAGGTGGCTTCTTGGAGCCCCGCACATTGCTGGGGATTCACCAAAGATGGTAAGCAGCAACTGAACAAAAAATTAGAAGGCGAATGAATAATTAATACAGACATTTGACGTGGGCCAGGAACATCAAACAGAGGTCATCGCCCTTTCCACGTTTATAAGTGAGTCACCGAAAAATTCTCACTGGCCACCACCGGGAATCAAACCCAGAGTCTTCCAGTTACGCGCCAGATATGCTTCCACTGCAACACAGCGGTCCGAATTCCTCCAGACTCACACGCACTAACTGCCAAACCCATTTGGCAGGTGGCTTCTTGGAGCCCCGCACATTGCTGGGGATTCACCAAAGATGGTAAGCAGCAACTGAACAAAAAATTAGAAGGCGAATGAATAATTAATACAGACATTTGACGTGGACCAGGAACATCAAACAGAGGTCATCGCCCTTTCCACGTTTATAAGTGAGTCACCGAAAAATTCTCACTGGCCACCACCGGGAATCAAACCCAGAGTCTTCCAGTTACGCGCCAGATATGCTTCCACTGCAACACAGCGGTCCGAATTCCTCCAGACTCACACACACTAACTGCCAAACCCATTTGGCAGGTGGCTTCTTGGAGCCCCGCACATTGCTGGGGATTCACCAAAGATGGTAAGCAGCAACTGAACAAAAAATTAGAAGGCGAATGAATAATTAATACAGACATTTGACGTGGACCAGGAACATCAAACAGAGGTCATCGCCCTTTCCACGTTTATAAGTGAGTCACCGAAAAATTCTCACTGGCCACCACCGGGAATCAAACCCAGAGTCTTCCAGTTACGCGCCAGATATGCTTCCACTGCAACACAGCGGTCCGAATTCCTCCAGACTCACACGCACTAACTGCCAAACCCATTTGGCAGGTGGCTTCTTGGAGCCCCGCACATTGCTGGGGATTCACCAAAGATGGTAAGCAGCAACTGAACAAAAAATTAGAAGGCGAATGAATAATTAATACAGACATTTGACGTGGGCCAGGAACATCAAACAGAGGTCATCGCCCTTTCCACGTTTATAAGTGAGTCACCGAAAAATTCTCACTGGCCACCACCGGGAATCAAACCCAGAGTCTTCCAGTTACGCGCCAGATATGCTTCCACTGCAACACAGCGGTCCGAATTCCTCCAGACTCACACGCACTAACTGCCAAACCCATTTGGCAGGTGGCTTCTTGGAGCCCCGCACATTGCTGGGGATTCACCAAAGATGGTAAGCAGCAACTGAACAAAAAATTAGAAGGCGAATGAATAATTAATACAGACATTTGACGTGGACCAGGAACATCAAACAGAGGTCATCGCCCTTTCCACGTTTATAAGTGAGTCACCGAAAAATTCTCACTGGCCACCACCGGGAATCAAACCCAGAGTCTTCCAGTTACGCGCCAGATATGCTTCCACTGCAACACAGCGGTCCGAATTCCTCCAGACTCACACGCACTAACTGCCAAACCCATTTGGCAGGTGGCTTCTTCGAGCCCCGCACATTGCTGGGGATTCACCAAAGATGGTAAGCAGCAACTGAACAAAAAATTAGAAGGCGAATGAATAATTAATACAGACATTTGACGTGGACCAGGAACATCAAAGAGAGGTCATCGCTCTTTCCACGTTTATAAGTGAGTCACCGAAAAATTCTCACTGGCCACCACCGGGAATCAAACCCAGAGTCTTCCAGTTACGCGCCAGATATGCTTCCACTGCAACACAGCGGTCCGAATTCCTCCAGACTCACACGCACTAACTGCCAAACCCATTTGGCAGGTGGCTTCTTGGAGCCCCGCACATTGCTGGGGATTCACCAAAGATGGTAAGCAGCAACTGAACAAAAAATTAGAAGGCGAATGAATAATTAATACAGACATTTGACGTGGACCAGGAACATCAAACAGAGGTCATCGCCCTTTCCACGTTTATAAGTGAGTCACCGAAAAATTCTCACTGGCCACCACCGGGAATCAAACCCAGAGTCTTCCAGTTACGCGCCAGATATGCTTCCACTGCAACACAGCGGTCCGAAATCCTCCAGACTCACACGCACTAACTGCCAAACCCATTTGGCAGGTGGCTTCTTGGAGCCCCGCACATTGCTGGGGATTCACCAAAGATGGTAAGCAGCAACTGAACAAAAAATTAGAAGGCGAATGAATAATTAATACATACATTTGACGTGGACCAGGAACATCAAACAGAGGTCATCGCTCTTTCCACGTTTATAAGTGAGTCACCGAAAAATTCTCACTGGCCACCACCGGGAATCAAACCCAGAGTCTTCCAGTTACGCGCCAGATATGCTTCCACTGCAACACAGCGGTCCGAATTCCTCCAGACTCACACGCACTAACTGCCAAACCCATTTGGCAGGTGGCTTCTTGGAGCCCCGCACATTGCTGGGGATTCACCAAAGATGGTAAGCAGCAACTGAACAAAAAATTAGAAGGCGAATGAATAATTAATACAGACATTTGACGTGGACCAGGAACATCAAACAGAGGTCATCGCCCTTTCCACGTTTATAAGTGAGTCACCGAAAAATTCTCACTGGCCACCACCGGGAATCAAACCCAGAGTCTTCCAGTTACGCGCCAGATATGCTTCCACTGCAACACAGCGGTCCGAATTCCTCCAGACTCACACACACTAACTGCCAAACCCATTTGGCAGGTGGCTTCTTGGAGCCCCGCACATTGCTGGGGATTCACCAAAGATGGTAAGCAGCAACTGAACAAAAAATTAGAAGGCGAATGAATAATTAATACAGACATTTGACGTGGACCAGGAACATCAAACAGAGGTCATCGCTCTTTCCACGTTTATAAGTGAGTCACCGAAAAATTCTCACTGGCCACCACCGGGAATCAAACCCAGAGTCTTCCAGTTACGCGCCAGATATGCTTCCACTGCAACACAGCGGTCCGAATTCCTCCAGACTCACACGCACTAACTGCCAAACCCATTTGGCAGGTGGCTTCTTGGAGCCCCGCACATTGCTGGGGATTCACCAAAGATGGTAAGCAGCAGCTGAACAAAAAATTAGAAGGCGAATGAATAATTAATACAGACATTTGACGTGGACCAGGAACATCAAACAGAGGTCATCGCTCTTTCCACGTTTATAAGTGAGTCACCGAAAAATTCTCACTGGCCACCACCGGGAATCAAACCCAGAGTCTTCCAGTTACGCGCCAGATATGCTTCCACTGCAACACAGCGGTCCGAATTCCTCCAGACTCACACGCACTAACTGCCAAACCCATTTGGCAGGTGGCTTCTTGGAGCCCCGCACATTGCTGGGGATTCACCAAAGATGGTAAGCAGCAACTGAACAAAAAATTAGAAGGCGAATGAATAATTAATACAGACATTTGACGTGGACCAGGAACATCAAACAGAGGTCATCGCTCTTTCCACGTTTATAAGTGAGTCACGGAAAAATTCACATTGGCCGCCATCGGGAATCGAACCCAAGGAAGACCCTGTGTTCCATTCCCGGTGGCGGCCAATGAGAATTTTTCCGTGACTCACTTATAAACGTGGAAAGAGCGATGACCACTGTTTGATATTCAAACATTCTGCTGTTTCGAAAATTCACGAAGAAAAAAATATAATTTGTAATTAAACCTTCAGAAAAAATAAAATTTATTGCTTAAAAATAATAACCAAGCTTCAATAGAAAGTAAAATGACTAAATCACACGCATTAATAAAAAAATCATCACCGCCCAATTAGTTTTGCCTTGAACGCGAGTCTGATTCCTGTTACCTTCTGGCTCAGACGCGCGGCTTCAGCCCAAATGCCTGGGTTCGATTTCACCACCGGCGCTAAAGGGTTCTGTTGCGTACGAGCTGAAATATTCAGCGTGTTGGATTTTGCGAAATTTACGTCTAAATGTGGGAAAACTTGAAACGGACTTTTCTGAAATAAACGGAATTCTGATTACGGAAATTGAGTGAAAACACGGAAGTAAAAAAAAAAAAAAAAAAAATACAAGGAGCTTTTAAAACCGGAAATTCCGTTGAGAGACGGACACTTACAAGCAACTTTGCTGCACGTTATTTTCAGAAATTTTTAGTAAATACCCACCACGTACATCTTACAGTGTACATAGCGTGGATATTCGGCTTACGAACGGGCCCCGGAGCTGAGCCCTATGGAGCATGTCTGGGATGCTCTTGGAGATGTAGAAGCTCGTCAGTCAGAACCCTTCCCGAGCTACACACCGCCCTTGATCGAGGAATGGAATTCTTTGGCTCTAGATTTAATGAACAACCAAGTGATGAGTACACTGAAGTGCCAGACGAGCTAATGCAAAATACATAGCAACGTCACTTATGCGCGTACTCGGTTGCGTCCGCCAGTGCGTATATAAAGCGATAGACATCCTTCCCAGCTGTCAGAGCTGTTTTCGGCATGAGAATGACATGTAATAACGATTTAAGCGATTTTCAACGCGGTGTCGTAGTTGGCGCTCGTGAGATGGGCCATAGTATTTCGGAGGTAGAAACGAAGTTCGGATTTTCACGGACGACCATTGCAAGGGTGTACCGTGACTACAAGAATTCCGGCAAAACCTCCAACCTACGATACCAGTGTGGCCGTAAAAAGACATTGGGTGAACGTGACCATCGTCGGCTGTCAAGAATCGTTTCACGCGACACTCTCGCAGATATCATCGGAATTGAATGCTGGAGCCTCAACAAGCATCAGCGTCCGGACTGTGCAACGTACCCTGCACGATATGGGCTTTGGGAGCCGACGCCCAACTGGAGTTACCTTGATAGGTGCACGACACAGAGCTGTGCTCCTCACTTGGGCACGGCAACACTGCCACTGGACACTTGATGGCTGGAAACAAGTAGCCTGGTCTGACGAGTCGCGTTTCCAACTGCATCGGGCAGATGGAAGGATTCGTGTGTGGCGCAAACCCCATGAAGCCATTGATCCCGCCTGTCAACACGGAACTGTACAGGCTGGTGGGGGTCCGTAATGGTATGGAGTGTGTTTAGTTGGACTTCACTGGGACCCCTGGTACATCTACAAATGTCTGTGACCGGCCAACGCTATGTTCGCATCCTTTCTGACGAGGTACACCCGTTCATGTCCTCCATTCACGCTGATGGGCATGGTCTAATCCAACAGGACAATGCACCTCCACACAAGTGTCGGGACGCCACATTATGGTTAGAGGAGCATTCATCTGAGTTTGGGGTGTTGTCATTTCCACCCAAGTGCCCAGATCTGAACGTGATAGAACAAATTTGGGATGCCATGCAACGCGCTATCGAACACAGGAATTCGAGACCTCGGAATACACCGGAATTGTGGAACGCTCTGCAGGAAGTATATGGTGTGCATTGCCTACAGCATATTTCCAGAAGCTAGTGGAGTCCATGCCCCGTCGTAGTTCTGCAGTCCTGCGCTCCCGTGGGGTACTTACCAAGTATTAGACTGGTGTACCAGTTTTTCTGGCACTTCAGTATATGCATTGTCGTTGTGAGAATTGTCTCTCAGTACGATGTGATCACACTTAAGACATTATTAGGTCACATTTTTACATCTCACCTTGGTGCAATTTGTGGATATAATCCTGTATGAATTCATATTTGTCTGTTGTTACAAAATGCTTATTACTATTATGATTCTGTCTCGACATGCCAAGCGTCTCCATCTGGTTTTACGCGTTTTCCTCTTCAGAAGTTTTTTTGTATACGTAGGTCATTTCAAAAGTTTTGCACACTGAGCATGCGCTTCCCGTAGAATGATGCCACCGTTCCAATCATTACGGAAGTTGTGAGTCAAACTTCGGTATACAAAGTTGTGTCTAGGTTTGCTGACTAATTAGTTCCTGTTACAAAAATTCTGCCTAGAAATGGAGGCAGAAAGTGAGTCAGGTCACATCTCGCGTAGCTACCAGCGATCCTAAATTAAAATTTACGAGGAAAATTCCCTTCCGAAATCCATAAAGCTCAGTATGAAGTTTGTGGAATTAGTGTAGTGAATCGTAGCACAATGTCACGGTGGGATTATCGTTTCCCCAAAGGTCGGGAAAGCATAGAAGACGACCCAACAAGCGGACGGCTATCAGATGCAACGGACGACACTTCTGTTGTTATCGTCAACAGTATTTTGGAAGAAGATCGACAGAAAACATGCGAAGAGATTGCATATGAAGCAAACATGTCGACCGCTTCGGTTTTAAAAATTCTAACTGCAAAATTACAGAAGAGAAAAGAGTCTGCCAAATGGATTCCGCATAATCTGAGTGAAGAGCAGTTAGCAAAGGGATCGCAGAATTGCTTCAGCGGTACGAAACAGAAAGCGAACAGCTTTTTGGACAAAATTGTTGTTATAGACGAAACCTGGATACGAGATTTTAAACGGGAACTGAAATCTCAGTACGCTCAGTGGAAACATCCAGAATCACCTCGCCAGAAAGAATTCCGCTGTAAACAATTGAAGATTAAGCTAATGATCATTATGGCTTATGACAAGGGTGGAGTGACATCAGCAGACAGAGTGTCCGAGGGGGCCACTGTATAGCAGAAAACTGCAGAAGGCTTCTGCAAAATCTTTCGCACGCAAAGATTCGCCAAAGAAGGCCCAACATACTCAAAGCTAGTGTCATCATTTTGCACGACAACACGAGGCCGAATGTTTCCCATACACTAAGAGACATTCTGGAAATCTATGGATGTATAGTGCTTCCCCAATCTCCATACAGTCCTGGCATTAGCCTACCAAACTACACGTCCTTCCCCAACCTGAAGAAACTACTTCGCGGGAAAAGATTCAGAATGTTTCTAATAAGGTGACCCGAGTAATCCGACGCCTCAACAATGGAGGTGTCTTGACTGGAATACAAGACTTACCCAAACGTTGGGCCGCTGTCATAAAGAAACATGGAGATCACTTCGAAGGCCTGTAAAGGTATGTGGAAAAAAATAAATTCGTTTTTTAAGAGATAACCCACAGTGTGCAAAACTTTTGAAATGATCCTTGTACTTAACGTTGGGCCGCTGTCATAAAGAAACATGGAGATTACTTCGAAGGCCTGTAAAGGTATGTTGGAAAATAAATTCGTTTTTTAAGAGATAACCCACAGTGTGCAAAACTTTTGAAATGATCCTTGTACTTAAAGAATAACGTTGGGCCGCTGTCATAAAGAAACATGGAGATTACTTCGAAGGCCTGTAAAGGTATGTTGGAAAATAAATTCGTTTTTTAAGAGATAACCCACAGTGTGCAAAACTTTTGAAGTGATCCTTGTACTTAAAGAATAACGTTGGGCCGCTGTCATAAAGAAACATGGAGATCACTTCGAAGGCCTGTAAAGGTATGTTGGAAAATAAATTCGTTTTTTAAGAGATAACCCACAGTGTGCAAAACTTTTGAAATGATCCTTGTACTTAAAGAATAACGTTGGGCCGCTGTCATAAAGAAACATGGAGATTACTTCGAAGGCCTGTAAAGGTATGTTGGAAAATAAATTCGTTTTTTAAGAGATAACCCACAGTGTGCAAAACTTTTGAAATGATCCTTGTACTTAAAGAATAAGGTTGGGCCGCTGTCATAAAGAAACATGGAGATTACTTCGAAGGCCTGTAAAGGTATGTTGGAAAATAAATTCGTTTTTTAAGAGATAACCCACAGTGTGCAAAACTTTTGAAATGATCCTTGTACTTAAAGAATAACGTTGGGCCGCTGTCATAAAGAAACATGAAGATCACTTCGAAGGCCTGTAAAGGTATGTTGGAAAATAAATTCGTTTTTTAAGAGATAACCCACACTGTGCAAAACTTTTGAAATGATCCTTGTACTTAAAGAATAACGTTGGGCCGCTGTCATAAAGAAACATGGAGATTACTTCGAAGGCCTGTAAAGGTATGTTGGAAAATAAATTCGTTTTTTAAGAGATAACCCACAGTGTGCAAAACTTTTGAAGTGATCCTTGTACTTAAAGAATAACGTTGGGCCGCTGTCATAAAGAAACATGGAGATCACTTCGAAGGCCTGTAAAGGTATGTTGGAAAATAAATTCGTTTTTTAAGAGATAACCCACAGTGTGCAAAACTTTTGAAATGATCCTTGTACTTAAAGAATAACGTTGGGCCGCTGTCATAAAGAAACATGGAGATTACTTCGAAGGCCTGTAAAGGTATGTTGGAAAATAAATTCGTTTTTTAAGAGATAACCCACAGTGTGCAAAACTTTTGAAATGATCCTTGTACTTAAAGAATAACGTTGGGCCGCTGTCATAAAGAAACATGAAGATCACTTCGAAGGCCTGTAAAGGTATGTTGGAAAATAAATTCGTTTTTTAAGAGATAACCCACAGTGTGCAAAACTTTTGAAATGATCCTTGTACTTAAAGAATAACGTTGGGCCGCTGTCATAAAGAAACATGGAGATTACTTCGAAGGCCTGTAAAGGTATGTTGGAAAATAAATTCGTTTTTTAAGAGATAACCCACAGTGTGCAAAACTTTTGAAATGATCCTTGTACTTAAAGAATAACGTTGGGCCGCTGTCATAAAGAAACATGAAGATCACTTCGAAGGCCTGTAAAGGTATGTTGGAAAATAAATTCGTTTTTTAAGAGATAACCCACAGTGTGCAAAACTTTTGAAGTGATCCTTGTACTTAAAGAATAACGTTGGGCCGCTGTCATAAAGAAACATGGAGATCACTTCGAAGGCCTGTAAAGGTATGTTGGAAAATAAATTCGTTTTTTAAGAGATAACCCACAGTGTGCAAAACTTTTGAAATGATCCTTGTACTTAAAGAATAACGTTGGGCCGCTGTCATAAAGAAACATGGAGATTACTTCGAAGGCCTGTAAAGGTATGTTGGAAAATAAATTCGTTTTTTAAGAGATAACCCACAGTGTGCAAAACTTTTGAAATGATCCTTGTACTTAAAGAATAACGTTGGGCCGCTGTCATAAAGAAACATGAAGATCACTTCGAAGGCCTGTAAAGGTATGTTGGAAAATAAATTCGTTTTTTAAGAGATAACCCACAGTGTGCAAAACTTTTGAAATGATCCTTGTACTTAAAGAATAACGTTGGGCCGCTGTCATAAAGAAACATGGAGATTACTTCGAAGGCCTGTAAAGGTATGTTGGAAAATAAATTCGTTTTTTAAGAGATAACCCACAGTGTGCAAAACTTTTGAAATGATCCTTGTACTTAAAGAATAACGTTGGGCCGCTGTCATAAAGAAACATGAAGATCACTTCGAAGGCCTGTAAAGGTATGTTGGAAAATAAATTCGTTTTTTAAGAGATAACCCACACTGTGCAAAACTTTTGAAATGATCCTTGTACTTAAAGAATAACGTTGGGCCGCTGTCATAAAGAAACATGGAGATTACTTCGAAGGCCTGTAAAGGTATGTTGGAAAATAAATTCGTTTTTTAAGAGATAACCCACAGTGTGCAAAACTTTTGAAATGTGCCTTGTACTTAAAGAATAACGTTGGGCCGCTGTCATAAAGAAACATGGAGATTACTTCGAAGGCCTGTAAAGGTATGTTGGAAAATAAATTCGTTTTTTAAGAGATAACCCACAGTGTGCAAAACTTTTGAAATGATCCTTGTACTTAAAGAATAACGTTGGGTCGCTGTCATAAAGAAACATGAAGATCACTTCGAAGGCCTGTAAAGGTATGTTGGAAAATAAATTCGTTTTTTAAGAGATAACCCACAGTGTGCAAAACTTTTGAAATGATCCTTGTACTTAAACAATAACGTTGGGCCGCTGTCATAAAGAAACATGGAGATTACTTCGAAGGCCTGTAAAGGTATGTTGGAAAATAAATTTGTTTTTTAAGAGATAACCCACAGTGTGCAAAACTTTTGAAATGATCCTTGTACTTAAAGAATAACGTTGGGCCGCTGTCATAAAGAAATATGGAGATCACTTTGAAGGCCTGTAAAGGTATGTTGGAAAATAAATTCGTTTTTTAAGAGATAACCCACAGTGTGCAAAACTTTTGAAATGATCCTTGTACTTAAAGAATAACGTTGGGCCGCTGTCATAAAGAAACATGGAGATCACTTTGAAGGCCTGTAAAGGTATGTTGGAAAATAAATTCGTTTTTTAAGAGATAACCCACAGTGTGCAAAACTTTTGAAATGATCCTTGTACTTAACGTTGGGCCGCTGTCATAAAGAAACATGGAGATTACTTCGAAGGCCTGTAAAGGTATGTTGGAAAATAAATTCGTTTTTTAAGAGATAACCCACAGTGTGCAAAACTTTTGAAATGATCCTTGTACTTAAAGAATAACGTTGGGCCGCTGTCATAAAGAAACATGGAGATCACTTTGAAGGCCTGTAAAGGTATGTTGGAAAATAAATTCGTTTTTTAAGAGATAACCCACAGTGTGCAAAACTTTTGAAATGATCCTTGTACTTAAAGAATAACGTTGGGCCGCTGTCATAAAGAAACATGGAGATCACTTTGAAGGCCTGTAAAGGTATGTTGGAAAATAAATTCGTTTTTTAAGAGATAACCCACAGTGTGCAAAACTTTTGAAATGATCCTTGTACTTAACGTTGGGCCGCTGTCATAAAGAAACATGGAGATTACTTCGAAGGCCTGTAAAGGTATGTTGGAAAATAAATTCGTTTTTTAAGAGATAACCCACAGTGTGCAAAACTTTTGAAATGATCCTTGTACTTAACGTTGGGCCGCTGTCATAAAGAAACATGAAGATTACTTCGAAGGCCTGTAAAGGTATGTTGGAAAATAAATTCGTTTTTTAAGAGATAACCCACAGTGTGCAAAACTTTTGAAATGATCCTTGTACTTAACGTTGGGCCGCTGTCATAAAGAAACATGGAGATTACTTCGAAGGCCTGTAAAGGTATGTTGGAAAATAAATTCGTTTTTTAAGGGATAACCCACAGTGTGCAAAACTTTAGAAATGATCCTTGTACTTAACGTTGGGCCGCTGTCATAAAGAAACATGGAGATTACTTCGAAGGCCTGTAAAGGTATGTTGGAAAATAAATTCGTTTTTTAAGAGATAACCCACAGTGTGCAAAACTTTTGAAATGATCCTTGTACTTAACGTTGGGCCGCTGTCATAAAGAAACATGAAGATTACTTCGAAGGCCTGTAAAGGTATGTTGGAAAATAAATTCGTTTTTTAAGAGATAACCCACAGTGTGCAAAACTTTTGAAATGATCCTTGTACTTAACGTTGGGCCGCTGTCATAAAGAAACATGAAGATTACTTCGAAGGCCTGTAAAGGTATGTTGGAAAATAAATTCGTTTTTTAAGAGATAACCCACAGTGTGCAAAACGTTTGAAATGATCCTTGTACTTAACGTTGGGCCGCTGTCATAAAGAAACATGGAGATTACTTCGAAGGCCTGTAAAGGTATGTTGGAAAATAAATTCGTTTTTTAAGAGATAACCCACAGTGTGCAAAACTTTTGAAATGATCCTTGTACTGAACTTTGGGCCGCTGTCATAAAGAAACATGAAGATTACTTTGAAGGCCTGTAAAAGTATGTTTGAAAATAAATTCGTTTTTTAAGAGATAACCCACAGTGTGCAAAACTTTTGAAATGATCCTTGTACTTAACGTTGGGCCGCTGTCATAAAGAAACATGAAGATTACTTCGAAGGCCTGTAAAGGTATGTTGGAAAATAAATTCGTTTTTTAAGAGATAACCCACAGTGTGCAAAACTTTTGAAATGATCCTTGTACTTAACGTTGGGCCGCTGTCATAAAGAAACATGGAGATTACTTCGAAGGCCTGTAAAGGTATGTTGGAAAATAAATTCGTTTTTTAAGAGATAACCCACAGTGTGCAAAACTTTTGAAATGATCCTTGTACTTAAACAATAACGTTGGGCCGCTGTCATAAAGAAACATGGAGATTACTTCGAAGGCCTGTAAAGGTATGTTGGAAAATAAATTCGTTTTTTAAGAGATAACCCACAGTGTGCAAAACTTTTGAAATGATCCTTGTACTTAACGTTGGGCCGCTGTCATAAAGAAACATGGAGATTACTTCGAAGGCCTGTAAAGGTATGTTGGAAAATAAATTCGTTTTTTAAGAGATAACCCACAGTGTGCAAAACTTTTGAAATGATCCTTGTACTTAACGTTGGGCCGCTGTCATAAAGAAACATGGAGATTACTTCGAAGGCCTGTAAAGGTATGTTGGAAAATAAATTCGTTTTTTAAGAGATAACCCATAGTGTGCAAAACTTTTGAAATGATCCTTGTACTTAACGTTGGGCCGCTGTCATAAAATCATGGAGATTACTTCGAATGTCTGTAAAGGTACGTTGTGAAATAAATTCGTTTCTTAAAAGACAGCCCACAGTGTACAAAACATTTTAAATGTCACGAATTCTTCAATTTTTTTTTCAGAGCTGAATTTTGCCAAGAAATCACTCATTTCTAACAGTGCGACGGCAAAAAAAATGACAAATCTTGCCTTTGGGTTTTGTTTATGTTTAAACTCTGTGTCCTTTTGTCTGGTGGAGATAGTTTATTTGTTTCACGATGCGTCAAATTCGCATTTCCTACTGTGGGAAGTAATATTTCTTCGCTGCCTTTTCTTGTGACTACCTGGCAGGCTTCACTGAAATTATCTACATAATAAAAGTAAACATCACGGGCATCGTTTTTTTTTCGTTTTTTTCAATATGCCATTGTACACTTTTTATCTACAAAAACCACGACAAAAAAAAATTGTTTGTGAAGGATATCATGTAAACTTACTAGCCTACATTTAATTGTTTCTTCCAAAAGCACAGCAAGCTTTTTCTTGTACTTTAATTTCATTTAACTTCGCTTTTTCTTTCTTTTTCTTTTTTCTATTTTTTTTTTTTTTTTTTTTTTTTCGACGTAGGACTACGTCTAACACCGTGGATAGTATGGGGAGACTTACGGGCGATCGCTAGTGCCGGAAATAGGTCAGATTAAAATCATTATAATTTTAAAAATACGTGCCGCATATTAATCATGTTAGCATATTCGTAAGCAGCGTGGAGTCCAATTCGCGAACTGAGCAAAACACGTGCGCGAGACGCTCGCCTCGCTCCCTGTGCGCGGGGGAGGTGAAGAAACATTTCTGGGTGTGTCGCCGCGTTTGATTCAGTCTATCGCGGCAACCGTGACCGCAGCACGATCATGATCATGTGATCACACGTAGAGAAGGGAGTGTCTGACCCCAGGTCTTAAACAAACCTTAGAAATAGGAAGCTAGGAGATTTGGGCTAGAGTGCCCGATAGGAAAGTGACACGGAAGCGAAGTAGAAAGGGGGAGGAAGACGCCCTTATTTATTACCGGGGTGAGGGGTGGGGGTAGTGCCCGGGGTCCGACAGCTTGACGTGCCCATCCAACGCAGTGCAGGTATTTAGTGGTTCGAACGTTCGTACCTGCCCAGGATCGAACCTGAAGTTATCTCCATGGCAGTCAAGAACGCTGACCACTAGGCCACCCCAAGCCCGAGCGCAGCACGACTGTGCGTGGTATCGTTTAAAGCTCTCGATGACATCTATTAACAAGAAAGATAACACCGAATTTTCGGGTGTAATAAGCACGTCTTTTGATTTATATTCAGAAGAAGAATGAACTCTTAACTCTTCTTGTTTTTTTTTTTTTTTTTTTTTAATTGTAGGTTTTTTTTTCTTTGGTTGTAGGTTTTTTTTTTTTTTTTGGTTGGAGGTTTAACGACCACCGTGAGCAACTCAATGGGCTATAAGCAGTCACCCGTCCGTAATTTAGGGTTACTGGTTCCAGGGAAGGGAGAGAACCAGTACCGTAAGACAAACAACATCCATGCCTCACCGGGATTCGAACCCGGACCCAGTTCGGACGAATGATCAGAGGCCATCGCTTAGACCACTGCGCCACCGGGGCGGCCCAAATAAAGTATTCAGAAGAAGAATGGAGTTTATGTAAAAATAAGTGTTTTTTTTTTTTTTTTTTGGTTGAAAGTTTTAACGTCCGCAGTGAGCAACTCAATAGGCTATAAGCAGTCGCCCGTCAATAATTTGGAGTCACTGGTTCCAGGGAAGGGAAAGAGCCAGTGCCGTAAGACAAACACAACATCCATGCCTCACCAGGATTCGAACCCGGACCCTTCTCAGACGAATGGTCATAGGGCAGCGCTTAGACCACTGAGCCGGTGAAGTAAGTGTTAAAATCGTAATCCTCATAATTATATCATATTATGTTATTAATAGCATGTACACAAAATTTAGAAAAAAGTTACTTCTATTACTTAACAACTGAAAAATAAACTTAGCAATTTTAAAAGAAACAGTACTGGGAGCGGGGAGGGGAGGGTGACGTGTGAGATAATAGGCGCCAAGTGACCCTACATTTTTTAGGGGGGAGGGCACAAATAAGTATAAACTAATGCTTTGGGGAGGGAGCATTCTCGGAAATAGTTTCTCTGAAAATGTAGCTTTTCAATTGCCATACCTTAGGTTTTTACATGCCTTTTAAAGCACCTCATGCAGTCATGTGATGATGAAAACCATCATCACATGACTGCATACTGTTGTGTATAGAATGATTGCTCCAAAGCAATCATGCCGCCCCTGGTGGCGCAGTGGTCTAAGCGATGGCCTCTGATCATTCTTCCGAAGGGGTCCGGGTTCGAATCCCGGTGAGGCATGGATGTTGTGTTTGTCTTTCGGCACTGGCTCTCTCCCTTCCCTGGAACCAGTGGCCCTAAATTAGGGACGGGCGACTGCTTATAGCCCATTGAGTTGCTAACGGTGGTCGCTAAACCTCCAAGAAAAAAGAAAAAAAGCGATCATGCCGCCCCGGTGGCGCAGTGGTCTAAGCGATGGCCTCTGATGATTCTTCCGAAGGGGTCCGGGTTCGAATCCCGGTGAGGCATGGATGTTGTGTTTGTCTTACGGCACTGGCTCTCTCCCTTCCCTGGAACCAGTGGCCCTAAATTAGGGACGGGCGACTGCTTATAGCCTATTGAGTTGCTAACGGTGGTCGTTAAACCTGCAAGAAAAAAAAAAAAAAGGAATCAGGCCGCCCCGGTGGCGCAGTGGTCTAAGCGATGGCCTCTGATCATTCATCCGAAGGGGGTTCGGGTTCGAATCCCGGTGAGGCATGGATGTCGTGTTTGTCTTTCGGTACTGGCTCTCCCCTTCCCTGAAACCAGTGGCCCTAAATTAGGGATGGGCGACTGCTTATAGCCCGTTGAGTTGCTAACGGTGGTCGTTAAACGTCCAAGAAAAAGAAAAAAAAAGGAATCATGCCGCCCCGGTGGCGCAGATGGTCTAAGCGATGGCCTCTGATCATTCATCCGAAGGGGTTAGGGTTCGAATCTCGGTGAGGCATGGATGTCGTTTTTGTGTTTCGGCACTGGCTCTCCCCTTCCCTGAAACCAGTGGCCCTAAATTAGGGACGGGTGACTGCTTATAACCCATTTAGTTGCTAACGGCGGTCGGTAAACCTCCATGCCGCCCCGGTGGCGCAGTGGTCTAAGCGATGGCCTCTGATCATTCGTCTGTAAGGGGTCCGGGTTCGAATCCCGGTGAGGCATGGATGTTGTGTTTGTCTTACGGCATTGGCTCTCTCCCTTCCCTGGAACCAGTGGCCCTAAATTAGGGACGGGCGACTGCTTATAGCCCATTGAGTTGCTCACGGTGGTCGTTAAACCTCCAATCAAAAAAAAAAAAATCGCGGTGAGGTATTTATGTTGTGTTTGCCTTTCGGCACTGGCTCTCTCCCTTCCCTGGAACCAGTGACCCTAAATTTGGGACGGGCGACTGCTTATAGCCCACTGAGTTGCTCAAGGTGGTCGTTAAACCTCCAATAAACAAAAAGCAATTGTAGCGTTTTCCCCTTGTCTGTATGCCACACTTTATAACATTTAAAAGGCAAACAAGTGGTTCTTAGTTTTTCCCAAGAAGTTCAGGAGGCACGTGCCCCCCCTCCCCCGCTACGCTTTTGTGTGAGATAACCCAGGTCTCGGACCCTAGATACGCAACTGAGCCTCCCCCATAACTTTTGAAATGGTACGCTTCTGCGGAACAGTAAGTGTTTTGAAAACAAAGAAGTTAAATTACAAACGCCAGAGGAGACAATTAGATAACATGAGAACATTCCAGTTTTTCCAAAGAGCATGTGAAAAAATGCACTGCATCTGGTTTCCGAATAAATATTTCATGAGAGTTCTCAAAGTTGCACTTGGAGGAGGCAACGAACGTGATTTTGTTAAATATCACTTAACGCATCACACATGCAGACACTCTTCATTTTTAATTTTTTTTATTATTTTATCATTCCTTCTTCTCAGAACGCAGGAGAACGTGATTTCGCCGATTTCGCCCTGGAAGGAAGTTTGCTGAAAAATGCCAAAGCGCGCGAATTCGAGAATGTTGATGACGTCACGCGTAGGACGTTTCACGGACAGTAAGTTCGTCTGCGGGACAACATCTCTCCTGTGTGCCACTGAGTCCGGATGATCTGAACTTCCGCGTGGAACTGAATTGGGGGAATGATTTACAGGTTGTTAACTTGCTGCCAGCCGTGAATTCTACTGAGGTGGACATAATTTGCTCTGGTAAGTTCGAAATGACACTTTCTTTTCAAGTTTGGTTTTATCTTCTTCGCAATGCGTTGCAAAGCTTGATTCTAAATTTTTATGCTTCCAATAAGTAAATAATTTTGAGTATCTTTTGCGTCCTCCGAACCAGAGTTTGTCAAAAATTTTGGACCCTTACCCAGCCGTCACATAATTGGACCTCACCCGGATCTGCAAGTGACCAGGATGAATCTGCTTTGAACTATGGCATTATACAGGGTGTTCAAAAAGTCTCTTCGCAGGTTATATGAAAATCAAACAAATGTATTATAGGAACGTGTAATTTATTCGCTTACTTACGGGAAGAAGTACTAAAACTGTCGCCATTTATTTGCAAGTAACTGATTTACACACGTTTTCAATGGTGCTACACTCAAAAGTTTTGAATTAGGCAACATGTATGTTTAATTTCAGACTTTGCTGTTTTCTTGATAATATATCAAGCTTCAGAATATATTTCGCAACAGCAATTTTATGATGAGCTGAAAATTCCAAAATGTGGATGCTGTCTGTTTTCATCATTACCCCTCATAAGGGACACTTGCAACACTATTTTTAAGCACTTATGAAAAAGCAATGAAATAATATCGACAGCTTCCTTAAAAGTTCATTAATTCAGGAGGGTAACCAAACTCTGTCATGCCTCCCCGGTGGCGTAGTGGTCTAACGCGGATGGCTTATTTGTCCTGGAGGGGTCTGGGTTCGAATCCCGGTGCGGCATGGTTGCTGTGTTTGTCTTACAGCACTGGCTCTCTCTCCCTTCCATGGAACCAGTAGCCTTAAATTACGGACGGGCGACTGCTTACAGCCCATTGAGTTGTTTACGGTGGTCGTCAAACCTTCAATAATAAAAAAAAATCTCTGTCACAGAGAGCTCGTGTTCGATTCTCGAGTGGCAAACCAGTAACCCTCATGTAAAAAACTTATTTCGAACAGTGACACAGATATTTGTAGGTAACAGAGTGGATTTGAGGCGTACGTTTCTGTCAAGTAGTCCGGTTAGCCCCGGGTAAAGCTTCGGTGTCGCAGTAGTCTGAGCGATGGTTTATGACCATTCGTCCGAGAAGGGTCCGGGTTCGAATCCCGGTGAGGCATAGATGTTGTTTGTCTTTTGGCGCCGGCTCTCTCCTTTCCCTGGAACCAGTGACCCTAAATTAGGAACGGGCCAATGCTTATAGCTCATTGAGTTGCACACGGTGGGCGTTAAACCTTCAAGCAAAAAAACAAACGAAAAACAGGTGGTATGTTTCCCTCTTTCCTATAACCGGTGGACGTTGGAACGAACGACGGCTTACATCCCTAAGAGTTTCTTATGGTGGTCGTGAGAGAGAAAAAAAGTTTGGGTGTTTGCGTATTCATTTTTTTCTTCTCTATGGAGACTTGTTAATCTGATTGAGCGTCAAGTGCAGTGAAGCCGCCCGGTGGCGCAGTGGTCTAAGCGATGGCCTCTGATCATTCATCCGTAAGGGGTCCGGGTTCGAATCCCGGTGAGGCATGGATGTTTGTCTTACGGCACTGGCTCTCTCCCTTCCCTGGAACCAGTGGACCTAAATTAGGGACGGGCGACTGCTTATAGCCCATTGAGTTACTCACGGTGGTCGTTAAACCTTCAATAAAAAAAAAGAGGGGGGATTGAAAATGTTTTTTTTTTTAAATAAAACTGGCACATTGGTCTAAGCAATGGCTTCTGTTCATTCGTCCGAAAGGGAACGGGGTTCGAATCCCGGTGAACCATGGACGTTGTGTTTGTCTTACGGCACTGGATCTCTCTCCCTTACCTGGAATCAGTGACCCTGAATTAGGGACGGGCGACTGCTTATAGCCCATTGAGTTGCTCACGGTAGTCGTTAAACCTCCAATCGCCGCCCCGGTGGCGCAGTGGTCTAAGGCGCTGGCCTCTGATCATTCGTCCGTAAGGGGTCTGGGTTCGAATCCCGGTCAGGCATGGATGTTGTGTTTGCCTTACGGCACTGGCTCTCTCCCTTCCCTGGAACCAGTGACCCTAAATTAGGGACGGACGACTGCTTATAGCCCATTGAGTTGCTCACGGTGGTCGTTAAACCTCCAATCAAAAAAAAAAAAAAAAAAAGTACAGTGAAATCTCCGACTGATGGTAACTGCTCGCAACAGTGGCACAGACACAGGGAGGGCCGAAGGGGTCCTCCCCCCCTTTTGACTGACAGAACGGAAAATTGTTACGTCGAAGTTTGAAACAAGAAATCACGATACGCGATCTACATATACTTCTTAATCATGTACCGTACAATTATAACATACAATTATTATAAAGGAGTAGTTTTGTTAAATAAATTTAGAAAAATCTAACCAGAAACATAATTTCATCTACTGCTTCTAATCGATTAAACTTTCTTTGCTGGCAACTGGATAAGAATAAATGTGCCGCCCCGGTGGCGCAGTGGTCTAAGGCGTTGGCCTCTGATCATTCGTCCGAAGGGGTCCGGGTTCGAATCCCGGTGAGGCATGGATGTTGTGTTTGTCTTACGGCACTGGCTCTCTCCCTTCCCTAGAACCAGTGACCCTAAATTAGGGACGGGCGACTGCTTATAGCCCATTGAGTTGCTCACGGTGGTCGTTAAACCTCAAAAAAAAAAAAAAAAAAAAAAAAAAAAAAAGAATAAATGTATAAAAGTCCAGCTTCTCAATTGTTAGTCGCCCGAAAGGGGTCCGGATCCCGGTGAGGCATGGATGTTTGCCTTACGGCACTGGCTCTCTCGCCTCCCTGGGACCAGTGACCCTAAATTAGGGACGTGCGACTGCTTATAGCCCATTGAGTTGCTCACGGTGGTCGTTAAACCTCCAATAAATGAAAATAAAATAAAAAAATGTTGAAGTATTTACTTTTAACGGTAAACGTAGGGGGGGGGGCTCACTCAACTTTGGGAAAATTCTGTGCGCGCTACTGACTGCTCGGACCTCCAAAAAGTGACCGTTGTTCGTAGGTTAGGCCTATTTCAACATTACTAGTCCTTAGCGTTTGTACAAAAGCAAAATAAATGTACGAAACTTAGGCTCATAGAGAGCCCTAGCAATACTTTCTCCAAATGCTGAATAAAACAGTGTACTAAATAAATAAACCGTGGTGTACGTTAGAGGTGAGGAACCGTTTCGTGTTGGAAGGCTGCATGCATTGACTTAACTGTAATTTAACAAGGCCGCATTCAAGAAATTTCAATTAGACGTTCTTCGAAATATACATTATTCTGTAGGAATCTTACTCTATACTAACTTCAAGTTAGTAAAATCATGCAATGCACTGATTATGATATGCTTTCCAACATACCAGAAATCGCAAGCAGACAAACCCTCCTCTCTACCCTAACTATTATTTTTTTCAGTATACCTCCGAAGAACAAAGTTTTTCAAAATGCTTCTTTAAAGTTGTAGAACCATTTTTACTCAAGTTATCACTCAGGTTATGAGGATACTATCTGTGGAATAAATCTCGCTCCTGTGCCCTGACCTTTGACCCCATTTCAATGACATTCAACAGAACCGGTTCAGTGTATTTCCGGAACAATATGATGAAGTTTTGTCGCAATCGAAGCATTTTTATTTAAGTTTGACGCATAAGGGTGATGGAATGAATCCCGCACCTGTGTCCTGACCTTTGACCCTATTACGTCCATTTACAGTAGGGTTTCACCCCAGGTTGTCCCCCACCACGTACTAAAATTCCATCGAAATCGAACCATCCGCTCCGGTAGCGCAATGGTCTAAGCGATGGCTTCTGATCATTCGCACGGAAGGGGTCCGGGTTCGAATCCCGGTGAGGCATGGATGTTGTGTTTGTCTTACGGCACTGGCTCTCACCATTCCCTGGAACCAGTGTACCTAAATTAGGGACGGGCGACTGCTTATAGCCCATTGAGCATTGAGTTGCTCATGGTGGTCGTTAAACCTCCAATAAAAAAAAAGCCCATCGAGTTGCTCACGGTGGTCGTTAAACCTACAATCAAAAAAAAAAAAAACCGACCGGGTTCGAATTCCGGTGAGCCATGGATGTTGTGCTTGTCTTACGGCACTGGCTCTCTCCCTTCCCTGGAACCAGTGACCCTAAATTAGGGACGGGCGACTGCTTAGAGCCCATTGAGTTGCTCACGGTGGTCGTTAAACCTCCAATCAAAAAAAGAGGGGGGGGGGTTGAAAATATTTTCTTTTCAAAAATAAAACTGGGACATTAGTCTAAGCAATGGCTTCTGGTCATTGGTCCGAAAAGGGACCGGGTTCGAATCCCGGTGAGCCATGGATGTTGTGCTTGTCTTACGGCACTGGATCTGTACCTTCCCGGAACCAGCGACCCTAAATTAGGGACGGGCGACTGCTTAATAGCCCATTGAGTTGCTCACGGCTGTTGTTAAACCTTGAATAAAAAATATTCGGGAGGGTTTGAACCCCCCAAAGCCGCCCCCGGTGGCGCAGTGTTCTAAGAGATGGCCTCTGATCATTCGTACGAAAGGGGTCCGGGTTCGAATCCCGGTGAGGCATGGATGTTGTGTTTGTCTTTCGGAACTGGCTCTCTCCTTTCCCTGGAACCAGTGACCCTAAATTAGGTACGGGCGACTGCTTATAGCCCATTGAGTTGTTCACGGTGGTCGTTAAACCTTCAATCAAAAAAAAATAAAAAAGAAAAAAGAACCCCCAAACCACTCCCTGGGTGCGACGGAATCGTACAGCAATGCTGGAGCTCGCATCACGTAGGAGTAAGGTTTTAAATCCATTACTTTCATTCGAGCACACCATTGTACCCACCGTAATGAAACCCATTCTACCCGAGGCGTAGTTTTCTTAGCAATAGTCTTTATACTTATCTCACTCCTCTTTTCGAAGTACCGAAGGAACTGCGTAAATTACGGAGAGATGTGTCCGTTAAATCTTCTTCCGGGCTGACAAAGGTGCCCGTTGACCGCTGTTAAGTAGTTCCGTTGTTCGGAGGTTATCCCTAATGTTAATCACACTGCCACTGTTCTGTACCAACCAAACCTTACCGTTACTGGGAGGTTTCACTGTACAACCAAATGGAGCAGTTCCGGTGACTCAGTGGTCTGAAGCACCGTATTCCGGCCACTTTTTCGAAATGGACCCGGATTATAGTCCCATTTAGAACTTGTAGTGTTGTGTCGAAATTGGGTAAGAAATTTTGGACCTGGACAAATCTGCTTTGAACTACTATACCGTGCAAATTAATTGGGACAAGCTATTTTATTTTCAGAATCGTAATGTGATCGCCGGTTGATGTCGGAAACCCACGTAAACCGGTTTTATCAGCTGTGAGGTTGTGTGACTGTTAGAACTTGATAGTAAGAATGTGGTTTGACCGGCTTTAAACAGGAAATAGGCACTTCAGCTTCAGTTATGAGCTTTCGTGTGTGACAGGTGGATGTTAGTTTTTGCTCTCTGTGAGTACGTGTTGCTTTCGTGTATTGAAAAATGGATATTTCCCCAAGGAAGCGTGCAAAAATAATTGCTCTGAAGGATCACACTTCTATGACAGTGAGAGATATCGCTTCTGCAGTTGGTGTAGGCAAATCAAGTGTATCAAGATTGCTTACGCAATACAATGCATCTGGATCATTGTCTCCAAAAAGGAGAGGTAAATGTGGAAGAAAACGAAAAACAACTCCACGAACCGATGAATATCTAATCAGAAATAGTAAAATGAATCCCAAAAGGAAAAAAACAAGCACCGACCTTCAAAGAGATTTATTGGCTAGTGGTTGTGATGTTAGTGATTCAACTGTGCGCCGTAGGCTTCTGGAAGTTGGCCGGAAGGCAAGAAGACCAACGAAAAAACAATATTTGAATGCGAAAATGAAGATAAAACGTTTAGCATGGGCCAAAAAACATAAATCATGAACTGCTGACGACTGGAAAAAGGTAATTTTCAGTGATGAAACTCATTTATTTGTGCAGGGTTACCAAGCAAATGTCGTTAGACGAAGCAACTGTGAACCTTTAAGACCTGAGCATGTCAAACAAACTGTAAAACACCCTCTGAAACAGATGTTTTGGGGTTTTTTCACATCAAATGGCACTGGAAGCTTAGTTCCTGTTCAAGGTATGATGAATTCAGCCAAGTACATAGAAATATTACAACGTAGGATTGTTCCATTCTTGCAAACTTTTGACGGGACATTTCAACATGACTTGGCCCCATGTCACAATTCGAAATTTGTCAAGCTGGAAAATCAAATTCATTTGCTTGATTGGCCTGGAAATTCACCAGACTTAAATCCCATCGAAACCTTGTGGAATATTTTGAAGAGACGTTTAGGTAAAATGGACTGTACAACCAAAGAACGCATGATAACGAATGCTGTAAAAGTGTGGTTCCACGATTATGAAGTCAAAAATATGTGCACTCAATTAGTGGAGTCATGCCAAAACGAATTCAAGAGGTCATTTCTGCTAAAGAAGGACATACTTATACAGGTAGGGTGTATTTGAGTCGCGGAGCTGGGAAAACAAGGGGATAAAGATTAATAGAGATTATCTAACCCACCTTCGTTTTGCTGATGACGTAGTCATTTTTGCAACTACCCCATCAGAGCTGCAGAGTATGATCCAGGAACTTGCTGACAAGTGTTAAGAAGTGGGATTAAAATTGAACTTTCAGAAGACAAAAGTGATGTACAATGCTTTTACAAGAAATGAAGATTTATCGATTGATGGAGAAAAGCTGGAGATAAGACACGTACGTTTATCTTGGACAGCAGATATCAAGTGAGGGTCACATTGATGAAGAAATTAATCGGCGTATAAAACTTGGATGGAGAGCTTTTGGAAGAAACATTATAGTTTTCAAAGAGCAATATACCATTATGTCTTAAAAGAAAAGTGTTTGATCAATGCATCCTTCCAGTGCTTACGTATGGTACAGAGACGTGGACCTTAACTAAAAGAGACCTACAAAGGCTGCAGACAACTCAAAGCAGCATGAAGAGGTGCATGCTTGGTGTAACCAGGAGAGATAAGAAGAGGAACTCGTGGATCCGAAAAATGACAAGAGTGGAAGACATCATGATCTGAGTTAAATCCCTGAAATGGCAATGGGCTGGACATACTGCCAGAAGGACAGATCATCGATGGACAGCCGAAATTTTAGATTGGATTCCAAGGGACAGGAAAAGACCCAGAAGACCACATGGGAGATCGGGGGATGGAATTCGAAAGTATGCAGGAGTGACATGGAGGAGACTGGCACAAGGCAGACCGTTGTGGAGGAAACTTGGCGAGACATTCGTCCAGCAGTGGATTGATAATGGTTGACGATGATGATGATGATCAAACCACAGAATGATATAAAGGCATAGCTTTGGAAAAAAGTGATTTTTTACTTTGTCCCAATTAATTTGCACAGTACAGTATAAATTCGATTATATCATCGTTGTCGTTAATCACTATCAACTACTGCTGGATGAAGGTCTCTCAAAGTTTCTTCAACAATGGACTGTCTTGGGCTATTCTCCTCCATCCACCCATCTCCCACGTTGCCTTCTGGGTCTTTTCATGTCCCTTGGAATCCAGCCTAAAATTTTGGTTGCGCCTGGGTGGGTCTGTTCTCCTGGCAATATGTCTAGCCTATTGCCATTTCAGGGATTTTATTCTGGTCATAATGTCATCCACTCCTGTCATTTTCCTTATCCACAAGTTCCTCTTCTTATCTTTCCTCGTAACACCAAGCATGCATCTCTCCATGCCTCTTTGAATTGTCTACAGACTTTGTATGTCTTTTTTTACGCTTTCCAAGCGTAGGTTGAAGAAGCGTATATGCTCCAGCTTTGTCCGTCTGTCTGTCCGCACGATAACACGCGTAAAAATGGTTCGATTTCGATGAAATTTTAGTATGTGGTAGGGGATCACCCTGGAACGAACCCAATTGAAAATGAGCGAAATGGGGTCAAAGGTCAAAACATAGGAGCGGGATCCATTCCATTGCCTTTATGCGTCATAACTTACGTAAAAATGGTTCGATTTCGATGAAAGTTTAGTATGTGGTAGGGGACCACTTGGGGACGAGCTCTGTTGAAAATTGACGAAATGGGGTCAAAGGTCAGGACATAGGAGCGGGTCCATTCCATTGCCCTTATGCGTCCTAACTTACGTAAAAATGGTTCGATTTCGATGAAATTTTAGTATGTGGTAGGGGACCACTTGGGGACGAGCTCTGTTGAAAATTGACGAAATGGGGTCAAAGGTCAGGACATAGGAGCGGGTCCATTCCATTGCCCTTATGCGTCCTAACTTACGTAAAAATGGTTCGATTTCGATGAAATTTTAGTATGTGGTAGGGGACCACTTGGGGACGAGCTCTATTGAAAATCGACGAAATGGGGTCAAAGGTCAAGACATAGGAGCGGGATCTATTCCATTGCTGTTATGCGTCATAACTTACGTTAAAGTGGTTCGATTTCGATGAAATTTTAGTATGTGGTAGGGGACCACTTGAGAACGAGCTCTGTTGAAAATCGACGAAATGATGTCAAAGGTCAGGACATAGGAGTGGGATCCATTCCATTGCCCTTATGCATCATAACTTACGTAAAAATGTTTCTACTGCGACAAAACTTTAGTATGTTGTTCCGGAGGTATACTAAACCGAGTCTGTTGAATATAATCGAAATGGGATCAAAGGTCAGGACACAGGAGCTAGATTTATTACACAGCCATTATCCTCATAACTTGAGTAATGATTTCTGGTATGTTGGAAAGCGTATCATAATCAATGCATTGCATGATTTTACAAACTTCTTTACGCTTTCCAACCGTAGGTTGAAGAAGCGTATATGCTCCAGCTTTGTCTGGCTGTCTGTCCGCACGATAACTAGCGTGAAAATAGTTTGATTTCAATGAAATTTTATTATGTGGTAGGGGACAACCTGGGGACGAACCGTATTGAAAATGAGCGAAGTGAGGTCAAAGGTCAGAACATAGGAGCGGGATCTATTCCATAGCCCTTATGCGTCATAACTTACGTAAAAATGCTTCGATTGCGACAAAACTTTAGTATGTTCCGGAGGCACACTGAACTGCTTCTCTTGAATATCATCAAAATGTGATCAAAATGGGATCAAAGGTCATAGCACAGGAGCGAGATTTATTCCACAGCCATTATCCTCATAACTTGCGTAAAAACGCGACTACATACAATACGTTGTTCCGTAACGACTTTGAAAGCAGTTCCACCAAAAATGTTTTTTGTCAGAAATTGCGGGCCGTGCGCATGCGTGAGATTCGTTGGCTATTATTTTCGCACGATAACCTCCGTGAAAATTACCCGATTTAGATGGGATTTTTAATTACAAAACTTCTTTTGTGAGGTAGCTGTTGATAACAGAAATAGGTAAAACGGGCACAAAGAGATTTAATTTTGCTGTATGTGAACCTCCAAACGAAGGCATTTTTCTATGATTTCTTGTATGTTGGAAAGCGTATCATAATCAATGCATTGCATGCTTTTACTAACTTGTTTAGTTAAGGTCCATGTCTCTGCTCCATATGTAAGAACTGGAAGGGTACAGTGATTAAAGACTCTTAAGACATAATGGCATACTGCTCTTAAAAATTGTATTGTTTCTTTAGAAAGCTCTCCAACCAAGTTTTGTACGTCGATTAATTTCTTCAATGTGACCCCTGCGTGATATCTGCAGCCCAAGGCAAATGTGGGATTTGGTATCTCCAGCTTTTCCCTATCAACTGATAAATCTTCATTCTTTGTAAAAGTATTGTACTTCAGTTTTGTCTTCTGAAAGTTCATTTTTAATCCCATTTCTGTTCCCTCGGTAAGTTCCTGGATCATACTCTGCAGCTCTGAAGTATTATTTCGCCGCCCAGGTGGCGCATCGGTCTAAGCGGTGGCTTGTGATCATTCGCCCGAAAGGGATCCGGGTTCGAATCCCGGTGAGGCATGGATGTTGTTTGTCTTATGGCCCTGGCTCTAAGTAAAAAAAATAATTGAATGTTGTGAAACGTATTTAGCTACAAAAGAACTTCTTAGGATAAGGTATATTGTAATTGGGATGTAAGGTCAGGTGATGCGTCACATCACAGCCTCTCCTTGACAAATGTCAACCCCGCCTTCTCGTGGTGCATCCTGTTCCCACTAAAGGGGCTCTGACGACCGCAAATAGCGGTATAACTATACCATCGGGATCAGAGGAAATGCTATCCCACACTCACCAACCCGCTTGGCCAGCGTGGTGAGTTATGGCCAAACACCTCCAAAATGACTACAACTTAAATCTTGGCCCTCAGTCTCCGGCAGCTGGAATGTACCTGGCCAAGGCAGCGGCCAGTGCGACATGAAGGCAGAGGGTGCTAAGAATCCCCGGAGGACCGGACTAGGCTGCCATTTGATGCTGACCTTGGCTACCTACAACGGACGCTCCCTATCTTCTGATTCAAGGCTTCTTGAATTGGAAGAGGAACTACAAAGGATCAAGTGGGACATCGTCGGGCTGAGTGAGGTAAGGAGAAAAGGAGAAGATCTCATTGAACTGAAAAGTGGACATCTCTTCTATTATCGTGGGACAGATACTGGCAGAACTAGTGGTGTTGGATTTATAATAAACAAGAAACTGAAGGATAAAGTGGTAGAAGTTGAAAGTTCCTCTGACAGAGCTGCACGACTCATTATCCAACTATCGAGAAGATACCAGGCTCAGATTATTCAAACTTATGCACCCACCACAAATCATCCTGAAGAAGAAATTGAAGAATTTTATGAGGAAATTCGTCAACTAAATAATAAAGGTAAGCAGCACTTGAAGATAATTATGGGAGATTTCAATGCAAAAATAGGGCACCGGCAACAGAATGAAACTTCAGTAGGTAAATTCGGTCACGGCAACAGAAACCAGCGTGGAAATACTCTCGTTGAGTTTGCAGAGGCAGAAGGATTTTTCATCTTGAATTCCTTTTTCAAGAAAAAGCCACACAGGAAATGGACATGGAGACATCCAATTGGGACGACAAGTGAAATTGATTTTATTATGTGTAACAATAAATTCGTCATAGAAGACTGCAGTGTGCTAAACAAGTTCAACACAGGTAGTGACCATAGATTGGTGAGATGTAAGATGCACCTCAACACTAAACTGGAACGTGGCAAGCTCATAAGACAAACAAAATGTATTGACATAACCAACCTTAAAAAACACCATAATACTTTCAAGTTGGAACTGAAGAACAGATTCTCTGCTTTAGAAGGCCTAACATCGGAAGAAGTGGATATTTCGGAAGTTAACAGAAAAGTAACCAAAGCTCTTATGGAAACAGCAACAAAATTAGCTGGGTCTAAGAACAAGTTGCATGTAAACAAATTATCAGGAAAAACCAAAATGTTGATGCAAAAAAGAAGAGAGATGAGGACAACTAAAGAAGATGTGACTTCCAAAGTGGAATATATAGAGCTATGCAAGACAGCACGAAAAAGTATCACTGAAGACGTAAGGAAATTCAACTGTGAGCTAGTGAGGAAAGCAATTGAAAACAACCAAAGCCTAAAGATAGCAAAGGGACATCTCAGTAAGGGAAGAAAACAGATTATGGCTCTGAGAAAAGAAGATGGTTCTATAACAAGAAATAGAGGCAAAATTTTGACAAGAGTGAAAGATTTCTACTCCAAATTATATGAAAGGGATGATACATGTACTCCAGACATCATGAAAGGTACCAGAGGTCTTCCAGTCCTCCCAGCAGAAGTTGCTCATGCAATCAAGAACATGAAGCGGGGGAAAGCTCCAGGAGAAGATGGAATTACTATAGACATCATACAAGAAGCAAGTGGAGAAATTGAAACAGTACTCGCCCAAATTTTCACTCGATGCCTTAATGAAGGGAAGATTCCTGAGGATTGGAACAATGCTACAATGATCCTGCTACATAAAAGAGGTGACATTGAGGATCTCAGGAACTACAGACCTATCAGCCTCCTATCAGTGGTTTATAAAATCTTCACTAAAGTTCTTTCACACCGCTTGAAGGTTACACTGGACATGGCTCAACCGAGAGAACAAGCTGGATTCAGGAGTGGCTACAGCACAATAGATCATATCCACGTACTGAGAGAACTAATTGAAAGAGCGAGGGAATATGAACTTCCATTGTGCATGGCTTTTATCGATTATGAAAAAGCCTTTGATTCGGTGAAACCATCAGCAGTTACCACGGCTCTGAAATCCTGCGGTATTGAAGATGCATACATTAATATTATTAATAACATCTATGAAAATGCAAGTGCAAAGATTCGGCTGTTTGAAAATACAACACACATAAAAATTGGAAAGGGAGTGAGACAAGGTGACACCATATCTCCGAAGCTTTTTAATGCCACATTGGAAAATGTCTTTCAATCACTGAACTGGGAAAACAAAGGGATAAAGATTAATGGAGATTATCTAACCCACCTTCGTTTTGCTGATGACGTAGTCATTTTTGCAACTACCCCATCAGAGCTGCAGAGTATGATCCAGGAAATTGCTGACAAGAGTAAAGAAGTGGGATTAAAAATGAACTTTCAGAAGACAAAAGTGATGTTCAATGCTTTTACAAGAAATGAAGATTTATCGATTGATGGAGAAAAACTGGAGATAACAGATACGTATGTTTATCTTGGACAGCAGATATCAAGTGAGGGTCACATTGATGAAGAAATTAATCGGCGTACAAAACTTGCCTGGAGAGCTTTTGGAAGAAACAGCATAATTTTCAAGAGCAATATGCCATTATGTCTTAAAAGAAAAGTGTTTGATCAATGCATCCTTCCAGTGCTTACGTATGGTGCAGAGACGTGGACCTTAACTAAAAGAGACATACAAAGGCTGCAGACAACTCAAAGAAGCATGGAGAGGTGCATGCTTGGTATAACCAGGAGAGATAGGAAGAGGAACTCGTGGATCCGAAAAATGACGAGAGTGGAAGACATCATGATCAGAGTTAAATCCCTGAAATGGCAATGGGCTGGACATACTGCCAGAAGGACAGACCATAGATGGACAGCCGAAATTTTAGATTGGATTCCAAGGGACAGGAAAAGACCCAGAAAAAGACCACATGGGAGATGGGTGGATGAAATTCGTAAATATGCGGGAGTGACATGGAGGAGACTGGCACAAGACAGACCGTTGTGGAGGAAACTTGGGGAGACCTTCGTCCAGCAGTGGATTGATAATGGTTGACAATGATGAATGATGATGATGATATTGTAATTATGTCACTACTGCTTGAAAGAAACTGGTCTTCTATTGCTTTTTCCGAATCATTCGACTTATAAAATCTGCGTTTAATTATACTCAATTTCTATGGATGTTCATTAAGCACAAAGACTATTTTAGTCTTTCCTCGGAAGTTGTTGATCTCAGGCAAGACTTCAACCCTACGCTAGGCACTGAAAGATTTGTAATATCCTTGAAACTGCGGGGGGGGGGGGGGGAATCCGCTTTCTAAGTTCTTCCTGCAAGGCAAACCTTATGTTTCCACTATGGATTGTCTTCCCAAAGTTGGCCCCACGACCTTGATTCTTTGCCTAAATTATCACAAAACACGCTGTACCTTACTGAAATGCCAGAACTTTTTAATTATCTAATTCCCATGAGGTTTACTATACCCTTCTTGCGGGCACCCATTCTTATAATACACTGAGTGGCCACTTTATTATGACCACCCTCTCAATACTTCGTTGGGCCACCTTTTGCCTTTAATACTGCGTCGATTCTAGGTGGCATGGACTCCACCACGAGATATTGATAGGTGGTTTGTGGAATCTGAGACCATGCTTGATGAATAGCACTTTCCAGGAGTGTGAGATTGCAGGGTTGTGGATTCAGCTGTCTGATGACTCGTTCAACTTCATCCCACAAATTCTCAATGGGGTTGAGATCTGGATATTGTGGGGGCCACCTAAGCAAAGTAAACTCACCGGCATGTTCCTGAAACCAATCCTGTACAACACGAGCACTATAGCAGGACGCATTATCTTGTTGAAAGTAGCCATTGGGATAAACCATCCGCAACGATGTTTGGATATGATGTGCCAGTCAGACACGAATTAAAGGGCACAACGCACGCCAGGAAAACATTCCCCAAACCATAACGTTGCCTCCACCAGCTTGAAGGGTTGTAGCAACGCATTTTGGGGTCCATGCTTTCGTGCTGTTTCCGCCAAATTCTCACTCGGCCATCGGCATGGTGCAACTGAAAACGTGATTCATCAGACCACATAATTTGTTTCCAATTATCGACTGTCCAATCCTTGTGCTCCTGTGCGAACTGGAGACGTTTTCTCTTGTTGACTGCAGACAGCAAAGGTGTTCGAACAGGCCTTCGGCTGCCATATCCCATCCGATGCAGTGTACGGCGAACAGTGCGGGCAGATATCATTTGAGGGGATCCTTGATTAAGATGGTCTGTAATTTGCTGCAATGTTGCCCTTCTTTTGTCTGTTACCAGTCTGGACACTCTCCGTTCCGCCCGAGCAGTCGCTAGTCGATGACAACCACACGTTGCACGTAGAGACCCAGTTTTTGGCTGACAGTCCAGTCTTTTAAACACTTTAACAACAGCTGCTCTGGAACATTTTACGAATGCGGCGGTTTCTGTGATACTCGCTCCATGGCTCCGAGCTCCTACAATCATCCCACGTTGAAAGTCCGTCAAATCGCAATTTTTACCCATCTCGTCACCCAAAAATCACTTCTACTACTGTGGCAAGCACTAAGCTTTCCGTTTCTATACTAACCTCGCCCTCTGCCGGCAACAGCGTGCAGCCATAGCTCATTTCCTTAAAACTGTCAGGTGGTCATAATAAAGTGGCCACTCAGTGTATAACCCTCTGAATTGTCGCGCAGATAAGACCCAGAACCGTGGTTTAGAGCTGAGTTCAGGCTGAATTTTCGGAGCCCGTGGTATATTAACTCGAAAAGTGGCTAACCTGTTCAACCACTAATAAAAAGCATTTCCTTTATCACACTTTCACTCGCTCCTCCGCCTGCATTTAACCAACGTATTTCTCAAATGGAGAATGAGGAAGGGACCTCTTTCTATTTTTACAGTGCAACTTTCTTTGAACGTTCGTTTCACCCTGAAGTGCTTCGGGCGGCTTGACATCCAAAAAGATCGGGCGGTGCTGCAATTGTATGTTGCACAAATAATGCTAATACTAGACAAAACCCGTCGGAATCGACGGTTAACTTTTTTTTTTTTTTTTTTGAAAAAATAAACTCCAAAAAAACAAATGTAAACTTTATTTGATAAATTCATTCAACCACTTCAGTAAAGATTCGTGATTTTTTTTTAATGAAGGCCGACCACAGTGAGCAACTCAATCGGCTGTAAGCAGTCGCCCGTAATATTTTCGCTAACAATGGTCAACGGAATATTTATTTACATCTTTACATAATGAGAAACTTCTTACCTACGTGAATAAACTGAATCGAATGAATATTAAATTGTATATATACATCACACAATCCAACCGCATGACGCAATCAGGTCTTCGAGAGTGTTCGCTGTTCCGATGAGAAGAACTTTGATACGAATGCCGGCTAGCGTTGCTTTGCGCAACGGTTTGCTCAGAAGAGACTTTGGACTATCTCAGTCTTTCCATGCTTCCGCCTTCAACAGCGCGTGAGTCATTCGCACGCTTCTCCCATAGACTTTACCTGGGAACTTTGCCGCCCCACAACGCCCGAACCGTTGCCCCAATCATATTTTTCTCTTCGACTGGCACATCTACGTGGTAAGACCTTTTGTTTGATACCTTAACCATATCTTTACGTTCAGCCGTTCTCTCAAAATAGGACTCACAGTAAAACATCTTATTGTGGCGCAGTGGTCTAAGGCGCTGGCCTCTGATCATTCGTCCGTCTGGGGTCCGGGTTCGAATCCCGGTGAGGCATGGGTGTTGTGTTTGTCTTACGGCACTGGCTCTCTCCCTTCCCTGGAACCAGTGACCCTAAATTAGGGACGGGCGACTGCTTATAGCCCATTGAGTTGCTCACGGTGGTCGTTAAACCTCCAATCAAAAAAAAAAAAAAATCTTATAGGATTAATATATAGATTATCGCGCATAATGCGTTGCGATATGTACGTAGCTAAATAGAATTAGCAGGGATCGTAGAGATAGGAGGTAAATTTATAGTCGGCATGCTATCAACTATCCAATATCTATAGTTCTTGAAAAGGCCTTTTCTTCTCTGCAGTGGCCTATGGCATTTTCTACCCAAGCCCGGAATAAATAGCCATCTCGAATGCCCGCTCCCCAACCAGAACAAATTCCCGAAGAATTCCCTTTACCAACTGTAAAGTGTCTCAGTTGCTAAATCATATGAAATCCCATTTATATACAGGGTGATCGAGCCTAAACTGCAGTAAATATTCCGAGCCCGATTCGGGTCCGTGCTCTACTTTGGGCTCAGCCCATCTCACCTCTTCCGTGGGTACGCACCCCCCTCCAGTTTCCTGAAACTTCAGCTGCCCACGGAAGTCCGAGAGAAGTTGTCTTGGGTATATAAATAAGTTTTGAGGGATTTCCGTTCGGTGTCGTACTTATTACTGCTCGCATGTATTTTAAGGTGGCAACACTGCGATATCGCAGTACGAGACTCCAACTGTCAGAGTCAGTATCGACGTTCAATTGAGGTGCGAAGACGTATTTGTTTTACTCTCGATGGAAAATGGCAACTTTCGTCCCGACAAAACAGCATTTGCTTGGAAGTGTTAGTGCATTACTTTATTGTCAAGAAGAGTGCTGCCGACAGCTATCGCTTAATGTCAGAAATCTATGGTGAACATTCCCCATCCATATAAACATGTGAGTATCGGTTTAGACGATTCAAAACAAACTATTTCGATGTCGGTGATAAAGAACGTTCTGGACCAACCAAAAAAAATTGCTGATGCCGAATTGGAAGCTTTACTCGACGAGGATCCGTTCCAGACCCAAAAAGAACTAGCAGCAGCATTAAATGTTAGTCAACCATGCATTTCACAACGTTTAGCTGCCATGGGAATGTTGCAAAAAGAAGGGAATTGGGTTCCACATGTTTTGCGGGAAAGAGACCTTTAACGTCGAAAAACCATTTGCGAATTGCTGTTTCAAAGACAAAAAAGAAAGGGCTTTTTGCATCGTATTATTACTGCCGACGAGAAATGGATATGGGAAGATAACCCTAAACGGCAGAAAGCATGGGTGAAGCCAGGTGAACCAGGTCCTTCAACGCCAAAACGCAATATCCATGGTTCAAAGATAATGCTGTGTATCTGTTGGGACCAGGAGGTGTGTGATCTACTATGAACTGCTGAAACCTTTAGAAACTATTACTGGTGATTGGTATCGAACCCAATTAATGCGTTTAAAACGAGCTGTCAAGCAAAAACGGCCGGACCGGGAGAATAGACACAACAAAGTCGTCTTACAGCATGGCAACGCAAGACCACATGTTTCTTTACCTGTGAAAAAGTTCTTGGAAGAATCCAACTGGGAAGTTCTAACCCACCCGCCATATTCGCCAGATATTGCGCCATCGGATTACCATTTGGTTCCGATCGATGCAGTCGGCACTTTCTGGAGAACGGTTTAGTTCTCATGAAGACATCAAAAATTGGCTGGACAACTGGATCTCTTCCAAGGAACCGGAATTCTTCCTTCGGGGCATACGTTCACTGCCCGAAAGATGGGGTAAAGTTGTAGCTTCAGAGAGAGCATACTTCGATTAATATTAAAATATTGTTTCTGTTCTCCAACAACGTGTTTTTCACCGCAAATCCCTCAAAACTTACGTTGAAAGTGTAGAAGGCCAACCCGGTGGCGCAGTGATCTCAGCGATGGCTTCTGATCATTCGTCCGAAAGGGGTCCGGGTTCGAATCCCGGTGAGGCATGGATGTTGTGTTTGTCTTACGGCGCTGGCTCTCTCCCTTCCCTGGAATCACTAGCCCTAAATTAGGGAGCGACGACTGCTAATAGCCCACAGGGTTGTTCACTGGGGTCGTCAAACCCTCGAACTAAAAAATAAATAAATAAATAAAAAAAGCGTAGAAGGTTTGACTGTTAGACTAATTTCTGCTTTGCACTCTCGTTTTTAAAGACTTTTGCTCCAGAATCTCCAACAACAGAGCAAAACAAGACTGAGGATGGGGTAGGGGGATTAAAAGCAAATAAGAATTTTGATCCTCTTTAAATAATTTCGTATGATGAATGTTTCTTTATAAACTAAAGCGATATACAGTGTGTCTGAATAAAAACTGTGAATTGAATGTACGGATGCAGCACGGGTGGTGCAGTAGTCTGAGCGATGGCATATGACCAATCGTCCAAGAAGAGTCCGGGTTCGAATTCCGTGAGGCATGGATGTTATGTTTGTCTTATGGCACTGGCTCTCGTTTTCCTTGAGCATAGCGACCCTAAATTAGGGTCGCGCGACTTATAGCCCGTTGAGTTGCGCATGGTGGTCGTCAAACCCCTAATAAAAAAAAAAAAAAGGAATTTCAGTGATGTATTAGGTGTATAAATAAGTTTTTTTTAAAGCATTTTAGTGTGACGTATACCGCTAATTTACATATCAGACATTCCCCCGCATTGTTGTCATGTGACCGTAACTGGTCCAGACTATAAAATGTGACACAGAAGGTTTGCTCAACAGTCAAACGCACTTGCACATCGGTAGGTGGTGAAAGATGGCAAGCCGAGAGTGCATTTATTCGACACTGCATTCGTTACGAATTTCATCAAGGAAAAAGTGCTGCAAAAGCATGTGCATCGATCTCTTCTGGGGGAGAATATTGTATCGAAAAGCACGTGAGTTTTGGTTTAGACTGTTTAAAGCAGGTGATTATGATAAGCGTCGAGAACGTAGCGGAAGTTTGCACATGAGGAACTGCAAGCATTGCTGGACGCGAAGATTCGTCTCAAACGCAAAAAAGAACTAGCTTGAACAACTGGGGGGATAACTCAACAAACCATTTCCAATCGTTTATGCGCAATGGGAAAGATTCAGAAAAAGCGAAAGTGGGTGTCACATGACCTGAGCCAGAGCAACAAGGATGGTCGTGTCATGAAATGTTTGGTTCTGTTAAATAAACAATACAGAAAGTCTTTCCTGCAGAAAATCGTTACGGGGGATGAAAAGTGGATATGGCACGACAATCTCAAACGCCAAAAACACTGGGTACACTCCGGTGAAGTAACGACTTCGACACAGAAACGCAATATTCACTCCAAGAAAGTTCTGCTGTGCGTCTGGTGGGATGTGAAGGGTGTGCTCTATTATGAACTTGTTGGAACAGGGCTAAACTGTTACTGCTGATCGCAACAAGCAACAATTGCTGCGATTGAACTAGGAAATCTGTGTGAAACGTCCATTCACAGGCAAAGGATTGAGTCCCGTGAAATTACTGCATGACAACGCTGCCGCGAAATCTGTCTAGGAAACGTTATAGACGCTTGGCTGGGAAGTTTTGGAGCATAGTCCCGACATAGCCCCTTCAGATTATCATTTGTTCTGATCGAGTCAACATGGTTTGTCTGCTGTACGGTTCCGGACATGTGACGAAGAGCAAAAATGGGTTGACTTCATCGCGTCACACGACGAAGTATTCTTCATGGCTGGAATCCGTCAGCTACCCGACCGATGGCGGAAGGTGATAGATAACGATGGCACATATTTTGATTCGTAAAGGTATTGTTGTTTTCTCTCAAATTTCAGGTTGTGTTGTCTTAAAACGCTTTAAAACTTATTTGTTACCTAGTATATATATATATCATCATCATCATCATTGTCAACCATTATCAATCCACTGCTGGACGAAGGTCTCCCCAAGTTTCCTCCACAACGGTCTGTCTTGTGCCAGTCTCCTCCATGTCACCCCTGCATACTTTCGAATTTCATCCACCCATCTCCCATGTGGTCTTCTTCTGGGTCTTTTCCTGTCCCTTGGAATCCAATCTAAAATTTCGGCTGTCCATCGATGATCTGTCCTTCTGGCAGTATGTCCAGCCCATTGCCATTTCAGGGATTTAACTCTGATCATGATGTCTTCCACTCTTGTCATTTTTCGGATCCACGAGTTCCTCTTCTTATCTCTCCTGGTTACACCAAGTATGCACCTCTCCATGCTACTTTGAGTTGTCTGCAGCCTTTGTATGTCTCTTTTAGTTAAGGTCCACGTCTCTGCACCATACGTAAGCACTGGAAGGATGCATTGATCAAACACTTTTCTTTTAAGACATAATGGCATATTGCTCTTGAAAATTATGCTGTTTCTTCCAAAAGCTCTCCAGGCAAGTTTTGTACGCCGATTAATTTCTTCATCAATGTGACCCTCACTTGATATCTGCTGTCCAAGATAAACGTACGTATCTGTTATCTCCAGCTTTTCTCCATCAATCGATAAATCTTCATTTCTTGTAAAAGCATTGAACATCACTTTTGTCTTCTGAAAGTTCATTTTTAATCCCACTTTACTCTTGTCAGCAAGTTCCTGGATCATACTCTGCAGCTCTGATGGGCTAGTTGCAAAAATGACTACGTCATCAGCAAAACGAAGGTGGGTTAGATAATCTCCATTAATCTTTATCCCCTTGTTTTCCCAGCTCAGTGACTGAAAAACACCCTCCAATGTGGCATTAAAGAGCTTCGGAGATATGGTGTCACCTTGTCTCACTCCCTTTCCAATTTTTATGTGTGTTGTATTTTCAAGCAGCCTAATCTTTGCACTTGCATTTTCATAGATGTTATTAAAAATATTAATGTATGCATCTTCAATACCGCAGGTTTTCAGAGCCATTGTAACTGCTGATGGTTTCACCGAATCAAAGGCTTTTTCATAATCGATAAAAGCCATGCACAATGGAAGTTCATATTCCCTCGCTCTTTCAATTAGTTCTCTCAGCACATGGATATGATCTATTGTGCTGTAGCCACTCCTGAATCCAGCTTGTTCTCTCGGTTGAGCCATGTCCAGTGTTACCTTCAAGCGGTGTGAAAGAACTTTAGTGAAGATTTTATAAACTACTGATAGGAGGCTGATAGGTCTGTAGTTTCCGAGATCCTCAATGTCACCTTTCTTACGTAGCAGGATCATTGTAGCGGTGTTCCAATCCTCAGGAATCTTTCCTTCATTAAGGCATCGAGTGAAAATTTGGGCGAGTACTGTTTCGATTTCTCCACTTGCTTCTTGTATGATGTCTACAGTAATTCCATCTTCTCCTGGAGCTTTTCCCCGCTTCATGTTCTTGATTGCATGTGCAACTTCTGCTGGAAGGACTGGAGGAATTCTGGTACTGGTATCTTTCATGATGTCTGGAGTGCATGTATCATCCCTTTCATATAATTTGGAGTAGAAATCTTTCACTCTTGTCAAAATTTCGCCTCTATTTCTTGTAACAGAACCATCTTCTTTTCTCAGTGCCATAATCTGTTTTCTTCCCTTACTGAGATGTCCCTTTGCTATCTTTAGGCTTTGGTTGTTTTCAATTGCTTTCCTCACTAGTTCACAGTTGAATTTTCTTACGTCTTCAGTGATACTTTTTCGTACTGTCTTGCATAGCTCTATATATTCCACTTTGGAAGTCACATCTTCCTTAGTTGTCCTCATCTCTCTTCTTTTTTGCATCAACATTTTCGTTTTTCCTGATAATTTATTTACATGCAACTTGTTCTTAGACCCAGCTAATTTTGTTGCTGTTTCCATAAGAGCTTTTGTTACTTTTCTATTAACTTCAGAGATGTCCACTTCTTCCGATGTTAGGCCTTCCAAAGCAGAGAACCTGTTCTTCAGTTCCAACTTGAACGTATTATGGTGTTTTTTAAGGTTGGTTATGTCAATACATTTTGTTTGTCTTATGAGCTTGCCACGTTCAAGTTTAGTGTTGAGGTGCATCTTACATCTCACCAATCTATGGTCACTACCTGTGTTAAACTTGTTTAGCACACTGCAGTCTTCTATGACGAATTTTTTGTTACACATAATAAAATCAATTTCACTTGTCGTCCCATTTGGATGTCTCCATGTCCATTTCCTGTGTGGTTTTTTCTTGAGAAAGGAGTTCAAGATGAAAAACCCTTCTGCCTCTGCAAACTCTACAAGAGTATTTCCACGCTGGTTTCTGTTGCTGTGACCGAATTTACCTACTGAAGTTTCATTCTGTTGCCGTTGCCCTATTTTTGCATTGAAATCTCCCATAATAATTTTCAAGTGCTGCTTACCTTTATTATTTAGATGACAAATTTCCTCATAAAATTCTTCAATTTCTTCTTCAGGATGACTTGTGGTGGGTGCATAAGTTTGAATAATCTGAGCCTTGTATCTTCTCGATAGTTGGATAACGAGTCGTGCAGCTCTGTCATATATATATATATATATATATATATATATATATCATCATCGTCAACCATTATCAATCCACTGCTGGACGAAGGTCTCCCCAAGTTTCCTCCACAACGGTCTGTCTTGTGCCAGTCTCCTCCATGTCACCCCTGCATACTTTCGAATTTCATCCACCCATCTCCCATGTGGTCTTCTTCTGGGTCTTTTCCTGTCCTTTGGAATCCAATCTAAAATTTCGGCTGTCCATCGATGGTCTGTTCTTCTGGCAGTATGTCCAGCCCATTGCCATTTCAGGGATTTAACTCTGATCATGATGTCTTCCACTCTTGTCATTTTTCGGATCCACGTGTTCCTCTTCTTATCTCTCCTGGTTACACCAAGCATGCACCTCTCCATGCTAGTTTGAGTTATCTGCAGCCTTTGTATGTCTCTTTTAGTTAAGGTGCACGTCTCTACACCATACGTAAGCACTGGAAGGATGCATTAATCAAACACTTTTCTTTTAAGACATAATGGCATATTGCTCTTGAAAATTATGCTGTTTCTTCCAAAAGCTCTCCAGGCAAGTTTTGTACGCCGATTAATTTCTTCACCAATGTGACCCTCACTTGATATCTGCTGTCCAAGATAAACGTACGTGTCTGTTATCTCCAGCTTTTCTCCATCAATCGATAAATCTTCATTTCTTGTAAAAGCATTGTACATCACTTTTGTCTTCTGAAAGTTCATTTTTAATCCCACTTTACTCTTGTCAGCAAGTTCCTGGATCATACTCTGCAGCTCTGATGGGCTAGTTGCAAAAATGACTACGTCATCAGCAAAACGAAGGTGGGTTAGATAATCTCCATTAATCTTTATCCCTTTGTTTTCCCAGTTCAGTGATTGAAAGACATTTTCCAATGTGGCATTAAAGAGCTTCGGAGATATGGTGTCACCTTGTCTCACTCCTTTTCCAATTTTTATGTGTGTTGTATTTTCAAACAGCCGAATCCTTGCACTTGCATTTTCATAGATGTTATTAATAATATTAATGTATGCATCTTCAATACCGCAGGATTTCAGAGCCATTGTAACTGCTGATGGTTTCACCGAATCAAAGGCCTTTTCATAATCGACAAAAGCCATGCACAATGGAAGTTCATATTCCCTCGCTCTCTCAATCAGTTCTCTCAATACGTGGATATGATCTATGTGTGTGTGTGTGTGTGTGTGTGTGTGTGTGTGTGTGTGTGTGTGTGTGTGTGTGTGTGTGTGTAATCAGACCTAATATCTATGAAAATGCAAGTGAAAAGGTTCAGATATTTGAAGATAGAGCACAAGTAAGAATTGGAAAGGGAGTGAGAAAAGGTGAAACCATATCTCCCAAGTCCTTTAATGCCACATTGCAAAATGTCTCCCAATCATTGTACTGGGAAAACAAAGGGATAAAAATTAATGGAGATTACTTAATTCACCTTCGTTTTGCAGATGACGAAGTCATCTTTGCAACTACCCCTTGAGAGCTACAGAATATGATCCAAGAACTTTCTGACAAGAGTAAAGAAGTGGGATTAAAAGTGAACTTTCAGAAGACAAAAGTTATGTTCAATGCTTTTACAAGAAACGAAGATTTATCGATTGATGGAAAAGAGTTTGAGACAACCAATATCTACATTTATCTCGGGCAGCAGATATCAAGTGAGAGTCAGATTAATGAAGAAATTAATCGGCGTATAAAACTTGGATGGAGAGCTTTTGGAAGAAACGGTACAAAGTTTAAGAGCAGTATGCCATTATGTCTCAAAAGAAAAGTGTTTAATAAATGCATCCTGCCAGTGCTTACGTATGGAACAGAGACATGGATCTTAACTAAAAGAGACATACAAAGACTGCTGACAACTCAAAGAAGCATGGATAGATGCATGCTTGGTGTAACCATTAAAGATAAGAAGAGGAACTTGTGGATAAGGAAAATCACAGGAGAGGACCACAGAGTAAAATCCCTGAAATGGCAATGGGTTGGACATGTTGCCAGAATGGACAACAGAAATTTTAGACTGAAATCCTAGAGAAAGAAAAATACCCAGAAGACCACATGGGAGATGGATGAAATTCAAAAGAATGTCGGAGTGAAATTGAGGAGACAGGCTCAAGACAAAGAATTGTGGAAGAAACTTGGAGACATTCATCCAGCAGTGGATTGATAATGGTTGACAATTGATATTAAAAGACAAAATCTGAAAAGCGTTACTGAGAAAAATCTTTAATATACTATATTTTGTATAGTATGTATATTAAAGTTTTTTCTCGGTAATGTTTTTTGGTTTCGGTTTTTAAAAGATTTTGGGCTTATTTCCACTTGGAGTATTTTTTCCAGAGAGGCTGTCGGCGATGAAACAAATTCATGGACACTCTCCCACCCCCTTCTCTTAAGAAATTTTTGGCTGTGCCCCTGCGTGGATCATTTTGACCTTAAATGATATAACATAGGTGTAAGATAGGGAGTTTTTCTATTAGGTTCATATGAGATTTGAAGTAGACTGCATTTTAAGGAAAGTCAGTAAAACATATTCTTTCAAAACGGGGTCATTTTGACCCCACTTCAGTTAAAGGCTAAAATATTTTTTTCAAGAAAAGAAAAATGGTATTATAGTCTGGGCGTGTGTAAGAACTCAAATATATCTTTCTTGGCAAGAAACGACATACACAGTGCGTCAAAGAATTTTTAAGACTGGGTGTGTAAAATGAAATAGAAACAAGAAATTATGATTTGTTTTGGTTTGTTATTCAAAATAAGTCCCTCCGGCTTCAATACACTTGTTACAGCGATTTAATAATGATTCCAATGCCTGTTCCAGTTCACTTTGCGGAATTGGCTTCAAAGCACTTGTCGAAGCTGTTTGTATGGTCGAAATATCATCAAAATAACACCCTTTGAACGTCATTTAAAGTTTTGGGAACAAAGAAAAGTCGCAGGGTGCTAAAAGGTGTGGTGGATGATTCAACACACAGACGTTATTTTTCGCAAAAAATCTACGAACAAGAAGTGAGGTGTGACTGGGTGCATTATCGTGCAACAAACACCAACTGTTTTCATCCCGATATTCTGGACAAATGCGACGAATTCTGCCAATCAAACGCCTCGAAACATTTAAATAAAACTCACCAGTAATGTTTGTCTACTTGGAACAAATTCTTTGTGGATAATACCCTTACTATCGAAGAATGTAATGAGCATTGTTTTGATTTTCGATGGAACTTTTTTTGGCTTGTGGCGAGTTTTTGTTCTTCCATTCCACACTTTGTCGCTTTGTTTTAGGATCATATCGAAAACACCATGTTTCATCACCTGTAACAATCGAGTTTAAGAAGTTTGGATCATTTTCAGCGGCTGAAATGATGTCTCTGCAATGTGCATTTCTCCTTGATTTTTGTTCATTGGTTAACGTGTGTGGAACAAATTTAGCACAGACTTTTGTTTTGCCCAAATCTTCATGCAGGATGGTTCGAATCGTTTCTTTGTTGATGTTTAAAGACTCTTCCATCATTCTTAGTGACGCACACCGATTGTTTTCCACGAAATCACGCACTTTTTTAATAATCTCAGTTGTCCTAGATGAACTTGGTCTTCCGGTATGCTTATCTTCTAGCGTCTCTCTTCCGTCCAAAAAAAAAAAAAAAGGTTGGGCCACAGGAAAACATTTGATCTACTTAAACAAAATTCATCGCAAACTTGTTTCATCATTTGGTACGTTTCCGAGGCACTTTTACCAAGTTTTGCGTTAAATTTAATAACAGCCCTTTGTTCCATCTTAATAATTCAACATGAAAAAAAATGTTACTTCTCTAATGAACGGCCGTTTCGTTTGAGTTACTTTAACAACTGCGCAGTACTGTTGGCAGAAAGCAAGCAGATGGTCACGGTTTATAACGCATTCGCGATTACACTGCTGGCGCCACTGTAGGCTGAAATCTGCGGCCAGTCTTTAAAATTCTTTGACGCACTGTGTAGTACTTGAAATTTAATGATTATTTGGTTGTCGGAATGCAATTATAATAAAGCATCAGATTTTGTATCTACGTAGAGAAACTGAAATAACCCCTGTCAATTTAAAAGCCTTTTGCATGAAAACTCATGTTTCAAGTTTTTATTATTTGCGCACTTTTGTACGTTCAGTTTTCAGTCGCCTTTAATGAATATAAATGCTGGTGTCATCGTTGTTTTTCAGGTACACATCGGAAACAGCAGGTTAAAAGTTCTTAAAGCCTGTTGACGCAGACGTAGAACAAACTGGATTTACTTGTACGATGCTGATGCGCAATTTAAACTTGAACATTTCTGCTTAAAACAAAACAAAAAAAAAGTTATCGCGTTGCAGGCAATAATTCTTGAGTTTACTAAAGCTATTGCGCAACGCGAAACAGGATAAATCTGAATTAACGAAGCAAGAAAGTATTTTTCTTTTCTGTTCCGCAACAATATATATAGAAGTCTTGAAAAACACGTACGAATGAAATTTAGCGCATTTTGCGGATATTTTCTGCGAGAAATCGTTTCACCATTATCTTTCTCGCAGCACTGAGAATACCAGGTAAGCGCCATTTACTCGGGTTTTAAAGATTTCAGACGCTTTTGACTTCGTTGTTTAAGAACAATTTGGAAGTTGATAATGTGGTTCACAGCACCTGAGGAGTATTCGAAAATTTCTGGATGTGTGTGCTTGTAACGACTACCGACTTAATTGCACACGGAAATTATTTTTGCTACTGCTTTTGAGCAGAACTGGGGGGAAAAAAAAAAGCATACGCTCGGTAAACAAAACATTAGAGATAGGGGTGATGGGCAGTTGACATGCTACCCCCCCCCCCCCACCCCGACACAGTGGAACTGACCCAAACCGAACGCAAGCGGTAAATAAGCGGACAACAGGTGTTCCCAAAACTGTATCTCAATCTACGAATATGGGTAAGCAGCCCCGGGGGCACAGTGGTCTAAGCGATGGCTTCTGATCATTCGTCCGAAAGGGGTCCGGGTTCGAATCCCGGCGAGGCATGGATGTTGTCTTTGTCTTACGGCACTGGCTCTCTTCCCTGGAACCAGTGTCCCTAAATTAGGAACGGGCGACTGCTTACAGACCATTGAGTTGCTCACGGTGGTCGTTAAACCTCCAATAAAAAAAAAATGTGTAAGCATGGTGACCTGAGCGACTTTGATCGTGGCGCACTGCTAGCTCTAGACAAACAGGTCACTTTCTTACCGACGCCCCGGTTTCGCAGTGGTCTAAGCGATGGCTTACGACCATTCGTCCGGAAGGGGTCCGGGTTCGAATCCCAGTGAGGCATGGTTGCTGTTTGCCTTACGGCACTGGCTCTCTCCCTTCCCTGGAACCAGTGTCCCTAAATTAGGAACGGGCGACTGCTTACAGACCACTGAGTTGCTCACGGTGGTCGTTAAACCTCCAATAAAAAAAAAATGTGTAAGCATGGTGACCTGAGCGACTTTGATCGTGGCGCACTGCTAGCTCTAGACAAACAGGTCACTTTCTTACCGACGCCCCGGTTTCGCAGTGGTCTAAGCGATGGCTTACGACCATTCGTCCGGAAGGGGTCCGGGTTAGAATCCCAGTGAGGCATGGTTGCTGTTTGCCTTACGGCACTGGCTCTCTCCCTTCCCTGGAACCAGTGTCCCTAAATTAGGAACGGGCGACTGCTTACAGACCACTGAGTTGCTCACGGTGGTCGTTAAACCTCCAATAAAAAAAAATGGGTAAACATGGTGACCTGAGTGACTTTGATCGTGGCGCACTGCTGGCTCTAAACAAACAGGTCACTTTCTTACCGCCGCCCCAGTTGCGCAGTGGTCTGAGCAATGGCTTACGACCATTCGTCCGGAAGGGGTCCGGGTTCGAATCCCAGTGAGGCATGGTTGCTGTTTGCCTTACGGCACTGGCTCTCTCCCTTCCCTGGAACCAGTGTCCCTAAATTAGGAACGGGCGACTGCTTACAGACCACTGAGTTGCTCACGGTGGTCGTTAAACCTCCAATAAAAAAAAAATGTGTAAGCATGGTGACCTGAGCGACTTTGATCGTGGCGCACTGCTAGCTCTAGACAAACAGGTCACTTTCTTACCGACGCCCCGGTTTCGCAGTGGTCTAAGCGATGGCTTACGACCATTCGTCCGGAAGGGGTCCGGGTTAGAATCCCAGTGAGGCATGGTTGCTGTTTGCCTTACGGCACTGGCTCTCTCCCTTCCCTGGAACCAGTGTCCCTAAATTAGGAACGGGCGACTGCTTACAGACCACTGAGTTGCTCACGGTGGTCGTTAAACCTCCAATAAAAAAAAATGGGTAAACATGGTGACCTGAGTGACTTTGATCGTGGCGCACTGCTGGCTCTAAACAAACAGGTCACTTTCTTACCGCCGCCCCAGTTGCGCAGTGGTCTGAGCAATGGCTTACGACCATTCGTCCGGAAGGGGTCCGGGTTCGAATCCCGGTGAGGCATGGTTGCTGTTTGCCTTACGGCACCTGGCTCTCTCTCTTCCCTGGATGACCCTAAATTTGGGACGGGCGACTGCTTATAGTCCATTGAGTTGCTCACGGTGGTCGTTAAACCTAAAACAAAAACGGATATTGTGTTTGTCTTACGGCACTGGCTCTCTCCCTTCCCTGGTACCAGTGGCCCTAAATTAGGGACGGGCGACTGCTTATAGCCCATTTATTTGCTCACAATGGTTGCTAAACCTCCAACAAGAAAAAAAACATTGATGCTGTGTTTGTCTTACGACACTGCCTCTCCCCCTTCCCTGGAACCAGTGACCCTAAATTAGGGACGGGCGACTGCTTATAGCCCATTGAGTTGCTCACGGTGGTCGTTAAAACTCCAATCAAAAAAAAAAAAAAAAGCTCTTCCAATTGGATGTACGATGGTTGTACCAAAAATAATGCAAAAGTGGGCATGACTTTTTTATTAACTGACAAATGTCGTTCAATTTGCACATGTTGGTAGAGTAACTCTTCCTCTATAGTAACCCTTCTTCATTGCAGGTAAATAATAGATTCCAAGCAGAAGCAAAGTGCCGTCACTGAGTTCTTGAAGTAAGGGTGCAGGCTGTCCGACATCTACAGAATGTTTACGGAGTGACACCATTGGCAAAAGCAATGTGCACAGATGGATGCAGATGTTTAAAGCGGTCTCGTTCACTTCGTCGACAATCACTTCGTCGACAAGTCATTTCGTCTACGCCACTTCGTCGACAACTCATTTCGTCGACAGATACATTTCGTCGATACTCACTTCGTCGACACTATAAATGCAAACAGTCGATTCCTTAAAATTTTCGTAAAATCTACAGTTTTCAATTTAGAACCACCAAATTTGGTATACCATCTCATAGTACTCTTACACCACTTTAGACCTATAGACGGAAGGAGTCGAGGCCCCGGGTCAAGGGGGCCCCATACAAAATTTTCTCAAAATTTTCAATTTTTTTACTTAAGAGCTGCAACACAATTCTGCACTCTAATACCCTATCTGCGAGCTAAGTTAGAGTACCATGAGATAGTATACCAAATTTGGTGGTTCTAAATTGAAAACTGTAGATTTTACGAAAATTGTGTATGGGGGCCCCTTGACTCCGGGCCACGACCCCTTCCTTTTATGGTCTAAGTTGGTGTAAGGGTACAATGAGATAGTATACCGAATTTGGAGGTTCTAAATTGAAAACTGTTGATTTTACGAAAATGTTGCATGGGGTCCTCCTTGACCCCGGGCCCCGATCTCTTCCGTCTATGGTCTAAATTTGTGTAAGAGTACAATGAGATAGTATACCAAATTTGGTGGTTCTAAATTGAAATCTGTAGATTTTACGGAAATGTTGTATGGGGCCCCTTTCACGCAAGGCCCGACCTCTTCCAAAAACCGTCTACGATCTGAGTTACAGTACCATGAGATAGTATACCGAATTTGTTGGTTGTGAACTTTTCTTCGGTTTTTTAGGAATCTACTGTTTCCATATACTGTATAGTGTCGACGAAATGAGTTGTTGACGAAGTGAACCAGACCCGTTTAAAGGAGATACCAGCACTGAAGACAAACCACGCAGTGGGAGACCATCATCTGCGATCACTGACACGAATAGTCTCCGAGTGGATGAATTGATTCGCGCGAAGAGACGAGTCACAATCCGGGAGCTTGTTGCACAACTGGACAGTGGTCACAATGCCATACAGAAGATGGTGAAAGACTTAGGGTACCTGAAAGTGTGTGCAAAGTAGGCACCTAGACAGTTGACACCCGATTTGAAGGAGATAAGGTTTGGAAGTCTTCTCTGATCTGCTGGAAGCGTTTGAAGCCAATGCAGACATGTTTTTCTCCGATCTGGTGACAGGGGATGAAACGTGGGCGTATCTTTACGGTCCGGAAACAAAGAATCAACCCGTGGAATGGTGTCACACCTCTTCTCCTAGGCCTCAGAAGTTCAAGAGGCAACGATCAGCACAGAAAGTCATGGTGACTGTATTTTGAGATGACTGGGGTGTCATTCTCCTTTACTTTCTGCAACGGGGCCGTACCGTGACAAGCGACCGGTGCATTGAGACACTTAAGGAGCTTAGAGAAGGAGGAGACCGAAAAATAATCTTAAAAGGATCGACAGTCTGCCATGACAATGCGAGGCCACACACATCTTTAGCACCAAATCAGGCGATCGGCAAATTAGACTTGTCAGTGTGTTCCCCCATCTGCCGTACATCCCAGATCTGGCGCTCTCCGACTTCCACGTGTTCGGTCCAATGAAGGACGGTCTACGGGGACATCGATTTGATGACACGGACAAGGTGGGTACAACAGTCCGGACCTGAATTTTTTCAAAGAGGTTAATACAGACATTTAACGTGGACCAGGAACATCAAACAAAGGACTTCGCTCTTTCCACGTTTATAATTGAGTCACGGAAAAATTTTCATTGGTCACCACCGGGAGTCGAACCCATGGTCTTCCAGTTACGCGCCGGATATGCTTCCGCTACACCACAGCGGCCTCGAATTCCTCCAGACTCACACACGCTAACAGCCAAGCCAAGTTGGCAGGTTGCTTCTTGGAGCCCCGCACAATGCTGGGGATTCACCAAAGATGGTAAGCAGCAACTGAAGAAATAATTAGAAGGCGAATGAATAATTAATATTGTTTTCCATACCGGTTCCATTGACTTTGAATAGCTTTGATAAATTTAATTTATTCATTCGCCTTCTAATTATTTCTTCAGTTGCTGCTTACCATCTTTGGTGAATCCCTAGCATTGTGCGGGGCTCCAAGAAGCAACCTGCGCCGCCCCGGTGGCCCAGTGGTCTAAGCGATTGCCTCTGATCATTCGTCCGAACGGGGTCCGGGTTCGATGTTGTGTTTGTCTTACGGCACTGGCTCTCTCCCTTCCCTGGAACCAGTGACCCTAAATTAGGGACGGGCGACTGCTTATAGCCCATTGAGTTGTTCACGGTGGTCGTTAAACCTCCAACCCCCAAAAAAAGCAACCTGCCAAATTGGCTTAGCAGTTAGCGCGTGTGAGTCTGGAGGAATTCGAGGCCGCTGTGGTGTAGCGGAAATATATCCGGCGGGTAACTGGAAGACCCTGGGTTCGACTCCGAATGGCGGCCAATGAGAATTTTTTCGTGACTCACTTACAAACGTGGAAAAAGCGAAGTCCTTTGTTTGATTTTCAAAGAGGATTCGAGAGTTGGGTTCTACGATGGCGCAAGGGCATCCCTTGTGATGGAGACTATGTTGAGTAGTACCTTTGTATGGAGGAAGAGTTACTCTACCAACACGTGCAATTTGAACGACCTCTGTCAATTACTAAGAAAGTTATGCCTACTTTTGCATTACTTTCGGTACAACCCTCGTATTTATGAGGTAATAAAAATTACAAACGTCTTTAGTGTGGTGATCTGGGGCTTGGGAAAGATGTGATCATGCGCAGTGGGTACCTTCATTTCCGTACTTTGAAAGATTGAACATATAGCACATGTGTACACCGCTCCCCTTTCCTTTACGCTTTCCACACAGCTACTCAAGGACACACGAGGTTCCTGTGTTTAAAAACGCGCTCTCGTAAGTCAGGGACAAAAAAAAACATTTCTGCAATTCCCACTATTAAACTTAGTGCCGGTATGTAAATTCCTGGTAAAAAATAAAAATAAAAAATACCGGTTGTGACGTGCCTGCCCCGCAGGACGCACACGACGTAAAGGCAGATAGCAGCGATAAAGGACGTCTGCGTAGCTCAGTTGGTAGAACGACTTGTTCCGAAATAAGTGGACTCGGGTTCGATCCCAGCGAGGACCAAAAATGACGGATACTTCGTTATAAGGTACGAAATACCAGAGGAAAAAAGACGTGCCGGTATGCCTTTCCGGCGTATTCCTGCCCATTTTGAGCACTGCTCACTCTAATATTTTTATTGATTAGGTGTGTGCATAAGTCCTGCCGTTTTTGTAGGCTACAAAGAAAGGAGGAGAACACAACAAATAGCGTCGTACCTAGGATTTCACATAACTGCCATTATTCTGTATGACCTCTTGCCATCTGTCTATGAGTAGGTGAATTCCACCCGGTAAAAACTCGTGTGTTTTAGATAAAAAAAAAAAAACATGTAATGCCGTTTTCACAGCATCGAAGGTTTGGAGTGTGAAGGCGTTCTGTAACGATCGAAAAAGGTGGTAATCCGTAGGTGCCAGATCAGGGGAATACGCTGAGGTAACACTTCCCAACCAAAGTCCAGTAATTTTTGCCTAGAGATTAAAGCAGCATGAGGTTCGGCGTTATCATGACGAAGGATCACGCCTTTGCGATTGACAAGTGCTGGACGCTTCGATGTCAGTTCTCGCAATCTGTCCAACTGTTGGCAGTAGAGGTCAACATTGATCGTTCGGTTAGGTGCCAATACCACTCAGTGGATTATTCCCTGGACATCCCACCCGAACACTCAGCACGGCTTTTTGGGATGCAGTCCTCTTTTTGAGGTTGATGGAGCAGGCTGCGCACCTTGGCACACAGTCCGTCGACGCTTTACCTTGCGGTACAGTTCCCATTTATCATCACCCGTTACAATTCGTTCCAAAAACTGTTCATGTATGTGACGAGAAAGCAAAGAAACACAGGTACGGATTCTCTCGTTGCTTTGCAGAAAGCTATTGCGGAACCCCAGTTCTCGAACTTGGTGATGAACCCAAGCGCATGCATCCGTCTTTCGACTGTTGTTCTGTGTGCCGACAACGTTTCCGCTAATTCCTGAACGGTTGGACGTGTGTCGTTTGTTATGGCTTGGTCCACATCCTCGTCAGAAACCGCGGATGGAAGTCCAGAACGTGGTTGATGTAGACAGCTTCCGTCCCCGTCTCGGGATTTCCGAAACCAACGGCGACATGTGCTATCATCAACTACATCATCCCCGCACACGTGACAGATGTTGTGGCAAACCACGGCAACAGTACTGCTTTATCGAACTCGTACAGTAAATACTGTAATGTGTTCCTTATCGCATGCCATGTTACACCATCCGTCATTTCCGTTACGAATGACTTACTCGGACAAAGCTAGTGCTTCTTGATCTCTAAGTCCTGTGACGATTTATACGTATTAAGAGAATACAACGTGGTTTGTCACAAATATTTATTTTTTCAAGTCTACCATGGTTTTGCTGGGTATTGACCTAGCTTCATCAGGACGAATGGCACGTAAATATTCAAATTGTACATGACATCATAAATGGTGTTTACAGTCACGTGTTTTGGTTAGATGCTTCCACGCGTTTGATAGAAATGGCGTGGATGCCATGTCATTAAAAAGTTGCGAAGACTTCTGATATGTATGGAAAGCTTCAAAAATATCAAGTTTGGTGGTTGAATCTGGCTTGTCAATTAGTTTTGCTTCTTCAAAGAGAAATTTGTGGTCCTTTTCGTAACAGTGTTTAGCCATCGATGACTTCTTTAGGTCACAGTTCCGAATGTAGGTCTTGTGCTCCTTCAATCGAAAACGCAAGGCTCTACGGGTCCGTGCTATATACGAAGCGTCACATTCACATGGAATTTGATAAATTTCCCACGCGTTTTTGTCTTCAACAGTCCTTTGGTCCTAAAAGTTCATTTTGTTTATGGGTTTAAAAATCACTTTAAAATTAAAGGTTTTGAGAATTTTTGAAATTTTGAAGGCAATGTCACGGTAAAATGGAATAATGGCAAAATTCTCTTGCAATGGGCGCATCACAGTAATTAACGTGGAGATAGACTTCGGTGTCCGGAATTTTGTTAGAGCCTTGTCTAAAATGGAAAGGTTGTATCCTCGTTGTACTGTAACACGTTTAAGGAAATATAGTTCTTTTTCCAAACTGCCTTTATCTGAACATATATGTATCGCGCGATATACGCAACTGTAAAAGGCGCTGAGTTTTTGTTGCGAAGGGTGATTGGACTTCGCATGCGGAGGTAAGAAAACTGTGACCTAAAGAAGTCTTCCATGGCTTAACACTTACGAAAAAGACCATAAATTTCTCTTTGAAGAAGCAACACTAATTGAAAAGCCAGATTCAACCACCAGACTTAATATTTTGGAAGCTTTCCAAATACAATGCTGGCCACCCAAAATGCAACACCAAGGACACGGGATAGCAAAGTCAGATTTACTGGACACATAACAGATACAAAGATGAAACGATTGAGCATACAGGCCCGTGCGACTTGCGGAACACGCCGACATCAACAGTTCGTGTGGCCCCCATGGCTGACAATAACGGCCGCTACACGCCGCGGCATCGAACGAAAGAGGCTTTGGATGTGGGCTTGGGGTATGTCGTTCCAGGCTGCTTCCACACGTTCCCAAAGTTCATCACGCGTAGCCGCGGGTGGTGCTTGCCGGGGCACTCGGTTGCCAATCAGCGACCAGACGTGTTCGATGGGCGACATATCGGGAGAACAGGCGTTCCACGGTAGCAGTGACACTTGGTGGGCCGTGAAGAATTGTTGCACGATGCGTGCCACGTGCGGGCGCGCATTGTCATGTTGAAACGTGGCCGCTGGCAGGTCCTGCAGGTAAGGGAGGACTACAGGCTCCAAAACGTCGGAGATGTGGCGGCAGCTGTTGAGTGTACCGGCGATGCGTACTAGAGGGGGCGGGTTTCATTTCCAATTGCGCCCCAAACCATAGCGCCAGGCGATGCATAATGCAAGCGTCATACAGTCTCTCGCCGCGGTGCTGCCACACGCGGATCCGACCATCGTGGTGTTGCAGGCAGAAGCGGGATTCGTCGGAGGAGACAATGTCTTGCCATTCCGTACTCCAAGTGCGGCGTTCAACGGTGGTGTAACGTCAATGGTAAGCGGAGCAATGGGCGCCGTGCGACAAGTCCCCGCTCCTGCAGACGACGTCGAACGGTACGTGCTGACACAGGTTGTTGCGCAACACATCCTAATTCCTCCGCTAACGTTCGGGATATGGCGGTGCGAGCCGTCAATACCAGCCGCAGAACATGCCGATCCTCTCGTTCGGTGGTGCGCCGCGGCTGCGGCAATCGCTCATGTCGGTTAACCCGTACCCACCGAATCCATACTTGCCTCACTGTGGCTGGATGTCGTCCCACACGGGCGCCGATGTCTCGGTGCGATAAACCGCTGTCGCGATAAGCCACTATTCTTCCTCTGTCGGACTCCGAAACGTGCTGGAATGACTGCCGTATTCTGTGTCGAAGCATCAGGAAGCTTCTCACGCACAGGTCCGGAAGCACAACACACTTCCACTGCTTACACCCCGCCTTCTGTGCACCCTTCTCATAGTGCTTCTCGGAAGCGTGCCGGGCGCACATGATTTGCATATGCCCTGTAATGCTTATATGTCCTTCCTGTCATATGTCCTTTCGCGGGCGACGCATGCTGCGAATTTCAGGCCAATCTGATGCTTCCTTCTTGGTGTTGCATTTTGGGTGGCCAGCAGTGTATATAAGAAGGCTTCACAACTTGTTAATGACATGGCGTCCACCCCATTTCTATCAAGCGTGTGGAAGCATCTAACCAAAACACGTGACTGTAAACACTGTTTATGATATCATATACGTACAATTTGAATATTTACGTGTCATTCGTGCGGATGAAGCTCAATACCCAGCGAAACCAGGGTCGACTTGAAAAAATAAATATTTGTTGACAAACCACGTTGTATTCTCTTAATACGTAAACACCTAGGGCTCTCTACTTCTCCAAGCTTTATTGGGCAAAATTCGGCATCGCAGCGTCAATTGTGACGTAACAATTCCCATCTATAACAAAAACGGGCGGAACTTTCGCACACACTCGATAGAATAATAGTTTGTGTACGGATTGGTTAAAATTATTCCCTACTACGCTTCGTAATTCTGAAATGGGGGAAGAAATGAGCTTTGAATCTCTCATACCAAGGTTTTTGGAACTCTATCGTTGTTTTTCATGAGTCATTAAGTCGGGTGCCTTCCGACTCCACGACAAGATGTTTTTACGACTAAATAAATTTCTACTCCCAGTTCCCTTGCTAAAGCCCGTCAGAGATACTATTTTTAGAGCTTGCAAAATAAGTACGGATCACCTAAAATGCTGCTGTGTTAACAAAGATGTTCTTATCTGGGCGAATTATCAAGCCTTTCTCATAAACGAATGCCAGTGATATTCTGTAATTGTTACTTAACGTATAGATCATTACCAGATGCGGATGCATCAATTATCTTTTAGTTTACCTTCAAGTGGGGCCCAACATTTGGGGGTCGTTTAAGGGTAGAAGAGAGTAACTCCTTTAAAATGAGTAATGTGTGCTTGACTTTGAACGTAGCCTTCTCTTCACCATCGTAAATTGTGCAATTTCTTTTTGAACAGGTACGAATTAGAGTTGACGGTTGTTTTCTTCCAGCCATGATGCTGGCCTTGATGAAAGCCGGCCCTTCCAAAACTCGTCAGGATGACTTCGTATCGTTAAAAGGATCTCCAACTCTTTCGGAAAGCGAGACTAGTCTTCAGATCTCCAGGTAAGAACAACATTTAAACTTATTTCAAATATGAAGAGGAAGGCGTGCTATTAAAATGCAATAAAATCCGCTTCTTGCTCATTCCGGAGTTCCGTCTGAGGAAATTATGGCTGTTATGAACGCACTTAGTTTAGTTAAACAACGTTCATATTTTAAATTTCAAGGATGTGTTTATCAACAGGTGGGGGGGGGGGGGTCTCACCTATGGGTTCACCACTGTCATCCGTCCTTGCTGAAATTATTATTATTTAGGTTTAGGGTACGTCGATGACATCCTGGTAATTTGGCCTCATTCACAGGATTTATTAGAAGTGTTTCACCTATGGGTTCACCACTGTCATCCGTCCTTGCTGAAATTATTATGCAACATGTTGAAAATTCGGTTCTATCTAAATTTCCACACTCTCCTTGTTTGTATTTAAGGTACGTCGATGACATCCTGGTAAGGACGGATGACAGTGGGTTCACCACTGTCATCCGTCCTTGCTGAAATTGTTATGCAACATGTTGAAAATTCGGATCTATATAAATTTCCACACCCTCCTTGTTTGTATTTAAGGTACGTTGATGACATCCTGGTTATTTGTCCTCATTCAAATGATTTATTAGAACAGTTTGTCGACGCACTATCTACCATTTTACCTACCATCAGGATCACGGTTGAAATACAGTGTAACTATGTTTTACCGTTTCTTGATGTATGTATTAGTCGTAACTCTACAACCCATGAGTCAGCATTTTCTGTTTATCGAAAACCATCTTATGTTTGTTCTATCATTCCGTATAACTCATGTCGCCCTTTTAAGCAGAAAACGTCAGCGATTGATTTTTACTTCAGGAGAGCTTACTCACATTCTTCTACAGACCGAGCTTTAAACAGTGAGATTAATGGAATTATTAAGATGACTGACATGTTTGGGTACCCGGATTATAATACCCGCAGGATTAATGAAAGGGTAATAACACGTTGTTCTATTAAGTTGGTCAGAGAAAATGAACGTAGTCAGAATTTCATAGGATCACTAGAATACTTACCTGGTGTTACAAATTTGTTGTTACATGTGTGTTCCAAATATAAATTACAATTACAACTAGGCGTTAAGTGTAACAATTTGTTTGCACAACTCAGACGAGACAGAGATAAACCCGATATTTTGCGACGTTGGGGTGTTTACAATATTCCGCTTTTAGACCCAATTACAAAACAGCATGTTAGTAATTACGTAGGTTCTACAAGGAGGAATTTGGAGCTACGAGTGAATGAACACAAGTATAGCATTAAAGCGCACCTTTATAATACAGCACTTGCACGTAATATAAATAATGGCATATTTATTCCTGATTGGTGCAATGTCAGTATGCTCCAGACTCCTTCCTCTGTTCGTGCCCTGTTGATAACAGAAAGTGTTTTTATCAAGGCATTAGATATGAAATGTTGTAATGTCTATTACCCTGTCGATCTACCTGAATTTTGGAAGCACTTAGTAAAATCCTTAAATTATAGCATATGTAGCCTATATAGCTTTTCACTTTTTTTTGTTGCAACAGATGTATGTAATATAACACCGTGTAAATCATGAATGACAATTAGTTAAGCTACGTAATGCCCCACGTGACTCTGTGTGTGTGTATATATATATAGCTGCATAATACAGCAATTTAGATCATCTGAGGATGGAGTGAACGGCACTCCGAAAGTGCTAATGGCTTTTAATTGTAAATATACGTTCGTTTTTTAAAATCAAATAAATCGTGTTAAAGCGGAGCTCTTTTTATTGTATTTAAACTTATGCAAAAATAACTTTCTTTTTATATCCTAACAATCTTTCAGAGCAGCCCCGGTGGCGCAGTGGTCTAAGCGATGGCCTCTGATCATTCGTCCGAACGGGGTCCGGGTTCGAATCCCGGTGAGGCATGGATGTTGTGTTTGTCTTACGGCACTGGTTCTCTCCCTTCTCTGGAACCAGTGACCCTAAATTAGGGACGGGCGACTGCTTATAGCCCATTGAGTTGCTCACGGTGGTCGTTAAACCTCCAATCAAAAAAAAAAAAAAAAAACCTTTCAGTTATTTTTAGAGTGTGAGCGGTGTTTCGTTAAAAAAAAAGAATCCGTAACGGAGTTTAAATAAAACGCAGTTGTTTACCGTTAAAAGTGGAAATTTAAAAATGTGCAGCTGTTTTGAGGAAGTGCAATTATTTTCTCCAATTTTGCAGTTTTCAGAGCTTTTTTCCACTGCGACAGTAAAATCTGTCTACACGAGAGGTTTTTTACGCTTTCCAACCGTAGGTTGAAGAAGCGTATATGCTCCAGCTTTCTCCGTCTGTCTGTCCGCACGATAACTCACGTAAACATAGTTCGATTTTGATGAAATTTTAGTATGTAGTAGGGGATAACCTGGGGACGAACCCTATTGAAAATGGGGTCACAGGTCAGGACGTAAGAGCAGGATCCATTCTATCGTTCTTATACGCCATAACTTTCGTAAAAATGCTTGGATTGTGACAAAACTTTATCATGTTGTTCCGGAGGTATACTGAACCAATTCTGTTTTAATATCGTCGAAGTGTCAGGGCATAGGAGCGAGATTTATTCCACAGCCATTATCCTCATAACTTGAGTAATGATTTCTGGTATGCTGAAAAGCGTATCATAATCAATGCATTGCATGATTTTACTAACTTGATTAAACTTAAACCTGCCGCCCCGGTGGCGCAGTGGTCTAAGGCGTTGGCCTCTGATCATTCGTCCGTAAGGGGTCCGGGTTCGAATCCCGGTCAGGCATGGATGTTGTGTTTGTCTTACGGCACTGGCTCTCTCCCTTCCCTGGAACCAGTGACCATAAATTAGGGACGGGCGACTGCTTATAGCCCATTGAGTTGCTCACAGTGGTCGTTAAACCTCCAATCAAAAAAAAAAAAAAAAAAAAACTTAAACCTAAATCAACAACAACAGAAAACAAGTTAGTAAAATCATGCAATGCATTGATTATGATACGCTTTCCAACATACCGGAAATGATTACTCAAGTTATGAAGAAAACAGCTGTAGAACAAATCTCGTTCCTGAGACCTGACCTTTGACCCCATTTCGATGATATTCAACAGGAACCGGTAAAGTATACTTCCGGAACAACATAAAATTTTGTCTCAATCGAAGCATTTTTACGTAAGTTATAACGCATAAGGGCGATGGAATGGATCCCACTCCTATGTCCTGACCTTTGACCCCACTTCACCCATTTTCAAATAGGATTTGTCTCCAGGCCGTCCCATACGACATACTAAAATTTCATCGAAATTGAACTATATTTACGCAAGTTATGACGCATAAGGGCAATGGAATGCATCCCGCTCCTATGTCGTGACCTTTGACCCCCACTTAACCCATTTTCAATAGGGTTTGTCCTCAGGTTGTCCCCTAACACATACTAAAATTTCAACGAAATCAAACTATTTTTACGCGAGTTATCGTGCCGACAGACAGACGGACGGACGGACGGACGGACGGACGGAAAAAGCTGGAGCATATACGCTTCTTCAACCTACGGTTGGAAAGCGCAAAAAAAAAAAAAAAAAAATTAACTTTGAGAGCCGCAATATATTAAATACCATAAATGCGCTATAAGAGTTTTTGGTGTTCGAAAATGACAAAAACTAATATACAATTATTTATAAAGAAACCGGACAAAAAATTGGTCACCTGCAGCAATATATGCAATTGTTTAATACATTTGAGGTTATCATTAGAATTTTATTTAAATATTTCTGGGTTATATAATAGTAAAATGTTATTTCTTTCTACAGACAAAAGGTTAAGCTGAAATTTTTGAAAAATTAAAATTAATCGGTGGAGAGAGATGTAAATGACTGACTACTTTTAGCCAGTCAAAACGACACAGCATCAAGGAAGTTGCAGTGTTTGCAGATGTGACTTGCTACAGAAATGAAAGCATGTGTCAAGACTACAAACCTGCAGCGAGAAATTCTGTCGGTGTAGCTGAGTTGGGAGAGCGACTTACTCCGGAGTGAGTAACGTGTGAGGTTTTTTTTCAAATAATTTTTCAAATCTCCGATTTGAAAAATTCTTTCTGCACCGCATACAGCTCCTCATGGGAAATCGTTTGCACATAATTTCAAATTTTTGTAAGAAATGGTTTGGCCCCTAGGTGGCGTAAGTCTTAATTTCCGCTTCTGTTTTATTTGCAGCAAAATATGAGCTTCTAAAATCTCTATTGAAAAAAGTCGTTTGTTGACCGATACTACTCATGTCTACAAACCTTTTAGGAAAATTTTCTTCTTGAAAAAATGCATGGTTTCTACGCCAGGGGGCGTAGATTGTTGGATAGTGTTTCCTATGCGAAATGTTTTTCCTATAAATTCAAAATTTTCAAGTAAATCATAGACTTTACGCTACGGGCACAACGGTAAATTGCGTTTTCTGCGTTATTTCTGCTCCTAAAGCTCTGATTTAAAAAAATTCTTCCTGTATCGCATACAAGACCTGTTGGAAAATATTTTTCACATAATTTCTTATGTTTGGTAAAGAATGGTTAAGCCACCAGGGGTCATAAGTGTTAATTTCTGCTTCTGAAGTATTTGTAGCAAAATCTGGGCTCCTGAAAACTCCACTAATTTTTTTTTTCTTGGACCGATAGCGCTTATATGGATAAACCATTTGAGAATACTTTCTTCCTAAAATAATGCATGGTTTTCCCACCAGGGGGCGTAAAGTCACATCTTATTTTGTTGATATCTCTTTTTCTAAGAGTTCGTAAGCTCACGATTCCGTTTACAGCAATATCTGAGGGATTAAAAAACCCGATTGAAAGGCTTCTTTCTTCCGTCAGATACTATTGTTTTCCATACCGGTTCCATTAACTTTGAATAGCTTTGATAAATTTAATTTGCGTCAGAACGGATTCAAAAGACGTGCTTATTACACCCGAAAATTCGGTGTCATCTTTCTTGTTTAATGTCTTTCCGGGACTTCTGTTTGAAGCGGTTTAGTGTTTGAAGATTATACAGAAATTATGTCTTGTTATTCATGGAAATGATAGAGCATGTTTCATGGCTGTTTGTATTTTCTATTATTCGTGAATTAGAGCAACAATTTGGTTACGAAATGAGTTGGTTACGAATTGACTATTTCTCACAGTTCACTAATTATTTATATAATTTTCCTCCGACCGACGGTAATCTTCGTCGACGCGGCATTTCATTAGGAAATTAATCCGTCTCTCTACATATCGCTTCTTTTTAACATCCACTAAAGCAAAACGATGGCGAGGGAGTCTTCAACTAACAGGTACCATGAGACACACACAGCACGTGTTTCTTCCGCGTAATAGTAGTCCCGCTGCTTCCACCTCCTGTTGGGGATGCTTCGGTTGCCAGCTACGGGCCACTAGTGGCATTTGCGTGGAGGCCCATAATTCCCGGCAGTGCTGCCACCAACGGATCGCTACCGTACCGTGAGTGACCCATTATTGCCAGCTGACGGCTAGCAGTTTCCCAACACTTGTTTCTGCTGGGAAAGAAAAAAAAAAAAAAAAATGAGATGGCCATGATGTGAAATATTAGAGGTGAAAACATGTCAAGACGACAAATCTGCAGCCAGACTTTCTGTCCGCGTAGCTCAGTTGGGAGAGCGACTTACTCCGGAGTGAGGGGAACACGGGTTCGATGCCCGTCGCGGTCAAATTTGTGTTTTCGCACAGGTGTTAGTAAAAGAATAGTTTTACGTGCTTACAAAGATTGGCGTAAGTCAAACTGTACTGAAAATAAAAGGCAAAGCTATGGACGAAACGCCATTTTGACAAGTCGTGACTGCCGCAGAATTTCTCGCGTAATCAACGAAAACCGATTTCAAAAAAGGTTGGAACTCCTCCAGTCTATTAATAATGCACCTCACACGTTTATATTTATGGATGCGTGCATGCGTCTTGCCGAAATACACTGCTGGCGACCCAAAAAATAACACCAAGAAGGAAGCAACCGATTGGCCTGAAATTCGCAGCATGCGTCGCTCGCGAGAGGACATGCAAACGATTAGCATCGCAGGGCATATGCAAATCATGTGGCCGAGAAGCACTATAAGAAGGGTGCACAGAAGGCGGGGCTGTAAGTAGTGGAAGTGTGTTGTGCTGCCGGATCTGTGCGTGGGAAGTTTCCCGACGCCTCGTCGCAGAATACGGCAGTCATTGCAGCACGTTTCGGAGTTCGACAGAGGACGAATAGTGGCTTATCGCGATAGCGGTTTGTTTGTCGTACCGAGACATCGGCGCCCGTGTTGGACGACATCCAGCCACAGTGAGGCGAGTATGGATTCGGTGGGTGCAGGGGGACGGACGAACCGACGTGAGCGATTGCCGCGGCACACCGCAGAACGAGAGGACTGGCATGTTGTGCGGCGGGCATTGGCGGCTCGCACCGCCACATCACGAACGTTAGCGCAGGAGTTTGGGTGTGTTGCGCAACAACCTGTGTCAACACGTACCGTTCGACGTCGTCTGCAGGAGCGGGGACTTGTCGCACGGCGCCCATTGCTACGATTACCACTGACTTTACACCACCGGCGAGTGCGGCGGCAATGGGCCGTTGAACGCCGCACTCGGACTACGGTATGGCACGACATTGTCTTCTCCGACGAATCCCGTTTCTGCCTGCAACACCACGATGGTCGGATCCGCGTGTGGTGGCACCGCGGAGAAAGACTTTGACTCCTGCATTATGCATCGCCATGCCGGTCCGTCGCCTAGCGTTATGGTTTGGGGCGCAATTGGATATGACACCCGCACCCCTCTGGTACGCATGACCTGTACACTCAACGGCCACCGCTACATCTCAGACGTTTTGGAGCCTGTAGTCCTCCCTTACTTGCAGGACCTGACAGTGTCCACGTTTCAACAGGAAAATGCGCGCCCGCACGTGGCACGCATCGTGCAACAATTTTTCACGTCCCAGCAGGTGTCAATGCTGCCGTGACCCGCCTGTTCTCCCGATATGTCGCCCATCGAACACGTCTGGTCGCTGATCGGCAACCTCGTGGCCCGGCAAGCACCACCCGTGATGAACTGTGGCAACGCGTGGAAGCAGCCTGGACCGACATACCCCAAGCCCACATCCAAAGCCTCTTTCGTTCGATGCCGCGGCGTGTAGCGGTCGTTATTGCCAGCCATGGGGGCCACACGAACTATTGATGTCTGCGTGTTCCGCAAGTCGCACGGTCCTGTAAGCTCAATCGTTTCATCTTTGTATCTGTTATGTGTCCAGTAAATCTGGCTTTGCTATCTCGTGCCTTTCTTGGTGTTGCATTTTGGGTGGCCAGCAGTGTAGATAATACTGGTTTATGTCTTGGTGATATCCGTATGTGCAGATTGCTGTATGCTGATGACACTGGCAGAGAGCAAAAGTTAGTTGGAGAGTTTGCTGTCTCAGATGTACGAAGTTTGCATTAAATTCAAACAAAAATTAGCAGGCGAGTGAATTCTTTGTTGAAAGCCATGGCATCTTTGGGAGATTTTCACAGGAATGATGGATTCTCAAGAGACTACCGCGTGGCTGTGTATGAAAGTGTAGTTGTCCCTATATGGCAGTGAAACCGGGGTACTACAGAAGAAACATAGGAGTCGTTTGTGTGCTGGAGAAATGCGTTACTTACAGGAGGTTTGTGACAAGACACGTTCTGATTGTGTGAGGAATGAAGAAGTGTTGCAGTTGTGTGATGTGACACAAAATGTTGTCAACAAGGTGGAGGGTAATATGCTTCGGTGGTTTGGCCATGTTAAGAGAATAAATAAGATGCTTACTAAGAATTTTTTTAGCCCAAGTGGTAGGAAGGAAAGGCAAAGGAAGGCCAAGGAAAACATGGGAGGATCAGGTTCAGGAGTGTCTGCATGACAAAAAGATTATGAATATGAAATATAGAAGTTATTATGTACAGTGTGTGATGGATGTGAGTGGAACCCCAGTTGTATATCAAGATCGCTGTAAATGGAGAAGTTTGATGCGGCAACAAAACGTAAAAATTGTCTGGTAGTTTGTATTTCTTTGTGCAGATAACCGCTGAATCTCAGAGAATAGCTTAGTGATATGTATGAATGATATGTACACGTCTGTAACTGAGCTACACTGGCATGCAAAAATTAAGGACGAGACTGTTTTTCGAATGTAACGTCGTGCAGAAGTGATCCACATCGACTCAAATCACACCATAAGATCCCCAAGATGTAAGAATATGGGACAAGTGAGCAAAACCGTCCAAACAAGGAATCCAAAGGATACAAAGGCACTTTATTGAAAAGGTAGCTTCGAGCACAACTGGACAGAAGACAGAAACGTCCATGTGACAGGCGGCTGCCAAGAAACATCCAGTCTTTATTCGGGGATATGATCCCCCTGACTGCGTTGCAGGATTTACAACATCTGTCCATGCTGAGGACGAGGTTGTCAAGGAGATGTTGAGACATCGCGGCCCATTCCTCTTGTAGCGCCAATCGCATCTGTCGAATCGTTGCTATCGGCTGGAGACGTGCTGCCAAGCGTCTCTCGAGAAAGCCCCACACGTGTTCAATTGGATTTAGGTCCGCTGACCTTGCGGGCCAATCCATGCGTTGAATATCTTCACTCTCCAACAGCTCTGCGACAGCCACTGTACGATGAGTGTAGCGTTGTCGTCCATGAAGAACTCAGAACCCACAGCACCTCTAAACAGACGCACGTGAGGTAGGAGAACCTTGGTAAAATAACGGACACCAGTGACTGAACCTCCTTGGAAGATGTGGCGGTCAGTACGGCTACCATGCATGATACCACCCCAAACGAGAACTACGCCACCTCCAAACCGGTCCCTTTTGATGATGTTGGAGGTGTCTCTCTCCAGATGTGTATACGTCCAAAATCGCTCGTCAGACTAAATCGGCTAAAGAGAACTTGACCCCATTGCTGATGTGTCCAGTTCTTGTGTTCCTGGCACCACAGAAACCGCCGTTTCCGATGAGCAGGTGTTAATGGCACACACCGTATTGGTCGTCGTGCAAATAGACCACCTTTGTGCAGCCTCCTGGACACGGTAAAAGGCGATAACGGACGTCCAGTTGTCTGTTGCATGTGCCTTGCGATTTCTCCCGCTGTCTGCCGTATGTCTCTTCTCGCCTGTAGGACAATATACCGGTCGTCCGCCGCCGTGGCTCCTCGTGAACGACCACTGCTAAACTGTCGGACAGCAGTTCCTGTCGTTTGAAATGCTCTACGAGCTCGTGAAACGATGCTGTGAGCGATCCGGAACTCCTCGGCCGCACTAGTCACACTTCGACCTTCTTCCAACTTCTCAATGACGCGACCTCGGGTAAAGTCATCCAGATGTCGTCTACTGGATTGCCTGTTGGCCATATCACACGGTGGCAGCAACTCGACGTCGTTCAAACCGATGTACACCGTGCAATAGCTTTCACCGAATTGCTGAGCGTGCACCGCCCGTGTGCTTTATCCCCTTCCGACCCCTTCCCCCGCGCCGCCCCGGTGGCGCAGGTGGTCTAAGCGATGGCCTCTGATCATTCGTCCGAAAGGGGTCTGGGTTCGAATCCCGGTGAGGCATGGATGTTGTGTTTGTCTTACGGCACTGGTTCTCTCCCTTCCCTGGAACCAGTGGCCCTAAATTAGGGACGGGCGACTGCTTATAGCCCATTGAGTTGGTCACTGTGGTCGTTAAACCTCCAATAAAAAAAAAAAAAAAAAACTCCCCCGCCCCTACGTTATGCTGCATATGTGCGCATGCCCTACCGTACCGGAACCTAGTCTATTTGCTGAGTGGTCTTTCGGTCCGTTCTACCTGCTCGTTCCACTGTTATGCTAATTTCTCCTCTTCGTCCTTAATTTTTGCACACCAGTGTATTAACCGCAGGTATGGAATAATTTTTTCTCGTGACTCTTGGTTCGCAATCCCTGGAGTAGGATATGTCAATCACCACAAGACTAGTTATTCGTCCTGGTAGGAATCAACAATACAAACTGATGGTGACTCTGCAGTGGTGTGGGGAAAGTTTTTGTATTTCATTAGGAATCTTACTTAGCGCAACAATGTATCCATCTGGGATCTGGCTCTTTAAGAAGGATAATGCGTCGTGTTGGAAATTTAGAATCTTCTAAATGCGTTTTCAGCCTTAACTCGCTACAGGAGACATCTTAGTCACCAGATCTCGATCTAATTGTGAAATGAGCTGTTCTGAGTAGTAATTCAACACCAACGACTTTGCAAGAGCTAAAGAAAGTCCACGTGGTCCAAAATTTGCATCGCAGGTTGTTTAGGAATATTGCTCCACATCTGGAAGAATTAAACGGAGAAAAAGCACAGGGTGGTGGAATTTAAGCTTACCCAAAAAAGTGACCGTCAGTAATGCGTTTAAAATTGACATTTTGCTGAAAATGCTATGTAATAAAAAATTAAAGAGCCTATAAATAAATGTGGCAGTATGTTTGGGGTGATAATCACAGATGGAAACTGGTCAACAATTTCTAGCGGGTCCAACAGTCTGGTCATCCTGTTACGATTCTGACCCGGCTTTATTTCAGTTTTATTTTTGAAAAGCAAAAAAAAAAAAAACTAGTGAAAATTGGTTTCGCCGTGAAACATATTTTGAAGCTTGATATGTTACCAAGAAACCAGCAAGAACTGAAGTTAAACATGCAAGTTTCTTGATCTCGAAGACTACAGTCTTGACATCCTGGTATCTGGCTCTAATGGATCTCTCACAACCACAATTTGTCGGAAGCATTTCGCTGTTTTCTTACCTCCACATGCAAAGTCCAATCACCTTTGGCATCAAAACTCAGCCGCCCCGGTGGCGCAGTGGTCTAAGCGATGGCCTCTGATCATTCGTCCGAAAGGGGCTGGGTTCGAATCCCGGTGAGGCATGGATGTTGTGCTTGTCTTACGGCACTGGATCTTTCCCTTCCCTGGAACCAGTGACCCTAAATTAGCGATGGGCGACTGCTTATAGCCCATTGAATTGCTCACTGTGGTTGTTAAACCTTCAATTGCCGCTCCGGTGGCGCAGCTGTCTAAGCGATGGCTTCTGATCATTCGTCCGTAAGGGGTCCGGGTTCGAATCCCGGTGAGGCATGGATGTTGTGCTTGTCTTACGGCACTGGATCTTTCCCTTCCCTGGAACCAGTGACCCTAAATTAGGGACGGGTGACTGCTTATAGCCCATTGAGTTGCTCCCGGTGGTCGTTAAACCTCCAACCAAAAAAAGAGGGTCTGGGTTTGAATCCCGGTGAGGCATGGATGTGTTGTGCTTCTCTACGGCACTGGATCTTCCCTTCCCAGGAATCAGTGACCCTGAATTAGGGATGGGCGACTGCTTATAGCCCATTGAGTTGCTCATTGTGGTTGTTAAACCTTCAATTGCCGCCCCGGTGGCGCAGTTGTCTAAGCGATGGCGTCTGATCATTCGTCCGTAAGGGGTCCGAGTTCGAATCCCGGTGAGGCATGGATGTTGTTTTGTTTGTCTTACAGCACTGGCTCTCTCCCTTCCCTGGAACCAGTGACCCTAAATTAGGGACGGGCGACTGCTTATAGCCCATTGAGTTTATCACGGTGGTCGTTAAACCTCCAACCAAAAAAAAAAAGGGTGGGGGGGTCTAGGTTCGAATCCCGGTGAGGCATGGATGTTGTGCTTGCCTTACGGCACTGGATCTTTCACTTCCCTGAAACCAGTGACCCTAAATTAGGGACGGGCGACTGTTTATAGCCCACTGAGTTGCTCACGGTGGTCGTTAAACCTTCATTAAAAAAAAAAAAAAAAAAAAAACAAACTCGGCGCTTATTACAGTTGCGTATATCGCGCGATACATACACCGCCGGCCACCCAAAATGCAACACCAAGAAGAAACCGCTGGAACCACTTCTTACACGTACTGTAGGACACAGCAGCCTCACCCAAAGCAGCACAGATCATTTGCTGAGCACTTTTTTCAGCTGAAACGCGAACAGGAGGCAGTGCCTCAAATGTTGCTTCTCGAACGACATGGCTTTCACTACAGCTGTGAGCGGTTACGGTTGCCTGGAAAGCTGTTAGATGGCGCTGCAATCAGCCATTATCGCACACAGCTATTTGCATTTGCCGACGTTTCATGATCGCTTGCGGTTAGGGACCGGGAATTAATTTAAACACCTAATAGAATGTCACGTCTTTTACTTTTGATAGCTTCATTTGTTTTCTTTAATGTCTACACATAGTGAACGTTGTTTATTGTTGCAACTCATCTGTGATGAGGTCTTTCAGTCGTTGCCTGTTGGCATCTGTCATTGCGGTTGCTGGTCTCCCACTCCGTTGTTTGTCCAACACTGAACTTTCTCCCTCTCGAAACCTCTTCATCCCTCTTTGGACATTACTGATATCGATTGTGGCAGCTTTCATACACCACCATGAGTCTCCTGTGGATTCCTGGAGCATCACATCCCTCTTTTCCCAGGAATTCAATTACGGCTCACTGCTTTTCTCTGTCATTCATGATCTTTATACTTTAGATTCTTAAAAAAAAAATGTTCCCACGTTGCTAACATTTCGTAGTACACGTCAGTGCAGCTTCATTGAAATCGCTTCAAAATTTCAAAAGTTATTGATAAGGAGGCATTACTTTCAGGATGCCCCTTGTATATACGGTGGTGGCAAAAATTTTGGTCACTTTTTAAAATTTTCATGTTTTGCAACTTTGCAGGCTTAATGCAAATGTTTATACGCCAATTAAAAGAAAATGTAATGCTGAGTTCAATACAAAAAACAGAATGCAAATATACTGGCGGATAGTGAAAAAGAACACCAAGAAGGAGACTTCTGATACCAACGAAATTTATACATAACGGAATACAGAGGATAACGTGATCAAAACATTATGGCAAAATACAGCTGTATTTGCTGGTAAACTGAAAAATAACATTTCCATGTAACATGGCTAGTACGAGGTTTAACCGCCATGAACTGCGTCACACTGTGCAATTCTGGCATGGAGTCTGTCGTACAGATGTGGGATATAAGTTTCGGGAATTGAGTTCCAAGCATCCTCAACCTGGACACGTAAATCGTGGATGGCCGTGGAGACCGGATAAGTCGTTTTCCCATAAAATCCCACACGTGCTCAATGGGGGACAAATCCGGTGAACGTGCAAGCCATGGAAGTTGTCTCACCCTAAAGTGCATGTTGTGTTGCACGTGCCCTGTGTGGGCGTGCGTTATCTTACTGGAAAACACCACGATGGACCGACCTTACAAATGGCACAACAACGGGCTGAATGATGATGTTGATGTAGGAGGTGCTGTTTAACGTACCCGGTACAAACACTGGTTGTGTACGAGAGTGTTAGCCGATCGTTCCCCACACCAGGAGACCAGGTGTAGGCCCTGTGTGTCGCTGGCGGATGCAAGAAGGGTGAAGACGCTCCCCTGTGCATCTGCGAACACGCATACGGCCATCGGAAGCTCCCAAGAAGAATCTGCTTTCATCGCTGAACACGACAGATCGCCATTGCGTTCTCCAGTGCAGACGTTGACGACACCACTGCAGCCGTTCCTGACGGTGGGCTGGAGTCAGTTACACTTACCAGAGGCACACGTGCATGTAGTCCTGCATCCAGTAGACGGTTGCGGATTGTTCGCACAGTCATCTCAGGTGCAACGGCAGCTCGGATTTCCGTCGCAGTGGATGTTCTGCTTGACAATGCAGCTCTTATCAGTCGATCGGTCCGCTCATCAGTCCGACTACGACTCCCGGTTCCACGTCTTCTCGTGTGGGAATGTTCCTCGGACCATCTACGCCATTATCGTAGCACCACCGATACTTCCCGTCCAATTCGCTCCGCAATACGACGATACGACCACCCGGCCTCGCGGAGTCCGACTAGACGACCTCGCTCAAATTCCGATAACTGCTGAAATCGTACGTCTTTCATGTCCAGGCATTGCAGCTTCTTCATGTTCTTTGCACGTGTCCGTACGCCGACGACTGATTACATTCACTTCGCCGTACTCCTTAAATACCACCGATGATAATTTGCATATTATGCCGTGCTGTGGTGTAAGCGCTCACCGGTTGGTCCGGAAATTAACATCACACCTACGTAAACTTGACCCCATTAACATATGTAAATTTCATGATCGTCCGCCAATTCCTTTTTGGTTTTTTTTTCACTTTCCGCCAGTGTATATGCAGTACAAGAAAAGTTATGCTTACTTTAGTCTAAAAAAGAAACAAAAGTGTGATTCAGTTAAGAAGCGGATTGTAAGTACAAACTCTTCTGACCAATCGCAGTCCTTGTTCTGGGAACCTATCAAATGGCAGTAGCTGCAATACATCATGTGAGAAGTTGAGGAAAGTCAGTTTTGCTGTTTGTTCTGTAGAAGAAAGAGTGTTAGTGGTGCAAGTGAAGCTTAATTGTAGATTGTGTGAATAGTTTTAGTATTTATTTAAATTTAACGTGTAGTTAATGAGTACAGCAATGGCACCAAAGAAAAGAGTTGATTGCTCAGTCATAAAAAGGACCAGGATTGTGTTTCATTACGTGAATCGGGGTTTTCTTATGCTGAAATTACAAGGCAAGTAGGGTGGCCCAGCGACAACATCTAGTGCGCGAAAGTGCTGTTGTTTACGTTATCAGGAAACAGTCACTGAAAAACAAACTAGGAAAATATTGCACAAAAGATGTTGATGACAGAAGAAGAAAAAAAATAGACAAATTTCATCTGAGGCTACCAGAGCTGAACTGTGTTCAACTGATGTTTCTATCCGTTCAAGAACGATAAGGAGCAGACTATCGGAAAGAGGACTAAGAGGTTGGATTCCAAAAAGAAAAAGCCATATCTGAATCTACAGCAGCGGAAGAAACGACTACAGTGGGCAAAAGAACGCATTGGATGGACAGGCGATCTGTGGAAGCAAGATATTTGGAGTGACGAAAGTAAGATGTCCTTATTTGGTAGTGCTGGTCGAAAATACGTGAGACGTAGAGTAGGAGAAGAGCTACATCCAGACTGCATGGAGACAGGGGCGGATTTCCGGCTAGGGCCTCGCTATTTGAGGGGCCCTGAAAACATATAATTGGATTTTCAGTTTTGGTTTTCACGGACCGAATCAAATCATTCCTTGATATTTTACTTTCTCATATTAATAACATATTTTTTCTTGCTGTTGCTGATATTCCGAATTTTCGAGTTCTTATCGATGTACTTATTTTGAAAGGGACGGTTAAAATAATTTTTGAATTCCTTTTAGGTAAAGAAGGTATTCACGCTTCCCACACGTTTCATTGTTTAAGGCGAATTCTTAACTGGCCTGATGTGCTATAAATTGCTTTCATGGTACTTCCAGCCAAGGGAACACATCTGTGTTGGAACCTTTCCACCTTCTTCCCGAGTTGCGATGAGGAGTACTTGTAAAGAAACTTTCCTGATGATCGGGCGTGTTTGCTGTTAAGTTCTTTTCCTTCGTGGTAGGATAATCAATGAAGAAAGAAATATTCTTCACAGGATAACTCTTCTTAGGACAATCAAGTTATTTCTCGGCCCTAATCCCTTTAAACTATTTTAAACCAAAAGAGTTATTAATATTTAGGCTGAAAAAAAAAGAAATTTGAGAATATCACTCTACCTTATTTATTAGTGTTAAAAGTAATTTATATTCTATTGCAACAACGTTTTCTCATTACTTTCTGCTCCCCTGGTTTAATACTGATAATTATCAGGTATTCTTGCCTTTCTATTCCTTAAATCGACTTAAAACTAGCTTTTGAAAAAGAAATAAAAAGTTTCAATGATAACTCTTACTCAAAAACCTGCAGTCTCTACTTTTCCATTTTAAAACCGGACTTTCGCATTTAATTTGTATGCTTCGTCTGTTTATGATAACTGCAGTGCATGCAGTATATGGGATATTAAAAGTGCCAAACTTAATATCCATTGATTTCCTGTTTGCCGCAAAAACAATTTTTGAGATATCTCTGAAATCAAAAAGTTCGATGTGCACCGACAGACAAAATTATTACACTAGCACTGTTTCTTACAGAACGTTTTAATAATAGGAAGCGATGGCATTTTTAAAAAGTGTAAAAACCTTTTTCTTGACCCCCCTTTTTTTTTTAATCTGACGGATGAAAATTTCTGGAGGCATAAGAAGGGGGAGGGGCACCTGACCCTTTTAGCGTCTAGGGCCACAAAAGATCTAAAAAGTCTCCTCTGCATGGAGGCCAATGTAAAGCACCTAACAAGCTTTATGATTTGGGTATGTATGACAGCAAATGGTGTTGACCGCCTTCATGTTATAGCCTGAACGCAAGAAAATACATTGACACCATCCTGGAACCAAAACTCCATCAGGGATCTCTTTCCCAACAATGCACCATTTCTTTTTCAGCAGGATTCAGCTCCCTTTCACACAGCTAAAATATGCAATCAGTGGTCCACAACAAAGTCCATTCCATTGTTGACCTGGCCAGGAAACAGCCCTGACCTGAACCCGATAGAAAATGTATGGCACCGTTTGAAAAGCCTTGTGCGAATGAGGCGTCCATAAAATAAAAGGAAATTAATTGAGACTATAATAGCTTCCTGACACCACGTAATAATGAAGGCACAGCTTCAAACACTTGTCGGCTCAAAGAGACGTCGCTGTGATGCAGTTTTAAAGAATAAGTGCTACCTTACTAAATACTGATAGTAAATTCAAATCGTAAGTGCATTACAGTATACACTGATTGGCCACTTTATTATGAGCACCCCCCTCAGTACTTCGTTGGGCCACCTTTTTGCCTTTAATACTGCGTCGATTCTTCGTGGCATGGGCTCAACGAGATGTTAGGTGTTTTGTGGAATCTGAGACCATGCTTGATGAATAGCACTTTCCAGGAGTGAGAGATCAAGCTGTCTGATGGCTCGTTCAACTTCAACCCACAAATTCTCAATGGGGTTGAGATCTGGAGATTGTGGGGGCACCTAAGCAAAGTAAACTCACCGGCATGTTCCTGAAACCAATCCTGTGCAATACGAGCACTATGGCAGGACGCATTATCTTGTTGAAAGTAGCCATCGCCATTGGGATAAACCATCCACATGACAGGATGCACTTGGTCCGCAACGATGTTTAGATATGATGTGCCAGTCAGACACGAATTAAAGGGCACAAAACATGCCAGGGAAATTCCCCAAACCATAACGTTGCCTCCACCAGCTCGAAGGGATGTAGCAATGCATTTGGAGTCCATGCTTTCGTGCTGTTTCCGCCAAATTCTCACTCGGCCATCGGCATGGTGCAACTGAAAACGTGATTCATCGGACCACATAATTTTTTCCAAATACAGACTGTCCAATCCTTGTGCTCCTGTGCGAACTGGAAACGTTTTCTCTTGTTGACTGCTGACAGCAAAGGTGTTCGAACAGGCCTTCGGCTGCCGTATCCCATCCGATGCAGTGTACGGCGAACAGTGCGTGCAGAGATCATTTGAGGGGATCCTTGATTAAGATGGTCTGTAATTTGCTACACTGTTGCCCTTCTGTTGTTTACCAGTCTGGACACTCTCCGTTCCGCCCGAGCAGTCACTAGTCGATGGCGACCACACGTTGCACGTAGAGACCCAGTTTTTTGGCTGACAGTCCAGTCTTTAAACACTTTAACAACAGCTGCTCTGGAACATTTCCGGAATGCGGCGGTTTCGGTGATACTCGCTCCATGGCTCCGAGCTCCTACAATCATCCCACTTTGAAAGTCCGTCAAATCGCATTTTTTACCCATCTCGTCACCCAAAAATCACTTCTACTACTGTCGCAAGCCCTAAGCTTTCCCTTTTTATACTAGCCTCGCTCTCTGGCGGCAACAGCGTGCATCCATAGCTCATTTGCTTGAAACTGTCAGGTGGTCATAATAAATTGGCCACTCATTGTATTCAGCATGATGCAGTATTCCCTGCATATATTTGCATTCTGTTTTTCGTATTGAATTCAACATTAAATTTTCTTTAAAATGACATAGGAACATATTTGCATTTGGTGCAAAATAACATTTCTTTATAAGCTTTCAAAGTTGCAAACCATAAAAATTTCAAAAGGTGTCTACAATTTTTGCCACCATTGTATTATATAGGTCAAAGCAGATTTGACATGGTCAGGTTCTTGTCTAAATGTTTTGACCAGCTTCCAATTTTAGTGATAATAACGCGCCTTTGATATTATCTTTTGCATTTTGTGAACTTCGAAGGGTATGTTCAGCAAATCCGTAAGTTAATGTGTTCTGCGGGTTTTCTGTAAAAACGTGCTCTTGATTCTATAACATCAAAAGGAAAAAGAAAAAAAAAACCGCGTTTCTTTCTGCACCAGGTTCGCAACGTTCGATTAATGCGAAGCCGTATCGCTTCAAGGATGTAGATTGGCATTTATTAACCGTGCCAAGCGTGTGATTGTTTCCCATCTTTATGCCAGTAAACGAAGATGAATTGCGTAGTTTTATCTACACAAGTCATCCATCCATCCACCCAGCACAGCCCTCAGTTATCGTCTTGTACACTTTCCATGGCGAACAATTCAAAAAAGAAAACATCTACACTGAAAAAAAATTTCTGACATTCACGATCCAATTCCCGTGATTCATTTCGTGAATTAACAAAGCATTTTTATGATACCTTTCCGTGAAATGACTGAAAGAAATCTGAATTTCGCGGATTTTTGGTACTCCAGGAAAATTCTGAATTTTCAGAAACCTATCCGCAAATCCTTTCTTATATAACATACATGAGATTCTTCCGCGCATTTGTGGAAATCCGCTATTTTTTTTTTTTTTTTTCTACTAGGGGCTGCGCCTCTATAGGCTCGCTACGCTCGTGTTTAGAGCAGCGCTCGGGCTCTGCAACCCGATTTCCAAGTATGTCACATGAAATAAAAACTGGAAAATTCATATAAATTTCAATTTTTTTTTGCATGTCTAATCAAATAAGGCTTGTTATTCCGAAAATTCAAAGTTTTTTTTTTTACTGTCGTTAATTTTTGGAAGGTCGGACTTTTGTCTTTTCAACTTATAGCACTTACTAAATTTACCACTAAAGGAATACAAAAGCGGTCCAAAAACATTTCGGTAAACCGTTAAGGTGGACGTCAAGTAATTTAGCTTCCTATACTTCCAATGGGAAAAACTTTTGTACACATTTCCTTCACAATTATTGTGTTCCCAAGGATGAAAATTTGAACATCGATTAAAATAACTTCATATTATAACTTGGAATACTTAATATTTTCTAAATCATAACCATAATTATATTAAAAATAACTTTTCCTTTGGTGTTCAAACCTGAAAAAAGATGGCCCGACCTGTACTTTGATGACGTCAGTAGACAAACAAATGTTGGATTGCATAATTATGGTTATGTTTTAGAAAATATTAAGTAATCCAAGTTATAAAATGAAGCTATTTTAATCGATGTTCAAATGTTCATCCTTGGGAACGCATTAATTTTCAGAAAAAGATGGCGCAACCTGTACTTTGATGACGTCAGTAAACAAATGTTAGATTGCGTAATTATGGTTATGTTTTAGAAAATATTAAGTATTCCAAGTTATAAAATGAAGCTATTTTAATCGATGTTCAAATTTGCATCCTTGTGAATGCATAAATTGTCCAGAAAAAAGATGGCGCAACCTGTTCTTTGATGACGTCAGTAGACAATCAGATGTTGGATTACATAATTATGGTTATGTTTTAGAAAATATAAAACATTCCAAGTTATAAAATGAAGCTATTTCAATCGATGTTAAAATTTTCATCCTTGGGAACGCATTAATTGTCCAGAAAAAAGATGGCGCGACCTGTTCTTTGATGACGTCAGTAGACAGACAAATGTTGGATTGCATAATTATGGTTATGTTTTTTACATTAAGTGTTCCAAGTTATAACATAACGCTATTTTAATCGATGTTAAAGTTTTCATCCTTGGGAACGCATTAATTGTGAAGAAAATATGTACAGAAGTTTTTCCAGTGGATGTATAGGAAGCAAAATTACTTTACCTCCACCTTAAACAACTGAGATAGCTTTACCAACAAAAAACATATGCATAACAAATTCTCTGCATCACCATGGCAGAAGTCACGAGACCAGGACGTTCCTCTGTGGTTATCGTGAAGACCGACAAGCCGTTCGTTTCTTTCCTTTGCGTCTGTAAAAAAAATGTTTTTTCCTGTGAATTTATCGTCTGCGTTAGTGGTTCGTGTTGACTGTGTTGTGTTTTCACCGTTTTGCCTCACTTGAAGTGAGTGTGTGTGCCTTCTGTTTCGTTATTTTGTGTTTCTTCTGTGTGACGCAGTTGCAGCACACAGTGTTGTGTTGTTCGGCTTAGCGGCCATGATGGCTGCTTCCCAAGTACAAATGCAAGTTCCGTCTGCTGATTTTATCTCCGTTGGATTTTCTTTGGCTACATCGACCGCTTGTGAGACAACTATGACCTCTTCAAATGTGGATTTGTCTACTTCTAATTGTGTTTCTGCTTCTAATGTGCTTCGTCCTAATGTTTCTGCATCGAATGTTCTTCGTCCTAATTTGCATATCCTGGATGCCGAGTCATGTTCTGCTGCCACGGCTGCTACTCCTCCACGCTCGTATGCTGCGACTGCTCGTCCAAACCTATCTTCTCATGCACCTCTTTCAATGCAACCAGAATTTTCTAGAGAAGATAAAGTTATCAAGATTCGGATTTCTGACGACTCACCAGCAGGTAAAGAACTTTCCTCAGCTTTGTTATTAAGTGTGTATTTTCCGTCTCTTCGTGACACCCCCTCCCCCTCTATTTGGAGGCCTTGGTTAAAGTTGTTCCCAAGGAAAGCATCGTTTCAATTATTCGCATTGGAGGGTGTTGTCGTTCATTTTGTTCACCAAAAAGCCACCGACACCGTTCTTGCCACAGGCATTGATATTGGCTCTTTTCACTTGCAACCTGTTGCTTCTGCACAGCGCCCGGTCACAGTGACATTATCTCCTGTGCCTACTGCTATTCCTGACAACTTACTTGTTGCTGCACTCGGCACTCTTGGTCGAGTAGTGGGAGAGACTAAATTTCTCCCAGCTGCTGCCAGAGACTCTCCATTCAAATTTGTGCAAGGAGGACGTCGCCAATATCGTGTTATTTTCCCCACTGACCAAGCCATTTCTAACCGCCCCACATCTTTGCAACTTGTTACGGACACACGAGCATACGTTTTCAACTTATTTGCTGGTGTCCAGTGTTTCCGGTGTAGAGCTGAAGGCCACCTGGCTTATGAGTGCCCTCAGCGCACACTTGCGCAAGGTGCTGTCCCTTCGTTGAAGGTTCCTGACACACCTCAATCATTCACTTCCTCCTCCCTTCAAACTGGACAAACTGTTACCCCAATGTCAACCACGTCACCATCTCTGCTCCTTCAATGACTGCAGATATTTCGTTGTCCTCACCTGTTTCAGTTTCGCCACTGCCATTCAACTCCGAGCAGCCGCTGTCTTTCAAAACTCCTACGCAGTTATTGCCAAGCACTAAACAGCCATTACAATACAACTCCGAGCAGCCGCTTTCTTCCGAAACTACTGCGTGATCATTACCCAGCTCTCAAGCGCCACCACCAAGCAACAAATTGCCTCCCGTTTCACAGCCTGTTTCGCAAGTGCAAACACCTGCTTCTGAACTGTTCAAATCTGCTCTCATTGTTGATATGTCATTTCCACCTCTTCCTACTTCGGTGGGCTGCTCTGGACCCAAAACTGCCGGGAAACGCCCAAATTCTGCCGAGTCTTCTCCTAGGCCTTCGCGTCGCACTAGGCGTTTTCGGACCAAATCTTCTGCCACTTCCTCTGGAACCTCACCTGGCGTAGAAAATTGTTCTTCTCAACTTCGTACAACAAACAGATTCGCTTGCCTCCCTACTGATGATGATATGGATGTTGCTGCTAATTTTAGTGAATCAGCATTGATTGCTTCGGATGTTGTTGGAGATGATTCTTCTCTTCCCACCATTCCCAAACTTTCCGCTCTGTTCAAAGACTGTTCTGTTCCAATGCAACCGCTCACATTTACTGAACTTCTTGAACTAATTCAACGCCCTAGGATTGACAAATTTCTAACAATCCCGTGTATTCAATCTAAGTTAAATTGGTTACCTGAAATGCTTCAACAACTGCAATTGCTTGATGAATTTTTGATTAACGTTTCCGTTCCCCCTGAAGATGCCCAGCTTCAGCATCGTCTGTGGTACATGCTGAAGTTGCTCACAGCTGAACTCGAAAACATTCAACAGCCTGTTCTTGATTTCCCAACTGACTGAGTTTTTTGTCTTCTGAATAAACGTTTTGTTTTGAAATTGCTTACCTTTGAACTTGTAATGCTTTACTGTCTGTTTTTGTTTAGTTTTCGGCGAACTCTTAGACACAGTTTAATACTACTGTTATCAACGGACTCATAGACTTTTATTTTTACTACTGTTCAACTGGGCAGCCCGTGAGCGCCCTCTTTTCCACACCCTTTACATTGTTGTTATTGTTTTTTTTTTTTTTAAATGCTTGCGTATACCTTGTTCTCTCCCACATCTTGTTACTGTTTTGTATTCTGTACTTGTTCATATTTTGTAGAGGCGTTTTTTATACCTAACATTTTGAGCAATAAATACCTTATGAAGACGAGCCGTTCGTTTCTTTCCTTTGCGTCTTTAAAAAAAATGCTCAAATATCAGAAAATGACTTTTTCTTAATTTTTGTGTTTGTAAAAGAGGTATGATAGTTGTAAGTTTACGCTGTAAAAATTGCAATGCGTTATGATTCATGATTTGCCATTTATGTTTTTTTAAATGGATCCCATCGCGAAATGGAGATTTTTGTGAAATTTAGAAATTTAATTTCTCTTAAACTAAATCGAAATTCAAAAAAAAAGGGCGACGAGGTGCAAAATTTTGGTCATGGCACTACATGCCTATACAAAATTTCGTGATTCTGTTCCTGTTAGTGCGTCCGGAACGCGACCTGATAGCACTTTTTTGCTTACCTTACCTTTGAAATACAATAGCTCTTGAAGTATCGCTAGAATCGAGAAAAGGTTTATTTCAGCGTGTTCTCCAAACAATGTTCTACAAACGATGTAAATTTCATATTTTTGTGCTCAATACGTTTTGCGCTGCGAGGTAGGAATGCAAGATTGTCGCGAAATTTCTAAAACAGCGGCATTCACTTTTTTTTTAGAATAATTTTCCCCCATCATTTGGGTCATACTCAAGATCGATGCAGAATTGAAGAATTGGGGGGGAGGGGTTAGGAAGAGATTTTCTTTTTCAGTCTCTGAATGGTATTGCGTTTTTTAAAGGTCAAGAGGCGTAACTAGAAGCCCTAGTTTACGCCTCTTCAGCGTCCCCGGGCGCGAGGGATCAAAAAATCAGTGCGTACAATCTGATTAAAATTGGAATTGAAATTTTGCCCCAATTTTAGGTATAGTTTTAATCGCCATACTTTGCCATTTGTCCATTTGCAGAATTTGCTTATAATATCCTGCGCCAGTATTGGTAGTCTTGGCTACTTAAAATTCCCATTTCTTCCTGGAAATGTCCAGCGGAAATAAGTTTCTCTCATTCAAGAATGAAGACCTGGTTCTACGTGTGGTAGAAGATGTTTTTCAACAAAAAAAAAAAACTTCGCTCTTTCCACGTTTATAATTGAGTCTCGGAAAAATTCTCATTGGCCGCCACCGGAGTCGAACCCAGGGTCTTCCAGTTACGCGCCGGATATGCTTCCGCTACACCACATAACTGGAAGACCCTGGGTTCGACTCCCGGTGGCGGCCAATGAGAATTTTTCCGTGACTTAATTATAAACGTGGAAAGAGCGAAGATCTTTGTTTGACGTTCCTGGTCCACGTTAAAATGTCTGTAATAATTATTCATTCGCCTTCTAATTATTTGTTCAGTTGCTGCTTACCATCTTTGGTGAATCCCCAGCATTGTGCGGGGCTCCAAGAAGCAACCTGCCAAATTGGCTTGGCAGTTAGCGTGTGTGAGTCTGGAGGAATTCGAGGCCGCTGTGGTGTAGCGGAAGCATATCCGGCGCGTAACTGGAAGACCCTGGGTTCGACTCCCGTGGCGGCCAATGAGAATTTTTCCGTGACTCACTTATAAGAGTGGAAAGAGCGAAGTTCTTTGTTTGATGTTCCTGGTCCACGTTAAATGTCTGTATTAATTATTCATTCGCCTTCTAATTATTTGTTCAGTTGCTGCTTACCATCTTTGGTGAATCCCCAGCATTGTGCGGGGCTCAAAGAAGCAACCTGCCAACTTGGCTTGGCAGTTAGCGTGTGTGAGTCTGGAGGAATTCGAGGCCGCTGTGGTGTAGCGGAAGCATATCCGGCGCGTAACTGGAAGACCCTGGGTTCAATTCCCGTGGCGGCCAATGATAATTTTTCCGTGACTCACTTATAAGAGTGGAAAGAGCGAAGTTCTTTGTTTGATGTTCCTGGTCCACGTCAAATGTCTGTATTAATTATTCATTCGCCTTCTAATTATTTGTTCAGTTGCTGCTTACCATCTTTGGTGAATCCCCAGCATTGTGCCGGGCTCCAAGAAGCAACCTGCCAAATTGGCTTGGCAGTTAGCGTGTGTGAGTCCGGAGGAATTCGAGGCCGCTGTGGTGTAGCGGAAGCATATCCGGCGCGTAACTGGAAGACCCTGGGTTCAATTCCCGTGGCGGCCAATGATAATTTTTCCGTGACTCACTTATAAGAGTGGAAAGAGCGAAGTTCTTTGTTTGATGTTCCTGGTCCACGTCAAATGTCTGTATTAATTATTCATTCGCCTTCTAATTATTTGTTCAGTTGCTGCTTACCATCTTTGGTGAATCCCCAGCATTGTGCCGGGCTCCAAGAAGCAACCTGCCAAATTGGCTTGGCAGTTAGCGTGTGTGAGTCCGGAGGAATTCGAGCCCGCTGTGGTGTAGCGGAAGCATATCCGGCGCGTAACTGGAAGACCCTGGGTTCGACTCCCATGGCGGCCAATGAGAATTTTTCCGTGACTCAATTATAAACGCGGAAAAAGGGAAGTTCTTTGTTTGATGTCCCTGGTCCACGTTAAATGTCTGTATTAATGTTTTTCAAGTTGTCGAAAATTCTCTGGGAACTTTGATCATTTCTGTGATTGTGAGCCTCGACTTCCAGATATACACTATATTGCCAAAAGTCACAGGACACCTAGAAGAGAAACACAACATAGCATATATTGACATGCATTAGTACGGTGTCAGTCCACCTTTGGCCTTAATGCAAACACTGATCCTTCGAGACATGCTTCCGACAAGGTTTTGGAACACAGCGATAGGTATGCGCTTCCATTCAGTACATAATGCTCCCGCTAACTGTTGCTTAGCAGTAGGCATTGGTTCCAAATTTCTACGGGGCTCTAATTCATCCAATAGGTGGTCTGTGGGATTAAGATCAGGGCTCTGTGCTGGCCAGTCCACACACGATAGGGAATTATCGTCAAACCACGCCGTAATAGTCTATTCTTTATGGCTCGGTGCATTATCTTGCTGGTAACAACAAGGCTCAGGTCCATATTATTGCCAGAGAGTTTGTCCACGATAACCAATGGGCCGGGACTATACCACGAAAAACACCCCTACACGAGTACACTGTCAACTCCAAACGTGATCGTAGGAACCAGTACACTGTGGTTAAGAGCGTTCCCCCGGCTGCCGCCATACCCACACACGGCCATCAGACTGATGGATCGAGTATCTGGATTCATCAGTCCATAGGACCCGTTTCCATTGATCTACAGTCCACGATAAATGTTCTTTACACCATGCTAAACGACGAGTAGCATTCCCAGTGGAGACGAAAGGTGATGAAGAGATGGGAAAGGAGTGATATCAACAGAAAGAAAAACTCAGCAAAGATTGTTGTGCACTTGCAGAGTCGACAAAGGACAAATATGGCCATGGAACGATCTGATAAGAGAGCAACACAAAAGGGAAATTAAGCCAATTTTCTAGCAAGTAAAAAAAAAAAAAGCAGTGTTTGAAGCAACGTCTTTTAAAACAATTTTATTTTGCTTTTGAATTCAGTAATTTTATATTCTGACTACAGTGGTGTTGTGATCTAAATATTTGCATATATAAATTACAGTGAAGAATTTCATCTTACTCCTGCTGGGTTATATTCCTACTTTTCTGCCGCGTGTTTTGACTTTTCATCCGGTTAAACAGTTCACTTTGTTTTTTTGTTCCTTAATTTCAGTTTTTGCTGTTTTCTTTATAACACATATTTCTTATATTAACGGCAAATTGCCGTTTTTAAGATGTCTTAACTGAAAATTTTGAATTTTCGGTAACCTTTCCGCAATTCCTTTCTTACACTGAAGGGCAATTGAATTAGAGACAGCTGGCGTTATGCAAATGTGGCGCTGTGGGCGGCCCTGTAAACGGAAACGACATGACGTATGCAGCGATCCGACAATATAAGGAGTGATGCGACGGGAATCTGCAAGAGTCGGACGCAGTATGGGTAAGACGAAGGATCTAAGCGCATTTGATCGTGGGTAAATTGTCGGGGCCCGACGAATGGGTCACTCCATCTCGGAAGTCGTGCAGGCACTACGATTTTCACGAGCCACTGTGTCACGGGTGCACCGTGAGTACATCAAATCCGGTAAAACCATCCCTGCAAGGGCCAACTGCCGTGGACAAGTGCGTGTGGATGAGCGGGGTCGTCGTCGGCTAGCTCGCATTGTAACCGCAGATAGACTGGCCACAGTGCAAGGAATCACTCTGCAATTTACCCGCTGGTGCACAAAAACGTGTAAGCAGCCACACCATTCAGAGCCATCTCCTCGATATGGGGTACAGAAGCCATCGTCCCACGAGGGTACCGCCGCTGACCACACATCACAGGGTGCAAAGATTTGCATGGGCGCGGGAACATCGCCAAGGGAACCTAGACATGTGGGAAAATGTTGCCTGGACTGATGAGTCCAGATTCACGTTGGTACATGCGGATGGCAGAATAAGAGTACGGCGCAAAGCACATGAAGCGATGGATCTATCTCACCAGCAGGGTACTCTTCAAGCTGGTGGGGGTGGCATTTTCGTCTGGGGACTGTTTACGTGGACTGAAATGGGACCCCTGGTACGTGTGACATCGTCGCTCACAAGTCAACGTTACCGGGATATCCTGGACGATCATTTGCTCCCGTTTGTGTGTCTTCAACATCCCACTGGGGACATCATCCTGCAACAAGACAATGCAGCTCCCGAATTGTATCCGAATGGTTGGATGAACACTCCACCGACGTGACCTCGCTTCTTTGGCCAGCTAGATCACCATACCTCAATCCAATCGAGCCCATCTGGGATGCCATCGAGAGATATGTACTAGGCTCTGACCCCCTCCATCAAATCTTCGTGAAATGTGGGAGCTTGTTCAGGGGTCGTGGAACCGTATGGCTTCCGGTGTCTTGTCGAGTCCATGCCGAGACGAATCGCCGCTGTCATTAGGACGAAAGTTGGTGCTACACGTTAATAGGCAGTTATCTCTAATTCAGTTGCTCTTCAGTGTATATTAACGGTAAATTTCCGTTTTTAGGATGTGTTAACAGAAAAATTTGAATTTTCGGAAACTTTCTCCCAATTCCTTTCGTATAATAAAGGACAAAAAAAAATACTTAGTTCTAATTTTTTCCGTATTCATACTGCCGAAAACATTCCAGTAATACAAGCGATTCGCGGGGAATACTTGGCTTTATTAAGTGAAAACAATTCAATCGCCCATTATTGTGAATAGCATATCGCACAAATTTTGATTATTGTGGCACAGGAGATTTTTTCTCTCCTCCATTTAAAGCCACGGAACACTCCTTCAAAAGCAAATGAACGGATCCGCTGAGTTGTAAAGTTGCGCAGTACTGCTGCAAACGTTATAAAAACAAGCCTGCAGCTGACAGCGATCATATAGCACTGTGAGGTTGAGTGAAAATGTCGCGGAACTGACTTTGAGAAAGAAAAGATTGTTGGGTGTTATATTAGTGGGTTGTCCATACGAGAAACCGAGAGGCGTTTAAACATACCCAAGTCAACTGTTCTGGATGTACTGAATAAGTGGAAGACACATGGCGTGCCTGAAGCAGTAAAACGTACCGGCAGACCAAAGAAAATCAGTGATAGAGGACGTCGAAGCCTCAGGAGAGAGTCGTTACAGCTAATCGACGGAGTACTGCACAAGACCTCAGTGTACAGGTGAGTAAAAATGCTGGAACCTCGGTATGTACTCCTACCACTCGCAGAGAACATCATTACATGGGTTACCGTGGTCGTGCGGCTGCTCATAAACCTTTCATTTCCACTCGGAATGCTACTCGTCGTTTAGCATGGTGTAAAGAACTACACTGCCGGACAATTGCTAAGGACGGATGACAATACCAACCATAAAATGGAAGGCAGGAAAATGTGGAAATTAGCATCAGTGCGGGGTACAGTAAGACGTGTTCGACGTATGCAAATTTTGGATTGCCGAACTTGTTCGTGACGTCAAAGCGCTGATAAGAGATATAAAGGATTTGACGCGTATTGGCCGTTGTTGTTCAAACGCAAAGTTGAAAGGGAAAGAATCAATTGATGAACTTGCAATTTTCAGTATGTCTTCCCGACATCACCTAGATGATTTTACGCGTGGCCGTATTATTGGCAAGATTGAAGAAGGGCGAAAAATAACAGATGTTGCCAGGGAGTTCGACGTCAGCCAGTGTTGTTTCAAGGCTTTGGAAATCATTCCAAACAAATGGAGAGTGTAGCAAACGTCACGGGGAGGTCGTGTTCGCAGTACGACACCTGCAGAAGATCGGTACATAGTGCTATCAACAAAAAGTCACCGGCGCAACACAGCTAGTGAGGTAGCAAATCAGTTTATGGCTGCTACTGGCAAGCGGATCTCCCGAAAAACTGTCGCCAGACGTTTGCATGAAGGACTATACGCCCGCCGTCCTGTTGTGTGCATCCCATTATACCGCCCGTTTGCAATGGTGCCATCAACATCGCAGTTAGACTGATAACGACTGGTCTGCTGTCCTCTTCTCAGATGAGAGTAGATACAGTCTATCGTCTGATTGTCGACGACAACTGATCTGCCGTGATAGTGGTACTGCATATTGTCCAGCAAACATAGAGGAAAGGGACCGATATCCGACATGTAGTGTCATGGTATGGGCTAGCATCATGATCAATGGCCGTACGTCCCTCTATGTGCTTCCAACTGGGACTATGACCGGCCAACGATACATTAATGATGTTCTGCTATCTCATGTTCGCATGTTCCGTGGTGCTGTCGGTGATAGATTCCTTTTCATGGACGACAACGCAACATGTCATCGAACAGTCGGTGTCCAGGAGCGTCTTGAGAGCGAGGATATTCAACGCCTCGTATAGCCAGCACGTTCTCCAGATCTGAATCCCATTGAAAATGTGTGGGATGCTTTGGGGAGGAGTCTTGCTGGTCGCCAATGCCCTCTAATAAACAAGGACACCCTCATCCGTGCACTGACAGAGGGATGGGATAAATTACCCCAACAGCTGCTTGATAATGTTGTGCAAAGCATGACACGACGTGTGGAATCTTGCATCGCCCTCCATGGTGGCCATATCCCGTATTGACATCTTACGCCGGAACGCCTGCTGACGGTAATTGCATTTTTTTCACGTTTACGTATTCTGCACAAAATGGCCTGTTTGTCCCTTGAACACGTTCCAAAGCCTTCTGGATTTCAGAGCAGAATAAATTGTCTTTCTTGTAATGTCGTGGCATTCTGACATTATTTTATTTCACTTGGCATCCAACCACACTTACTTTTTTATGCGCTATATAGCCGTTTATGATCCGTCCTTAGCAATTGTCCAGCAGTGTATAACGAAGTAAATTTCTGCGTCATTTTTATCCACGCCGGGGCTCAAATCCGGGTCCTCTCATTCCGGAATAAGTCACTCTACCAATTGAGCTACGCGGACGTTTGTTCGGATTGCTATCTGCCGTTATGGCCTGTGCGTTCTGCTGGGCAGGCTCGTCACATCCCCCCTTCCCGAAAGAGGGCCGGGGGCATGGCCCACGGGTCAGCTGTGACCATGTATCGTTGCAGGCAGCCATCCGCTGTAGAACGTGCACCTGAGAACTCCCAGCCTGCCGCCCCGGTGGCGCAGTGGTCTAAGGCGTTGGCCTCTGATTATTCGTCCGAAAGGGGTCCGGGTTCGAATCCCGGTGAGGCATGGATGTTGTGTTTGTCTTACGGCACTGGCTCTCTCCCTTCCCTGGAACCAGTGACCCTAAATTAGGGACGGGCGACTGCTTATAGCCCATTGAGTTGCTCACGGTGGTCGTTAAACCTCGAATCAAAAAAAAAAAAAAAAAAAAAAACTCCCAGCCAATCTGGTGTGTGGAATGCAACGTCACAGGCATTTATTTTTCGAAACGCTGGAGAAGGGATTCTCTTGTTCTTTCTACACCGCGAGATAGGAAAAATATCACACCTTTGCGAGATCTTTAACGGCCGGGTCATCTGGAAAGTTCGGGCGCCATCATAACGAAGTAAATTTCTCCGTCATTTTTATCCACGCCGGAGCTCGAACTCGGGTCCCTGTTCGGGCGCCAATATAGCGTAAAAGTATTTTCTACTTCTACGTCATTTTAACACATCAACATACTGAGAAATAATTCCTAAATGAAAGAAACCTTTAACGGCCAGACGAAACACGTAAACAACAGAAGTCTAACTTACGGAAAAGATGCTTTATTCAGGATGTAGCAAACACATCGTAGCACAGCCTGTCGCACTACACACTCCACACAACGGCTCTTTTCAATAATCAGTTTACAATCCAACGCTCTCTCTTACAACGCTCCTCAAGCAATAGATCGTCGTCGTTTTTATCTCTTGTTCTTATCAAAACTCAGACATACGTCACGTTCATTCAGCCTCAATTGTGTTGCCAAACGTATTCAATTGAGAGAAAAGATGTCACGTTAAGAGTGAAGAATAACAGAATAAACTCAAGATTTGCATATATGGAAAGAAACTAAAAAGGAAAGTTAATTTAGAATATACGTCACAGAACATTTATCGTGAACCGTAAATTGATCCTATGGACTTATGAATCGAAATACACGATACATCAGCCTGATGGCCGTGTGTGGGTATGGCGGCAGCCCGGGAAACGCTATTTACCACAGTGTATTGTTTTTACGGTCAAGTTTGGAGCTGGCAGTGTTCTCGTGTGGGGGTGTTTTTCGTGGTATAGTCCCGGGTCATTGGTTATCGTGGACAAACCTGTTAACCAGCACGTCTATCTCGATATTCTGGACAATTATGCCCTACCAACTCTGTGGCATTACTATGGAACCGAGCCTTGTTGGTACCAATGCACCGAGCCATAAAGCAAGGACTGTTACGGTGTGGTTTGACTATAATTCCGTATCGTGTGTGGACTGGCCAGCACAGAGTCCTGATCTTAATCCCATAGAGCACCTATGGGATGAATTAGAGCGCCGTATAAGAAGTTTGGAACCAAGGCCTACTACTAAACAACAGTTACCGGCAGCATTATGTACTGAATGGAAGCGCATACCTATCGCTGTGTTCCAAAACCTTGTCGAAAGCATGCCTCGAAGGGTCAGTGCATGCATTAAGGCGAAAGGTGGACCGACACTGTACTAATGTATGTCAATAAATGCTATGCTGTGTTTCTCTTCTAGGCGTCCGGTGACTTTTGTAAATATAGTGTATAATGTGTTACCGTAAGAAAGCAGGTACTTAATTTATTGTAGAGGTGATTATATGTATTTAAGAGTTTCGTGAAATAATACTATAAAGCGGTACATTTCACAATTTCATGAAGATAATTGAAAGCGATTGTCGGTTTAAAAAAATCTCAATTTCCAAAGCATTCTGTTGCTTCGAAAAATCACGAAAAAAAAATGTGTGGTAAGTTCTCCAATAGAAAAAAATAAAATTATAACAAACTTATTAAAAAAAAAAAAAAAAGATCAAACAGGAAATAAAATGGTTCTGTTTTACCTTAAACGTGAGTGGTTTGAGTGTTTCTGCCTCAATGGCTAAGACACATGGTTTCTGTTAAGCCAACCCAAAGGACGTCGGTTGGCGTTCCACTGGTGCGAAAGGATTATCTGGTGTTAAAAAGCTAAAAAAATCAGCGTCTTGGATTTTCCTGCAGAAACGGTCTTTTCTGAAGTAAACAGGATTTCTGAGAACAGAAAATCTGTTAAACTACGGAAGTTAAACGAACTTTTCACTAGATAGTAAAACCATGCAATGCATTGATTATGATACGCGAATTTGGCAGCACCGCGGCGAGAGACGGTATGACGCCTTCATTATGCATCGCCATACCGGTCCGTCGCCTGGCGTTATGGTTTGGGGGCGCAATTGGATGTGAGACCCGCTCCCCTCTGGTACGCATCGCCGGTACACTCAACAACCACCGCACCATCTCCGACGTTTTGGAGCCTGTAGTCCTTCCTTACCTGCAGGACCTACCAGCGGCCACGTTTCAACAGCATAATGGGTTCCCGCACTTGGCACGCATCGTGCAGCAATTCTTCACGGCCCACCAGGTGTCACTGCTGCCGTGACCCGCCTGTTCTCCCGATATGTCGCCTATCGAACACGTCTTGTCGCTGATCGGCAACCGAGTGGCCCGGCAAGCACCACCCGTGATGAACTGTGGCAACGTGTGGAAGCAGCCTGGACCGACATATACCCCAAGCCCACATCCAAAGCCTCTTTCGTTCGATGCCGCGGCGTGTAGCGGCCGTTATTATCAGCCATGGGGGCCACACGAACTATTGATGTCTGCGTGTTCCGCAAGTCGCACGGGCCTGTAAGCTCAATCGTTTCATCTTTGTATCTGTTATGTGTCAAGTAAACCTGGCTTTGCTATCTCGTGTCCTTCTTGGTGTTGCATTTTAGGTGGCCAGCAGATAAATTAAATTAAACATTCGAAAATATTATTTTACATAGTGTCTTACATACATGTAATATCTTCCTCCCAAAGAGAATTAAGAGCGACTATGTCACAACCGAATATAAACTGGCTTATCTTGGGTTCAAATACCTGGGCTATCTCCCCCGCCCTCCCCCCTCCCCCAGTACTGTTTTTATTATTTAATTGCGAAGTTTAATTGTTAAGTAATAGAAATAACTTTTTTTCTGAATTTTAGGTACATGCCATTGTTAACATGATACCAAATAATTATGAGGAATAGGATTTGAACATATATTTGTACATGAATTCCATTCTTCTTCTGAATATTTTATTTGTACATGAGCTCCATTCTTCTTTTGTGTGAACTTGAGTGCTACGTTTTCAAAAAATGTTTGCCGCCCCAGTGGCGCAGTGGTCTAAGGCGTTGGCCTCTGATCATTCGTCCGTAAGGGGTCCGGGGTCGAATCCCGGTCAGGCATGGATGTTGTGTTTGTCTTACGGCACTGGCTCTCTCCCTTCCCTGGAACCAGTGACCCTAAATTAGGGACGGGCGACTGCTTATAGCCCATTGAGTTGCTCACGGTGGTCGTTAAACCTCCAATCAAAAAAAAAAAAAAAAAGTTTCTTTCGAGTACTTTTTCATATTTAAAAATGTTTTTCTCAATTGACAAAATAGACAAGTTTTTCGAATGTGCATGTTCTTGTGTGGCTCTAAGATATATCTTGATTCTTTTTAATGCCGAAAAACTTCTTTCGGTAGTTGCAGTTGTTGATGGAAAGTTGAATATGACGTCAGCTAATTTGTGCACCTCACTAAACACTGTCCAATATATTCAACTCCATGTAACACGCAATGCCTCTTACTGATTTATTTTTGTATTCATCAAAGGAATAAAACGCCTTCAGTTCATTTTTTAGTCGAGCTGTATCAAATTTGAAGCATAGAGTTCAAGTTCTGACAGTAGATATTCAGGGAAGCCTTCACAAAATTTACGAAAACAGTTCGAATCCAACAAAGCCACGGATTTAAGATATATCTCTGATTTTAATTCATTGACACTTCACAAAAACTGAAACATCTTTCGCGAAACACGCATTGGGCTGGAGTGTATGCGAGTGACTGAGATAGTCTAACTCTTCTTTTCTCTCAGCGAACCGTTTCCCGAAGCAATGGCCCATTCCCCTCAACCAGCTGATTCATGTTGTCATGGAAACGCCAGCAGGCGATGGTGCCGAAGGTTTTCGCATCAGAACTGCGAAGATTCTGGAAGAGCTGCTTGCGTTATGAAGTTGGTTTTCGCTCGCGAAACTGAGTCATAGAAGCAAATCCGCACGCGTTTTTTTCGCACCAGAAGCGTCGACATATTTTAATACCGTTGATAATAATTGACTTTTATTTGTGTATATTTAATTCAGTTTTATTTGTGCATTCTCTGGGCTTCGCAGTTAGCATAGCTAGCCTCGAATATGCGCCACTAATACACACATTGTGTACGTATACTAGTATATATACACTGGCGGAAAATGAAAAAAGAACAAGAAGGAATTGGCGGACGATCATGAAATTTACATATGTTAATGGGGTCAAGTTTACGTAGGTGTGATGTTAATTTCGAGACCAACCGGTGAGCGCTTACGCCACAGCACGGCATAATATGCAAATTATCGTCGGTGGTATTTAAGGAGTACGGCAAAGTGAATGTAATCAGTCGTCGGCGTACGGACACGTGCGAAGACCCTGAAGAAGCTGCAATGCCTGGACATGGAAGACGTGTACGATTTCAGCAGTTATCTGACTTTGAGCGAGGTCGTCTAGTCGGACTCCGCAAGGCCGGGTGGTCGTATCGTCGTATTGCGGAGCGAGTTGGACGGGAAGTATCGGTGGTGGTACGATGGTGGCGTAGATGGTCCGAGGAACATTCCCACACGAGAAGACGTGGAACCGGGAGTCACAGACGGACTGATAAGCGGACCGATCGACGCATAAGAAGAGCGGCGTTGTCAAACAGAACATCCACTGCGACGCAAATCCGAGCTGCCGTTGCACCTGAGGTGACTGTCCGAACAATCCGCAACCGTCTATGGATGCAGGACTTACGTGCACGTGTGCCTCTGGCATGTGTACCTCTGACTCCAGCCCACCGTCAGGAACGGCTGCAGTGGTGTCGCCGACGTCTGCACTGGATAACGCAATGGCGATCTGTCGTTCTGCTTGGGAGCCTCCGATGGCCGTATGCGTGATCGCAGACGCACAGGGGAGCGTCTCCACCCTTCTTGCATCCGCCAGCGACACACAGGGCCTACACCTGGTCTCCTGGTGTGGGGAGCGATCAGCTATCACTCCAGTACACAACTAGTGTTTGTACCGGGTACGTTAAACAGCACCTCCTACATCAACATAATTCAGCCCGTTGTTGTGCCATTCGTAAGGTCGATCCATCGTGGTGTTTTCCAGAAAGATAACGCACGCCCACACACGGCACGTGCAACGCAACATGCACTTCAGGGTGTGAGACAACTTCCATGGCCACCGGATTTGTCCCCCATTGAGCACGTGTGGGATTTTATGGGACAACGACTTATCCGGTCTCCACGACCATCCCCGATTTACGCGTCCAGGTTGAGGATGCTTGGAACTCAATACCCCAAACTTCCATCCAACATCTGTACGACAGACTCCATGCCAGAATTGCACAGTGTGACCCAGTTCATGGCGGTTCAACCTCGTACTAACCATGTTACATGGAAATGTTATTTTTCAGTTTACCAGAAAATACAGCTGTATTTTGCCATAATGTTCTGATCACGTTATCTTCTGTATTCCTTTATTATGCTGTATAAATTTCGTTGGTATCAGACGTGTCTCCTTCTTGGTGTTCTTTTTTCACTTTCCTAAGCCAGTGTACATAGTCCCACTCCAACAAAAAATTCCTGGGTGCGCCAGTGGGTGATGCAGTACTTTTTAAAACGTGAAGTTGAAAAAATTGACTGACGGTTCTGCTTGATTTTGAACCTTTCCCCGTGAAGAGAAAAGAAAAATGCTTTTATTTATTTATTTTTTTTCATGTCCCATGGCAAAGATACCAGGAAATCGTGAATGGGATAATGGTCCAAGTTAATGTTTGATATTATAGAAGGAATTTATCCACGAAAAAAAAAAAAAACAGAAAAAAAGTTTGTTGGAGATTGCGTGCGGTTTTCGGAACTCACTTTCATAAAACGAACCAGATGGTTGTTTACACGCTTTCCATTTAAACGTTGCTCAACAAAAGGTCTACGCCGAAAGTTTGAAATCGTGATTTGTTTGCACCTGCTCGTGAATGCGACATTGCATAATGAAATGTTTTCAAATACAGCCTGAAGGTGGCGCTGCCGTGGGGAAGATTAACTTGCTTCGAAGCTTGAAAGCACAGTGGAGCCCGCTGGTGTTTTAACAAGTGCATTTCAGCAGATCTACTTAGAAACAAACTTTTACTAACCCACATTAAAATAGGCAGAACGAATATTGCGCGTGATCACGAACTCTGACAAAAAAATTCAAATGTTGTGCAATGACCGCTACATATAATACGTGCCTGTTAATTTGACTCCTATAAGTAGCTATCTTAAGAGTGATTGGAGTTTTTAAATCTACAAATGTAGGTGTCCTGTAGCTTTTTTACATTCTTGCGAAATTTCATGTGAAAAATAAAATATGAATTTAAGAATTTATTTTGTAAAATACACAATTACCTAACCATGTATTTAAAAAGCAGACAAAAGACTTGTATATATTTTATTATATATTTTTATAACACATACAATCCTGGCCAAAAGTCCCGCAGAAGTAGGCCAAAAATCAATTTTTGATGTTTGAGGTTAACTTTCACTGAAGAGCAATTGAGCCGCCCCGGTGGCGTAGTGGTCTAAGGCGTTGGCCTCTGATCATTCGTCCGAAAGGGGTCCGGGTTCGAATCCCGGTGAGGCATGGATGTTGTGTTTGTCTTACGGCACTGGCTCTCTACCTTCCCTGGAACCAGTGACCCTAAATTAGGGACGGGAGACTGCTTATAGCCCATTGAGTTGCTCACGGTGGTCGTTAAACCTCCAATCAAAAAAAAAAAAAAAAAAAAGAAGAGCAATTGAATTAGAGACAGCTGGCGTTATGCAAATGTGGCGCTGTAGGCGGCCCTGTAAACGGAAACGACATGACGTATGTAGCGATCCGACAATATAAGGAGTGATGCAACGGGAATCGGTAAGACGAAGGATCTAAGCGCATTTGATCGTGGGCAAATTGTCGGGGCCCAACGAATGAGTCACTCCGTCTCGGAAGTCGTGCAGGCACTGGGATTTTCACGAGCCACTGTGTCACGGGTGCACCGTGAGTGCATCGAATCCGGTAAAACCATCCCTGCAAGGGCCAACTGCCGTGGACAACAGCGTGTGGATGAACGGGGTCATCGTCGGCCAGCTCGCATTGTAACAGCGGATAGACGGGCCACAGTGCAAGAAATCACTCGGCAATTTAACGCTGGTGCACAAAAACGTGTAAGCAGCCACACCATCCAGAACCATCTCCTCGCTATGGGGTGCAGAAGACTGCAACAAGACAATGCAGCTCCCGATTGTATCCGAATGGTTCTATGAACACTCCACCGACGTGACCTCGCTTCCTTGGCCAGCTAGGTCACCTGACCTCAATCCCATCGAGCACATCTGGGATGCCATCGAGAGAGATGTTCGAGGCTCTGACCTCCCTCCATGAAATCTTCGTGAACTGTGGGAGCTTGTTCAGGGGTCGTGGATCCGTATGGCTTCCCAACGCTTCCGGTGTCATGTCGAGTCCATGCGGAGACGAATCGCCGTCGTCATCAGGACGAAAGGTGGTGCTACACGTTACTAGACAGGTATCTCTAATTCAGTTGCTCTTCAGTGTATACATCATAATGGTAAAGTCAAGAATACATATTGTACACACTGAGAAAAAACGTTTTGTTAATTCAACAAAAAAATTGTTGAATCAACAAATTTTTTTATCGATATACAGTCAATTTGTTGAATTTGCAAAATTATTTTTTTAATTATTGTTGATTTAAAACATTTATTATCACAACAAAACGTTTTGTTCATTTAACAAAATGATTAGATTGATTTCTGTGAATTTGTTTAATCCAACAAAAAAAACTTTGTTATCGTGACACAATAAGTTTTGTTGCTATAACAATATTTTGTTGGATAAAACAAATTCCCAGAAATCGATCTAATCATTTTGTTAAATGAACAAAACGTTTTGTCGTGATAACAATAAATTTTGTTAAATCAATATTAAGCAAAAAATTTTTTTGACTGTATATCGGCAAAAATTTTTTGTTGAATTAACAAAAAGTTCTTCTCAGTGCATCATTTTAAAAGAAATTTTATGCTGAATTCAAATATTTTTACAGAATGTTATCAGTAATAGAAGTGAAGTTGCAAGCAGAAGTACAGCATCTAGTCATAAAAAGTAAAAAAATAGTGGCATTTGTGAAATCAGTGTGTAATGCATTTAACATAAAAATTATTGTACAGTACATTGACACTTGCAGGACACTTGAAATAACTTACCAACAAGCAAAATGCGCTTTAATATTTAATTGGATAACCACAGTTTCTTAGTAACAAATTGCACCTTCTTGACATGGAACTAATGAGCTTCTCTAGTTGTCCATTGGTGATAACACGGTGCCAAAACTGCTATTAAATGTGGTTGTGATCATTCCACTGTCTTGTGCACCATTAAAAGAGTTGCAGAAACTGGATGTGTGGAGAACGGGAAAAGAACAGGTCGACTAAGGCTGTGTACTGAACGTGAAGGTCGTTCCTTAAAATCAAGGTTTAAAGCAGCCACTGATTTAAGAAATGAGTGGGAGAATGAAGAAGGCATTGTTACATCTGCACGTACAGTTCGTCTTAGGCTACAAGAAAATGGACTGACTGCACGAAAAGCTGCACGAAAACCTTTCCTTGCTGAACAACAACGACTCAAAAGAATTGCTTGAACCAAGACACACAAGAATTGGACTGTTGATGAATGGAAAAATGCTATCTTCAGTGATGAAACAACTGTTACTATTTCCGCTAATAATGGAAATAATTATGCACGTCGTCGGGCTGGTGAAAGATATAAGGCATGATGCACCCAGCCAACAATCAAGCACCCACATTCGGTGATGTTATGATCCTGTATTTCAGCCAGTGGTGTTGGCCGTTTGCTCATTGTTGATGGCACATTGAATCGATCGAAATATGTGGGTATATTGGAGTCCAACCTGCTACCATCTACACAAGACATGGGTTTGCGGAATTTCATCTCTCAGGACGATAACGCGCATTGTCATTGGTCAAAGTTCGTTGACAAGTGGTTTAATCGAAAAGTAGTAAGAAAATTACAGTGGCCGGCTCAGTCACCAGATCTTATCCCCATAGAGAATCTGCGGGTGAGATTGAAGTAAAAGATCCGTCAACAAGGACCCATATCTAAAACCGCATCGAGTCTGTGAAGGCCGTATGGCACCGTGTTATCACCAATGGACAACTAGAGAAGCTCTTTAGTTCCATGCCAAGAAGGTGCACTTTGTTACTAAGAAACCGTGGTTATTTAATTAAATATTAGTCATTTTGATTTTAGCAAGAAAGCCTTTATTTTTAGTTATTTCAGATTTAGAGGACTGCAAAAGAATTCGAAGCTTGGTAAGTCTCTCTTCTTCTGCAACTCTTAAAATATCGAAAGAAGTGATCGTTCAGAAGGCACAGAAAGATATATCTACCACGAGAAATGCTGTTTCTTGAGATAATGAACTGCACTGAATGTTACCTATATGAGTATGACTTTTTGCAATCTCAAACAATATAATTTTCTTTGTCTGAACGTTTGTACCACTTTGTTGGCGCAGTGGAAAAAGTGCTTGTCACTTTTAAATGTCGAACCCCGTCCTCAACCAATTTACCTTTTTTAGCACGTCTTTTGTAGAAAAAGATCGTGCTTATGTTATCGGTTTGTCCGTCCGTCTGTAGACGTCACATCTCTGCAACTGTTAGTCCGATTTGAAACATTCTTTTTGCATTGGGAAGCTTGAAATATGCGAATGATCCTTTATTTAGTTCTTTTTTTTTTTTACGATGTACAATTTCACCGCAGAGAGCGTAAATGCAGATGTCGAATTCAGAATACATTTTATTCCCTATATTTGCTTTTAAACATCCGATTCAAAAAAAAAAAAATGTTTCTTTTGATTCCATGTATGTCGAAGAGTATTTTAGGTATAGTTACTTTTTCAAATTACGCATTGATTTTCCTCTAGGGGGCGTAAAAGTAAATTGCGTTTCCCCGATATCTCGGCTTCTATTACTCCGATTTGAAAACTTCTTACTTCAGCGGACACAGCTCCAGATGAAAAATCTTTTGCGTGTAATTTCAAATTTTTGGTAAAGAATACTTTGGCCGCCAGGTGGCGTAAATGTTAACTTTTGCTCCTGAATGTATTTGTCATAAAACCTGAGCTTCTAAAATATCTATTGAAAAAACATCTTTCGTGGACCGATGACAGTCACGTCGATAAACCTTTTCAGAATATTTTCTTAAAATATTGCATAGTTTCTCCTCCAGGGGGCGTAGACGTATATATTAGTTTTGTCAATATCTCTGCTTCTAAAGGTCAGATTTGAAAAATTCTTTGCCGCCCCGGTGGCGCAGTGGTCTAAGCGATGGCCTCTGATCATTCGTCCGAACGGGTTCCGGGTTCGAATCCCGGTGAGGCATGGATGTTGTGTATGTCTTACGGCACTGGCTTTCTCCCTTCCCTAGAACCAGTGACCCTAAATTAGGGCCGGTTACTGCTTATAGCCCATTGAGTTGCTCACGGTGGTCGTTAAACCTCCAATCAAAAAAAAAAAAATTCTTTCTTTATTGGGTAGATTTTCGGTGTGACATGTTTTTCATATAATTTCAAAATTTTCAAGTAATTCATAGATTTTCCGCTAGGGGACGTAAAGGTAAATTCCGTTTCCCCCCCCGATATCTCTCCTTCTAAATCTCCGATTTGGAAAATTCTTTCTGCACCGGATACAGCTCCTGGTTAGAAATCTTTTGCAAATAATTTCTAATTTTTGTAAAAAATGGTTTGGCCACCAGAGGATGTAAGTCTTAATTTCCGCTTCTGATATATTTGCAGCAAAACCTGAGCTTCTAAAATCTCGACTAAAAAAAATTCGTTTGTGGACCGACACCACTCACGTTGACAATTTTTTTAGGAATATTTTCTTCTTAAAATAACGGATGGTTTATACGCCAGGAGGAGTAGATGTATATCATATTTTTATCAGTATATCTACTTCTAAGAGTCCGATTTGAAAAACTCCTCCTTTGTCGGATAGTGTTTCCGATGCGAAATCTTTTTCACATAAATTCAAAATTTTCAAGTAAATCAGACTTTCCGCTAGGGGCGCAAAGGTAAATTGCGTTTTCTGCGGAATTTCTGCTTCTAAAACTTCGATTTGAAAAATTCTTCCTGTATCGCATACAGCTCCTGATGGAAAATATTTTTCACATACGTTCTAATATTTGATAAAGAATGGTTTGGCCACCAGGGGGCGTAAGCGTTAATTCCGGCTTCTGATGTATTTGCAGCAAACTCTGAGCTGCTGAAAACTCGACTACATTTTTTTTCTTGGACCGATACCGCTCACATCAAAAAAACTTTTTGATAATACTTTCTTCCTAAAATAATGCATGGTTTTCCCTCCAGGGAGCGTTAATGCATATCTTATTTGTCCATATCTCTGCTTCGAAGAGTCGGATTTGAAAAATTATTTCTTTGTTGGGAGCGCTTCCGCTGTGAAATGTTCTGATATAAATTCAAATATTTCTTAACGCACAAGTCTGCAACCAGAGGACGTAAATTCACGATTCCGCTTACAGCAATATCAGAGGGATTAAAAACCCGATTGAAAAACTTCTTTCTTCCGTCAGATACTATTGTTTTCCATACCGGTTCCATTGACTTTGAATAGCTTTGATAAATTTATTTTGTGTCAGAACGGATTCAAAAAACGCGCTCATTACACCCGAAAATTCGGTGTCATTTTTCTTGTTTATTATTTTTGGAGTGTTCATTGTTGTGATGCTTATGAAACACACTTACGCCGCCCCGGTGGCGCAGTGGTCTAAGCGATGGCCTCTGATCATTCGTCCCAAAGGGGTCCGGGTTCGAATCCCGGTGAGGCATGGATGTTGTGTTTGTCTTACGGCACTGGCTCTCTCCCTTCCCTGGAACCAGTGGCCCTAAATTAGGGACGGGCGACTACTTATAGCCCATTGAGTTGCTCACGGTAGTCGTTAAACCTCCAATAAAAAAAAAAAAAGGTAATCGGCTGTTAAAAAATTGAATATATTAAAAATATATCTGTACTAGATCTTTCGAAGCGCCTAGCGCTTCATCTTCAGGTGAAAGTGATAGTCGAGCAGTATGGAAGCCTAGCTTTTATGCATTAACCAATCCAGAGTTCATAACGTAAGTTAACAGTGTTGCGCAGCCGTATAAGTCAGTACCCGATATTGGTGTACAATATTACATCTAGATTGTAAAATAAATGACATGTTAAATACTTTAATATACAGAATAGCTACTACAAGAATTAGTCCATTCCAGAAATCCACAATAGTTGGAATAAATCAACTGAGGTCTTTGGAATATTAAGGGGAACTTCTTCATTACAACATTACGCATCGTATTGATGGATGAAAAGACTTTTAGTGAATAATAAAGACCTTCTAGATTTAGAAGTGGCCAGAATCCTCATTTCCTTCCACATGGGATGGTATGTTCCGGCATTAACAATCCTAAGAAACGCAGTTGACTCAATTAGATTCATAATTGTATATTTGTGTTGGGAAATTCTTGTGCGTAAAGCTTTTAACGTGGAGCCAATATGCACTATATTGACAAAAGTCACCGAACACCCTTCAAAAGCAAATGAACGTATCGACTGCGTTGTTAAGGTGCGCTGTACAGCTGCAAACGGTATAAAAACAAGCCTGCAGCTGACCGTTATCATATCGCACTGTTGAGTGAAAATGTCGCGGCGGGAGAGCACTGACTTTGAGAAAGGAAACATTGCTGGGCGTTATATTAGTAGGTTGTCCATAAGAGAAACCGAGAGGCGTTTAAACATACCAAAGTCAACTGTTTTGGATGTACTGAATAAGTGAAAGACACATGGCGTGCCTGAAGAAGCAAAACGTACCGGCAGACCAAAGAAAATCAGTGATACAGGGCGTCAAATCCTCAGGAGAGTCGTTACAGCAAATCGACTGAGTACTGCACAAGACCTCAGTGTACAGGTGAGTAAAATGCTGGAACCTCGGTATGTACGCGTACAACTAGCAGAGAACTTAATTCTATGGGCTGCTCATGAGCCTTTCATCTCCACTCGGAATGCTAATCGTCGTTTAGCATGGTGTAAAGAACATTTATCTTGGACCGTAGATCAATGGAAACGGGTCCTATGGACTGATGAATCCAGATACACGATCCATCAGTCTGATGGCCGTGTGTGGGTATGACCGCAGCCGGGGGGACGCTATGTACCACAATGTCCTGTTCCTACGGTCAAGTTTGGAGCTGGCATTGTACTTGTGTGGGGGGTGTTTTTCGTGGTATGGTCCCTGCCCATTGGTTATCGTGGACAAACCTGCTAACCAGCACGTCTACCTCGATATTCTGGACAATTATGTCCTAATTACTCTTTGGCAACACTATGGAACCGAGCCTTGTTGGTACCAGGAAAATAATGCACCGAGCCATAAAGAAAGGACTGTTACGGCGTGTAATTCCGTATCGTGTGTGGACTGGCCAGCACAGAGCCCTGATCTTAATCCCATAGAGCATTTATCGGGTTAATTAAAGCGCCGCATAAGCAGTTTGGAACCAAGGCCTACTATTAAGCAACAGTTAGCGGCAGCATTATGTACTTGAATGGAAGCGCATACCTATAGCTGTGTTCCAAAACCTTGTCGAAAGCATGTCTCGAAGGGTCAGTGCATGCATTGAAGCCAAAGGTGTACCGACACCGTACAAATGTATGTCAATAAATACTATGTTGTGTTTCTCTTCTAGATATGTGACTTTTGTCAGTATAGTGTATATTTAATTTTCGCTTGAATTATCACATGCTTTCAATGGAACACAGTAAACATTGTGTTATGAACAGTTACTGGATCCCAATCCTTTCTTACTATAGACAAATGCACACCGCGAAATCTATGTGATGTTTCTTACATGAATTTTTCCTAATATGAAGACACTTCAGGTATGTACTCAATTGGTAGTAAAAAAAACATACAGCAACCGGACACACATGTTTATCACGCATTCGTCGTCGGTAGTGCGCAGCTTAATAAGCGACGTTTCGCGAACCCCTAACAAGTGTTTTCGCGCTTTAGAAAAAACGGACGTGGAAGAGGAACAAAGATCAGTCATTAAATTTTGCTGTCGACTGAAGTCTGAGAGACTTTCCGTCTTACGCAAGAGGTTTATGAAGATGAATGTCTAGGAAAATCAATAATTTACAAGTGGCATAAAGAATTTATGGATGGCCGTGAGTCGGCGGCTATACTCACGCATGCAGGAAGACCTTCATCGAGTGTTAGAGGTAAACATCAATACAATAGGTGTTATTATACGGGAAGACAGACACGTATCAATTAGAGATATTTAAGATATGGAAGAAGACCTTCAACGAGTGTTACAGAGGTAAGCATCAATACAATGTGTTATTTTACGGGAACACAGACACGTATCAATTATAGATATCGAAGATATGGAAGACCTTCATCGAGTGTTACAGAGGTAAACATCAATACAATAGGTGTTATTATACGGGAAGACAGACACGTATCAATTAGAGATATTTAAGATTTGGAAGAAGACCTTCAACGAGTGTTACAGAGGTAAATATCAATGTGTTATTTTACGGGAAGACAGACACGTATCAATAAGAGATATCGAAGATATTTAGGAAGACCTTCAACGAGTGTTACAGAGGTAAACATCAACACAATAGGTGTTGTTATACGGGAAGACAGACACGTATCAATTAGAGATATCGGATATATGGAAGAAGACCTTCAACGAGTGTAAGGTAAACATCAATACAATGGGTGTTATTATACGGGAAGACAGACACGTATCAATTAGAGATATCGGATATATGGAAGAAGACCTTCAACGAGTGTGAGGTAAACATCAATACAATGGGTGTTATTATACGGGAAGATAGACACCTATCGATTAGAGATATCGAAGATATGGAGGAAGATCTTTAACGAGTGTTGCAGAGGTAAACATCAATACAAATAGGTGTTATACGGAAAGACACACACCTATCAATTAGAGATATCGAAGATATGGAGGAACACCTTCAACGAGTGTTAAAAAGCAAACATCAGTACAATAGGTGTTATTATACGGCAAGACTGACACCTATCAATTAGAGATATCGAAGATATGGAGGAACACCTTCAACGAGTGTTAAAAAGCAAACATCAGTACAATAGGTGTTATTATACGGCAAGACTGACACCTATCAATTAGTTATATCGAAAATGTGATTCACATTTCCAAATTACCAATTCACAGAATTTCAGCCGAACATTTAGGCATGAAATGAGCTTGTTGGAGTTTCTCATTTTCTTTTCATGGGCGGCCCAATGTAAAGTCGCACATGGCCAGTTCCGTCGTTTCTTATTTGGAAAAAAATTATTATGAAGTTGATGCCCGGTTCTTTATTATAGTCCACCCGTGTGACTTCTGGTTGTTCTCCATTTTAAACAAGAAAGATGACACCGAATTTTCGGCTGTAACGAGCACGTCTTTTGAATTCGTTCTGACGCTAAATTAAATTATCAAAGCTATTCAAGGTCAATGGAACCAGCATCGGGGAAAATAGAAGTTTTTTAATCGGGGTTTTAATCCTGCAGATATTGCTGTAAACGGAATTGTGAAGTTACGCCCTCTTGCTGAAGACGTGTGCGTTAAGAAAAATTTGAACTTGCATTGGAAACATTTCGCAGCGGAAACTCTCTCCAACAAAGAAAGAATTTTTCAAATCGGAATATTCGGAGCAGAGATATAAACAAATATAAGATATGCATCTATGCCCCCTGGCGGGAAAACCATGCATTATTTTAGGAAGAAAGTTTTCTCCAAAAAGGTTCACCGATGTGAGCAGTACCGGTCCAAGAAAAAAAAATTAGTCGAGTTTCAGGAGTTCCGATTTTGCTGCAAATACATCAGAAGCACAAATTTTTTATCACTCTCTGATAAAAATCACTCAATTTTTTTATCACTCAATTTTTTTATCCATTCTTTATCAAATATTAGAAATTACATGGAAAAACATTTTCCATCAGGAGTTGTATGCGATGCAGGAAGAATTTTTCAAATCGGAGTTTTAGGAACAGAAATAACGCAGAAAACGCAATTTACCTTTGCGCCCCCTAGCGGAGAGTATGATTTACTTGAAAATTTTGAATTTTTATGAAAAACATTTTGCATCGGAAACGCTATCCGACAGAGAAAGAATTTTTCAATTCGGACTCCTAGGAGTGATATTGACAAAAATAAGATATACATCTACGCCCCCTGGCGTAGAAACTATTCATTATTTTGAGAACAAAACATTCCTAAAAGGTGTGTCCACGTGAGTAGTACCAGTCCACAAACGAATTCTTTACAATCGAGATTTTAGAAACTCAGATTTTTCTACAAATTCATCAGAAGCGGAAATTAAGACTTACATTCCCTGGTGGCCAAACCATTTTAAATCATATGCAAAACATTTCTCATCCTGGAGCTCTATCATGTGCAGAAAGAATTTTTCAAGTCTGAGTTTTAGAAGCAGAGATATCGGGGCGAAACTCATTTTCCCTTTACGCCCCTAGCGCAAAATCCATGAATTACTTGAAAATTTTGAAATTATATGAAAAACATGTCACACCGGAAATTCTATCCAATAGATATTTTATCAAATAGGATCATTAGAAGCAGAGATATTAACAAAAATATGATATACATCTGCGCCTCCAGGTGGAGAAACCATGCAATATTTTAAGAAGAAAATATTCCGAACCGGTTTATCGATGTGAGTGGCATTGGTCCAGGAACAAAGTTTTTCAATCGAGATTTTAGCTCAGATTTTATGGCAAATACATCAGAAGGAAAAATTAACTCTTATGCCCCCTGGTGGCCAAAGCATTCTTTACCAAAAATTAGATATTATATACAAAAGATTTTTCATCGGGAGCTGTATTCGCTGAAGAAAATTTTTCAAATCGGAGTTTTAGAAGGGATATAGAGGGAAACGTAATTTGCGCCCCCTAGCGGAAAATCTATGCGTAACTTGAAAAAGTAACTATACCTGAAATACTCTTCGACATAAATGGAATCGAAAGATAAAATAATTTTTCCAGTCGGATATTTAGAAGACAATATATGGAATAATATGTATTTTGAATTCGATGTCATCTGCATTTATGCCCTCTAGCAGCGAAACTGTACATCGTTAAAGAAAAATGTAGGATCAAAATTCCCAATGCAAAAATAGTTTTTCAAATCGGACTGATAGAGATAGAGAGATGGTGTCTACGGACGGACGGACAAACCGCTAACTTAAGCACAATCTTTTTTTATAAAAAGACGTGTTAAAAAGACATTATGGAGTCTACAATTTGAAAATAATCGACGACTTATTATAGCTGCGCAGGGGTGCTTGAACAGCATTTCAGAATTCTTCTAGAAGACATTCAAAAGCGGGAGAAACATTAGGACACCTTTATTCGATGCAGTGAACACTATTTCGAGAAAGATGACCACTTCCTTCATAATTAAGGTACGCACATTTTGTTTTATAAAAACATTTTGAGTTATTTTGGGACAAACCCTTCTTATAGCAAGACTTCTAACTCCATAAATCATTAACAATACATTTGAAACCTGACATGTCTTTTCATTTTCCAGTCCCAAAGACCAATCGGCCGAAGGAAATGCTCCAAATGTTGAGGGCTTTGAAGACCCATTTCGGTCTCCAAATTCTCCGGATTCTTCAGAGAAGAACTTCACTTCTCCCGCAAAATTCTCCCTAGGAGGAAACGATTCTGACAGCATCTTCACTGAAGTTTACTTGAACACAATTTCCAGCTTCAAGGCGGAGTTTGATAAGTAAGTTGCTTCATGAAACCTCTTCATTATAGTTGTTAGTGCCTTGGATTTTTAAGTTCATTTTTACTTTATAATCTTAAAAGTGTTTTACCCGCGAGAAAAGATTCAAATGGCATCATCCCTCATGTGATTTGTATTTGTAGCAGCAAAAATATGAAACTTTTTGGCAAAATACTTGGACGTATTGTTTATAATGCCAGCCTATTCAAAGTATTGTCCATCACTTTCTATATATTTCAGCCATCTTTAAGCCCATTGGCAAAATCCATTTTGTAAAAACTCCTAATGCTGTCGTTTCACCCATGAATTCACAGCCAGTTTAACTCCGTCACCTCGTCGAAACGTGTCTGGATTACATTCGTATATGAACGATAATGCCCAAACACACAGCTCACATGATCGACGATTTTTTAAGATATTCGTGGGATGCTATGAGCACTCAGAGCCTCTCACTAATCACATTGAGCATATATTGGATGCTCTAGAAAGATTTCATGGGACAAATCAGACACGTTCAAGAACTCAAGACAGCTCTTATTGAAGAGTAGTCATTAATCCTTCAAGACCTCATAAATACCCTCAAAAAGTCGTCGTTGATGAGCTTGCATGGCTCTCAGGGGTGATCATATTCCATATTTCAAGAACTCAGAACAGCTCTTGTTAAGGAACGGTCATTAATCCCTCAATACCCTCATAAACAGTACGAGGAGTTGTTGCTTGAGCTGCATGGCTGTCGTCAGGGTTGATCATTCTCCATATTTCAAGAACTCAGAACAGCTCTTATTGATGAGTGGTTATTAATCCCTCAAGACCTCATCAATACCCTCATAAACAGTATGAGGAGTCGTTGATGAGCTGCATGGCTGTCAGGGGTGATCATACTCGATATTTCATGAACTCAGAACAGCTCTTGTTGAGGAAAGGTCATTAATCCCTCAATACCTCATCAATACCCTCATAAACAGTACGAGGAGTTGTTGGTTGAACTGCATGACTGTCGTCAAGGGTGATCATTCTCCATATTTCAAGAACTCAGAACAGCTCTTATTGATGAGTGGTTGTTAATCCCTCAAGACCTCATCAATACCCTCATAAACAGTATGAGGAGTCGTTGATGAGCTGCATGGCTGTCAGGGGTGATCATACTCGATATTTCATGAACTCAGAACAGCTCTTGTTGAGGAAAGGTCATTAATCCCTCAATACCTCATCAATGCCCTCATAAACAGTACGAGGAGTTGTTGCTTGAGCTTGCATGGCTGTCGTCAGGGGTGATCATTCTCCATATTTCAAAAACTCAGAACAGCTCTTATTGATGAGTGGTTATTAATCCCTCAAGACCTCATCAATACTCTCATAAACAGTATGAGTCGTCGTTGATGAGCTGGATGGCTGTCAGGGGTGATCATATTCGATATTTCATGAACTCAGAACAGCTCTTGTTGAGGAAAGGTCATTAATCCCTCAATACCTCATCAATGCCCTCATAAACAGTACGAGGAGTTGTTGCTTGAGCTTGCATGGCTGTCGTCAAGGGTGATCATTCTCCATATTTCAAGAACTCAGAACAGCTCTTATTGATGAGTGGTTGCTAATCCCTCAAGACCTCATCAATACTATCATAAACAGTATGAGGAGTCGTTGATGAGCTGCATGGCTGTCAGGGGTGATCATACTCGATATTTCATGAACTCAGAACAGCTCTTGTTGAGGAAAGGTCATTAATCCCTCAATACCTCATCAATGCCCTCATAAACAGTACGAGGAGTTGTTGCTTGAGCTTGCATGGCTGTCGTCAGGGGTGATCATTCTCCATATTTCAAGAACTCAGAACAGCTCTTATTGATGAGTGGTTGTTAATCCCTCAAGACCTCATCAATACCCTCATAAACAGTATGAGGAGTCGTTGATGAGCTGCATGGCTGTCAGGGGTGATCATATTCGATATTTCATGAACTCAGAACAGCTCTTGTTGAGGAAAGGTCATTAATCCCTCAATACCTCATCAATACCCTCATAAACAGTACGAGGAGTTGTTGCTTGAACTGCATGGCTGTCGTCAAGGGTGATCATTCTCCATATTTCAAGAACTCAGAACAGCTCTTATTGATGAGTGGTTGTTAATCCCTCAAGACCTCATCAATACCCTCATAAACAGTATGAGGAGTCGTTGATGAGCTGCATGGCTGTCAGGGGTGATCATATTCGATATTTCATGAACTCAGAACAGCTCTTGTTGAGGAAAGGTCATTAATCCCTCAATACCTCATCAATACCCTCATAAACAGTACGAGGAGTTGTTGCTTGAACTGCATGGCTGTCGTCAAGGGTGATCATTCTCCATATTTCAAGAACTCAGAACAGCTCTTTATTGATGAGTGGTTGTTAATCCCTCAAGACCTCATCAATACCCTCATAAACAGTATGAGGAGTCGTTGATGAGCTGCATGGCTGTCAGGGGTGATCATACTCGATATTTCATGAACTCAGAACAGCTCTTGTTGAGGAAAGGTCATTAATCCCTCAATACCTCATCAATAGCCTCATAAACAGTACGAGGAGTTGTTGCTTGAACTGCATGGCTGTCGTCAAGGGTGATCATTCTCCATATTTCAAGAACTCAGAACAGCTCTTATTGATGAGTGGTTGTTAATCCCTCAAGACCTCATCAATACCCTCATAAACAGTATGAGGAGTCGTTGATGAGCTGCATGGCTGTCAGGGGTGATCATACTCGATATTTCATGAACTCAGAACAGCTCTTGTTGAGGAAAGGTCATTAATCCCTCAATACCTCATCAATACCCTCATAAACAGTACGAGGAGTTGTTGCTTGAACTGCATGGCTGTCGTCAAGGGTGATCATTCTCCATATTTCAAGAACTCAGAACAGCTCTTTATTGATGAGTGGTTGTTAATCCCTCAAGACCTCATCAATACCCTCATAAACAGTATGAGGAGTCGTTGATGAGCTGCATGGCTGTCAGGGGTGATCATACTCGATATTTCATGAACTCAGAACAGCTCTTGTTGAGGAAAGCTCATTAATCCCTCAATACCTCATCAATAGCCTCATAAACAGTACGAGGAGGAGTTGCTTGAACTGCATGGCTGTCGTCAAGGGTGATCATTCTCCATATCTCAAGAACTCAGAACAGCTCTTATTGATGAGTGGTTGTTAATCCCTCAAGACCTCATCAATACTCTCATAAACAGTATGAGGAGTCGTTGCTTTGAGGTGCATGGATATCGGGGGTGATCATACTCCATACTTCAAGAACTCACAAGGAAACGGACTTTTGGTTGTCGCTGATTGCAAAATCAAAGTACGTTGTTTAGATAGAGGATCATAAGATATGTTTATATCAAAATTTCGAGCTGCTATGGACACTGGAGCCTTGTTTATGAGCATTGTGTTGTGTTATGTTATGTAATGTATGTATATTATGAATGTTATATTAGTTTTATAGAAAATAATTGCAAGAAGTTCTAAGTGTTAGAAGTCCCTATAAAATATGGTTTAATTGATAACTGGTACTGTGTTGGTAGCACCAGAAACGAACTTTTACCACAGAAACCACTTTCTCCTTCGGCAGTCTTTTGTTCACTATCAGTTTTCAGCGCCTCGATTTCAAAACCTAATCAGCTTTGCATTTTATAAGTGTAGTCATGGCACTATTCACTCTGGATACTTCCGAACACTTCTCCAGTATTGTTTGGAATCAGGCCTATGCGGTACAGAAGATTGCGAGGAAAGCATTCATGAAATGTACTCACTGTGAGAACCACTTTTCTTTGGATCATTCCATAATTAAAGATCTTCATTTTTTTGTCGTGCCTGAAAGGCGAGTGCAATGTATATCTGTTACTGAACACGCTATGTTGTATATCCATTCATGAATACTTTATAATGTATACTAATTGGTTAAAACAACAACAAAAAATTCCGATACGTTCCCCAAGAGTAATGGAGATTCCATGAATATTGTCTCTACCAATGTTCTTTGATGTCCTATAACTTCATCATTTATATTCCATAGCACCTAAAAGTTTGTCATTATGCTGTACATTTCCCCTTCGGTACTATCGAATGATGTAACAGGCACTGTGCATCTGGCGGCAACGGTCCAGACCGTTCCCTTGTCAGAACAGCACTGGTTGAGGAGTGGTGATTAAAACCTCAAGACCTCATCAATACCCTCATCAACAGAACGAGATGTTCCTTGAGCTGTATGGCTGTCAAGGGAGGTTATACAATACCTCAAGACCTCATCAATACCCTCATCAACAGAACGAGATGTTCCTTGAGCCGTATGGCTGTCAAGGGAGGTTATACTATACCTCAAGACCTCATCAATACCCTCATCAACAGAACGAGGAGATGTTCCTTGAGCTGTATGGCTGTCAAGGGAGGTTATACAAGACCTCATCAATACCCTCATCAACAGAACGAGATGTTCCTTGAGCTCTATGGCTGTCAAGGGAGGTTATACAATACCTCAAAACCTCATCAATACCCTCATCAACAGAACGAGATGTTTCTTGAGCTGTATGGCTGTCAAGGGAGGTTATACTCTATATTTCAAGAACTCAGAACAGCTCTTGTTGAGGAGTGATAATTAATTCCTCAAGACCTCATCAATACCCTCATAAACAGTATGAGGAGTCATTGCTTGAGTCGCATGGCTGTCAAGGGTGACCATGATCCATATTTCAGGACCTCAGAACAGCTCTTGTTGAGGAGTGATCATTAATCCCTCAAGACCTCATCAATACCCCTATAAGCAGTATGAGGAGTTGTTGTTTGAGCTGCATGTCTGTAAAGGGTGATCATATTCGATATTTCATGAACTCAGAAAATCTGTTTTTCTGGAATGGTCATTAATCCCTCTAGACCTCATCAATACCCTCATTAACAGTATGACGAGCCGTTGCTTGAGCTGCATGGCTGTCAGGAGTGATCATACTCCATATTTCATCAGCTCTTGTTAGGGAGTTGTCATTAATCCCTCAAAACCCCATCAATATCTTAATTAAGCAATCTGCAGGCATGCTCTGTTGGGATGACCATTGGTAGTTTATTTTTTGGCACAGCAGTCCCATGAACGGCAAAACGCAATTTACGTATCGCAAAATGTTTCGTTCAAAGCCGTCTTGTAAGTTGTGTCCTGCGATCCAATAAAGGAAACGATGTTACTGATGAGTATAAAGAATCTTGACTTGCTTCCAAGTTTTAGTGGTTGGGTTGGAGAAAAATCGTCTGTTGTTTCAGATCGTTGTTAGGTTACTCTGTGAACATGTTACCCTTATGTTCCTAAAAAAACGAAACTGTCATTCTTGCGTTCTCACTGCATCACTCTGAAGAAGTCCATGAAGTGACTGGGAAACCGGAAATTATAAGTTTTTCATCGCTGCACAAAATGGAGAGTGGATACAATAAATAAAGAATGCAATATTTATAGCTCTAGTCATCGCACCAAACGTTGAAATCTCTAGCTAAGGATATTATAGATCCATGCAAGGAGGTTATATTACTGGAGACACCACTCCTATCCACGCAGCATTGGCTGCCATAAGTCACCGTCTGTGCTGCAAATGACGTCATGAGCAGGCACGACGCAGTCGCAGAAGAGAAGCTGCTTGGAAACCAATGGAACAAAAGCTTCCAAGCCTATAAACAGATAAAATGAGTAATTCAATAATCTTTATCAATGATACACAAGCTTACTGTTTTATCAACGGTATAATTTAGTTCGTTTTTGCCTGCTTGTGACGTCACACCACATTAGCTGTGACCTATGGGGGCAGAGCCAGTGGTGTCTCCAGTAATATAACCCATGTTTAAAAGAGATTGGATAACACGACGCATCCTTGGAATCAAGTAAGAGGAGCAGATTAGGAAAAGAAAAAATTAGTATAAAGTTAGCACGATTTTCTGTTTTCTCTTGCTATGTCCAACGGCAAAGAAGCGCAAAACTACCTATTTGTGTTCTTCCTGCAATGGACCTTATTCACCTCGCATTGCGTCATGGGAAAGATTTCCCGTGGCCACGGACCGACAACAGTTTATTTACATGCATTCCCCCCCCCCCCCATTGCTTAATATGGCGTTACGTTGCAGAGGTTTAGGAAAATTGCGATTTTTATAAATTTATTAACGACATATCTAACTTTTGCTGATCGTATGGTTGTGCTAATAAATCCTGCCACCTAAATTATATGGAGGAAGGAATAACTTTCCATAATTTTCCTCTGAAATGGACTATATTGTTAAAGCAATGGCTGTGCAAAATGAAATGCGGTGATTTCCATCCCAGTGTTCGTTCTCCAATATGTTCTGCCCACTTTAACAAAAAAGACTTTGGATATTATGACACTATGAATCAAAGGCAGCTGAAACCTCGGAGCCTCGCTCTTTTTTAATTTCAATTTCCAAAAAAAAAAAAAAAAAAGGTAGGAGAAAACTGATGGCATATTTGGTTGGATCAGTAAATTACGAATTAACGAATTGAGTTCTACGTTCTTTCCCCAAAGAACGAAACAAACATCTATGAGTTTTCTTTTATCTTATGTTACGCATTCATTTAATGTTTAAGCAGAATTTAGAAGGTTTTATGGGAAGTTTTTAGTTTTTTTAAACCCTAATTTGTTTTCATATTACGTATTTGTCTGGGCTTCTCGTATTTCTCTGGGATTCTAAAAAAGTAACAAGTAACATACAATACTTTCCATTCCATTACATACAATTTTCTCTGCCTGACCAGTTTCCAACGGTTCATCCGGATGACAGCGTTACGCAATTTTTTGCCTGGGGTGCTTATGTGTGGATGCTTATGTGTTTTAGGAGGGGAAATATATTAATTTTTGTCTGGCGTGCTTATGTGTGGGTGCTTATGTGTTTTAGGAGGGGAAATATCTCAATTTTTGTCTGGGGTGCTTATGTGTGGGTGCTTATGTGTTTTAGGAGGGGAAATATTATAATTTTTGTCTGGGGTGCTTATGTGTGGGTGCTTATGTGTTTTAGGAGGGGAAATATGTTTTAGGAGGGGAAATATTATATTAATTTTTGTCTGGCGTGCTTACGTTTGGATGCTTATGTGTTTTAGGAGGGGAAATATTATAATTTTTGTCTGGGGTGCTTATGTGTGGGTGCTTATGTGTTTTAGGAGGGGAAATATATTAAATTTTGTCTGGGGTGCTTATGTGTGGATGCTTATGTGTTTTAGAAGGGGAAATATTATATTATTTTTTGTCTGGGGTGCTTATGTGTTTTAGGAGGGGAAATATTATTTTTAGGCGGAGAAATATTTTTTAGGAGGGGAAATATATCAATTTTTGTTTGGGGTGCTTATGTGTGGGTGCTTATGTGTTTTAGGAGGGGAAATATATCAAATTTTGTCTGGGGTGCTTATGTGTTCTAGGAGGGGAAATATTATATTAATTTTTGTCTGGGGTGCTTATGTGTTTTAGGAGGGGAAATGTTATCATAATTTTTGTCTGGGGTGCTTATGTGTGGGTGCTTATGTTTTAGGAGGAAATATATCAAATTTTGTCTGGGGTGCTTATGTGTTCTAGGAGGGGAAATATTATATTAATTTTTGTCTGGGGTGCTTATGTGTTTTAGGAGGGGAAATATTATCATAATTTTTGTCTGGGGTGCTTATGTGTGGGTGCTTATGTGTTTTAGGAGGGGAAATATATCAAATTTTGTCTGGGGTGCTTATGTGTTTTAGGAGGGGAAATATCATAATTTTTGTCTGGAGTGCTTATGTGTGGGTGCTTATGTGTTTTAGGAGGGGAAATATTATGTTTTAGGAGGGGAAATATATTAATTTTTGTCTGGCGTGCTTATGTGTGGGTGCTTATGTGTTTTAGGAGGGGAAATATCTGAATTTTTGTCTGGGGTGCTTATGTGTGGGTGCTTGTGTTTTAGGAGGGGAAATATGTTTTAGGAGGGAAATATTATATTAATTTTTGTCTGGCGTGCTTACGTTTGGATGCTTATGTGTTTTAGGAGGGGAAATATTATAATTTTTGGCTGGGGTGCTTATGTGTGGGTGCTTATGTGTTTTAGAAGGGGAAATATATTATTTTTTGTCTGGGGTGCTTATGTGTTTTAGGAGGGGAAATATTATTTTTTAGGAGGGGAAATATATCAATTTTTGTCTGGGGTGCTTATGTGTGGGTGCTTATGTGTTTTAGGAGGAAATATATCCGCAATTTTTTGTCCGGGGTGATTACATTGCAGTCTGCGGCTTTGGCGGTTGTCGTGTACGTAATCGTAAGTGACAGTTTTCCCACATCGTCCAAAAGGAAATCCCCATGTGGCCTCACATTTTCCTCAGCAGCGCAATCAAAGATAATTGGACAACGATCATATTATTTGTATCATATTGCAGAACGATCGTGTTACAACTTACAGCCCTAAAGGGCCGAATAGCTTCAATCTGTATGCCATCCAGTGTTTTAGAAGTGAAACTTGAAGTTTATTTAGGCAAAACTAAATACTATACATCTTGAAGGTAAACATAGATCTTTGGTTTAATTGTTTGTTTTCGTGCGTGTTAAGATTTTTTCATAACCCGTAACTGGAAGCTACCCTTCATCACCAGCGCTCCCGCGCAGCTGCGGGGGTGGTTTTTACGCCACTGTCTTTCTGCAGCAGGTCTTTATCGAGGGTGCAGTACAGATAACTGTCCTCTATAGACCGCACGACGCTCTTTACGTACTAAATATGCACGACGCCACTTACGGGTTAAAATGGCTGGCAGAAAACTGGTGAAAAAGGGGAACCGTTCGTTCCGATATTTCCTAAAATACTAGTTGAAAGGGAAGCGATTTTTACTTACAAAATATTCAGAATGGTTATTGTACACTCCTGGACAATGATTTATGCGCACCTAGAAGAAAACATGCTACAACCGCGAAGCTTTGCAAATAGCTAGAGTGCGTGCTGGTATGCAAATGATGCACGTGTGGTGCGCTTTCGCATGACCACACACCCTGTGGTCAGCGCTGAAACCACGAACCGGCAGCCTTATAAACCGGCGTTTAGTCGATACCCCATGAAAGCGAAAAGCACCGGCCGACGCAAGCTAGAGTATAGAGGGACAAGAACGCCGGGTAGACGCCAGAGACTTAGATTTGCGCAACTTACGGACTTTGAGAGAGTCCTAATCATCGGACTGAAAAACGCAGGGGGTAGGCGCGCGGTATAGCCCGCCACGTGGATCGTTGTGACCATACCGTCTGACTGTGTTGGGAGCTGAGGACACGTGACGGCCCTGGGACACGGTGGAGCGACTCCGGCCAAACCAGGGGGATCACTGGAAGAGAGGAACGACGGATTGTGAGCCTGGAACGAACGGATCCCACGGGGACGCGGTCCACTATACAGGCAGATGTAACGACCCCAGTGTACCCACGAACCATTTCGCGACGGCTCGCGGAAACGAATCTTCGATCCCAGTGCCCCTTACGTGTGTTGCCATTTACACTGGAACATCGCTGGCTCCGTGTGCAGTGGTGCCAGGCCAGAGCGACGTGTAACGCCACAGACTGGCGACGTGTGGTGTTTACAGATGAGTGTCGCTTCATTTTGAGGACGAATGATCGTGGCCGCCTCTGTGGCACAGTGGTCTAAGCGATGGCCTCTGATCATTCGTCCGAAAGGGGGCCGGGTTCGAATCCCGGTGAGTCATGGTTGTTGTGTTTGTCTTACGGCACTGGCTCTCTCCCTTCCCTGGAACCAGTGACCCTAAATTAGGGATGGGCGACGGCTTATAGCCCGTTGAGTTACTCACGGTGGTCGTTAAACCTCCAATCAAAAAAAAAAAAAAAGAATGATCGTGTCCAGTTGTGCAGGTCCCCGGGTCAAAGGCGCAATCCCAACCTCTATCTCGAGCGCCACACCTCCCCACTGCAGGCATTATGGTCTGGGGAGCCATAGCCTACGATAGCCGATCAGCTGTAGTAGTGGTACGTGGATCATTGACGTGTCAACGGAATGTGGATGAGGTCCTACGGCCCCGTGTACTCTCCATTCCTGGCAGGGATTCTATGTGCGCTATATCAGCAGGGTAATGCCCGCCCGCATACGGCTTGGGTTGCTCAGGACTGCCTGCGTCATGTCTAGACACTTCCATGGCCTGCCCGCTCCCCGGACATGTCCCCTATCGAGCATGTGTCGGGACCGGTTGAAACGCCGGCTACTGCCGTGCGGCACTATCCGGGATTTGAAGCACACCGTCCAACACGTGTGGGTCAGTCTGCCGCAGGACAACATCAGGCGTCTGTTCGCCTCCACGCCGCACCGTATTGCAGCATGTATCGCCGCACGAGGCGGTGCGACGCGCTATTGAAAATGACCGCACTGCGTGCCACAGATCCCTCTGTAATTGCCCCCGCAGCTCTGTTTTTGCCATCATCCGTATCATTACATCCATAAAAAAATTTCGGTTCAATCCGATGCTTCCTTCTTGGTGCGCAAATTTTATTGTCCCTGAGTGTATTTTACGCTAGCTAATTGATTGCACGGTTACCAAGCAACCTGTTTTTGATCTTTTGCAAACTTTGAGTCCGCCCCCCGGTTAGTACGTTTCTCGTAACTGAGGGTTTTCTGGATGTAATGACGCATTAACGTCCGAACGATATACAGGAACTGTAACTCGTATAAAGTTTATTTTAAACAGGTGGAGAGAAATGAATAAAAAAAATTCAGTTAGCATTTTGTTATCTGGATTTTATGTATTTTTCTAATAGCTTCAAGAGCCTTGGCCCATGGACCTCACGAGATGTATTAATGCAATATTTATTGAATTTAATCTGAGCTCTGAATAAACATGACATTCACACCGACACGCACCACTAGTAGATTTGCCGGTGAAGACGAAACAGGAAGTGTCATGATGGCAACGTTCACGACTTCTGCCAGCTGCTACTAATCTTGGCAGTGGGGGAAGCTTTTTTTTTGTTTGTTTCAAGGTCCTGGGAATGATGAAACTAAGTAACTCGGCCAGGAGCACACGCAACCTGTTGATATCTGTGATTTTGAAAGTAAAAAAAGGAAAAAAAGGTGAAGGGCACATGGAACGCTTATTAGTCTTGCGACAGAAATTAAATGCAATGTGAATTACGGGGGTAGGGGATGAGGACCGGACTAGCACTGAATTGTCTGTACACACACTAGACAAAAAAAAAGAAAACTTATGTATTGAGTACTCTGTAACGGAAAAAAAAATTGCAAATTCGTGAGCTAGTATTCGGGACTCCCGTGAAATAACTGAAAGAAACCTGAATTTCACGGATTTTCCGTACGTAAGGAAAATTCTGATTTTTCAGAAACCTTCCTGCAATCCCTTTCTTATATTGACGCAAATTCCCGGTTTTAAGACTTCAACGGAAAATTCTCAATTTCCAGAAACCATTCCGCAATCCCTTTCTTATATTGACTTTAAATTGCCGTTTTTAAGATGTCAACGCAAAATTCTGATTTGTCAGAAACCTTTCTGTAATCCCTTTCTATATTTGACGGTAAATTGCAGTTTTTAATATGTGTAAATGTAAAATGCTGTATTTTTCAGACCTTACCGCAATTCTTTCATTATATTGACGGTAAATTACCGTTTTAAAGACGTATAAACGGAAAATTCTGAACTTTCAGAAACTTTTCCGCAATCCCTTTCTTACTTTCTTATATTCACGTTAAATTATAGTTTTTGAGGTGTCAATCGAAAATTCTGAATTATCAGAACCCTTTCTGCAATCCCTTTTTTATATTGACGGCAAATTGCCATTTTTAAGATGTCAACGTAAAATTCTGAGTTTTCAGAAACCATTCCGCAATCTTCTTATATTAACGGTAAATTGCCGTTTTTAAGATGTCAACGGAAAATTATGAATTTTCAGAAACCATTCCGCAATCCCTTTTTTACATTGACGGTAAATTACCGTTTTCAAGATGTGTCAACGAAAAATTCTGCATTTTCAGAGATCTTTCTGCAATTCCTTTATTATACTGACGGTAAATTTCAGTTTTTAAGTTGTGTAAATGGAAAATTCTGTATTTTCAGACCTTTCGGCAATCACTTTTTTACATTGACGGTAAATTACCGTTTTCAAGATGTGTCAACGGAAAATTCTGAATTTTCAAAAATTTTTCTGCAGAAGAACAAGACTATTCGTGCCGAGCCAATCAAGATACTAAAAAGTCGTCTTTGCACGATTCCAAAAGCAGTATTACTTGATTGATAAAGATGTTAAAACATTAAAAGCACAAAGACTGGAACTGTGTCGGTCCCATCTTCAGGTGTAGAACACTGAGCAATGGAATGAAAGGTAGATGAATTAAATACATAGAAAGACGTCATTATATTACATACAAAGTGCACAAGTCAAAAAATAAGTTTTACACGTACACTAAGCAAAGTTTCCAGACCCAAATTACTGGTTCTGGTTAAGGAGTTTCCAAGAAAATGTTATTTGAATTGGTATGCTATCATTATATTACCGCCAGTCCTGTTGGACAGCGAGGCAAACCAAATGCTGAGTCTTATTCGCTGCACTGGGATTAAATTAAAAGGCTGAAATTTTGCATGACTCTTACCCTATTAATTTTTCCTGCCTACTGGTGTCTACCATGAAGTTGGGTTCCCTAAGTTAGGGTCTCCAAGCTCAGGGTCGACGTGTGCATTACGTTGTGTTTTATATGGGAATCCCATGCTCATCCACAATCCACTTTAAGGTGGACATCAAGTAAATTTTCTTCCTATACTTCCAATGGAAAAACTTTTGTACACCTTTCCTTCACAATTAGTGTGTTCCCAAGGATGAAAATTTGAACATCGATTAAAATAACTCCATTTTATAACTTGGAATACTTAATATTTTCTAAAACATAACCATAATTATATTAAAAAAATCAATAACTTTTCCTTTGGTGGTGTTGAAACCAGAAAAAAGACGGCGCGATCTGTACTTTGATGACGTCAGTAGACAAACAAATGTTGGATTGCATAATCATGGTTATGTCTTATAAAATATTAAGTATTCCAAGTTATAAAATGAAGCTATTTTAATCGATGTTCAAATTTTCATCCTTGGGAACGCATTAATTGTCCAGAAAAAGATGGCGCAGCCTGTACTTTGATGACGTCAGTAGACAAACAAATGTTGGATTGCATAATCATGGTTATGTCTTATAAAATATTAAGTATTCCAAGTTATAAAATGAAGCTATTTTAATCGATGTTCAAATTTTCATCCTTGGGAACGCATTAATTGTCCAGAAAAAAGATGGCGCAGCCTGTACTTTGATGACGTCAGTAGACAAACAAATGTTGGATTGCATAATCATGGTTATGTCTTATAAAATATTAAGTATTCCAAGTTATAAAATGAAGCTATTTTAATCGATGTTCAAATTTTCATCCTTGGGAACGCATTAATTGTCCAGAAAAGATGGCGCAGCCTGTACTTTGATGACGTCAGTAGACAAACAAATGTTGGATTGCATAATCATGGTTATGTCTTATAAAATATTAAGTATTCCAAGTTATAAAATGAAGCTATTTTAATCGATGTTCAAATTTTCATCCTTGGGAACGCATTAATTGTCCAGAAAAAGATGGCGCAGCCTGTACTTTGATGACGTCAGTAGACAAACAAATGTTGGATTACATAATTATGGTTATGTTTTAGAAAATATTAAGTATTCCAAGTTATAAAATGAAGCTATTTTAATCGATGTTTAAATTTTCATCCTTGGGAACGCATTAATTGTCCAGAAAAAAGATGGCGCAGCCTGTACTTTGATGACGTCAGTAGACAAATGTTGGATTACATAATTATGGTTGTTTTAGAAAATATTAAGTATTCCAAGTTATAAAATGAAGCTATTTTAATCGATGTTCAAATTTTCATCCTTGGGAACGCATTAATTGTCCAGAAAAGATGGCGCAGCCTGTACTTTGATGACGTCAGTAGACAAACAAATGTTGGATTACATAATTATGGTTGTTTTAGAAAATATTAAGTATTCCAAGTTATAAAATGAAGCTATTTTAATCGATGTTTAAATTTTCATCCTTGGGAACGCATTAATTGTCCAGAAAAAGATGGCGCAGCCTGTACTTTGATGACGTCAGTAGACAAACAAATGTTGGATTACATAATTATGGTTGTTTTAGAAAATATTAAGTATTCCAAGTTATAAAATGAAGCTATTTTAATCGATGTTTAAATTTTCATCCTTGGGAACGCATTAATTGTCCAGAAAAAAGATGGCGCAGCCTGTACTTTGATGACGTCAGTAGACAAACAAATGTTGGATTACATAATTATGGTTGTTTTAGAAAATATTAAGTATTCCAAGTTATAAAAATGAAGCTATTTTAATCGATGTTTAAATTTTCATCCTTGGGAACGCATTAATTGTCCAGAAAAAAGATGGCGTGACCTGTACTTTGATGACGTCAGTAGACAAACAAATGTTGGATTACATAATTATGGTTATGTTTTAGAAAATATTAAGTATTCCAAGTTATAAAATGAAGCTATTTTAATCGATGTTCAAATTTTCATCCTTGGGAACACATTAATTGTGAAGGAAATGTGTACAGAAGTTTTTCCATTGGAAGTATAGGAAGCAAAATTACTTTACGTCCACCTTAATGTTAAGAATTTCATTAGGTAAGGGTTGGAAATAAGAGATAACTGAAATACGAAATAAGCAACCCTAAAAAACCTTTAAAAAGAAAAGCCAGTTCTGAACTGTAACGTTGGTGATTTGGATAATTTAGTGATAAGATATTTAAATGATTCACTCTGTAAACAATTCTGGAAAGATTTGGTAGACTGGTGAAATTCAACAAGAGACAGATTTATTCTCAATTTAGTTTCTTAAAAGGTAGATACATGGTCAATTCGTTGCGGTCAAATTCGTCGCGTTTACAAATTTTGGTTACATAAAAATCGCATGCAAGAAAACGTACGATTACGGTTGTCTCCCACCGTGATCATATTTATAAGGGCTTGGACACCCAGACAGGTTAGTAATATTACGCTTTTTCTAAGGCACTAAAAGTAAATTAATATGCCTACGCTTAGGCCTTTTTAAGTTTTTATTTCATCGTGCTCATATTCATAAAGTTTAGACACCAAGTCAAGTTAGCTTTTACTTAGGTATTAAATATTAATAATGCCTAGGCCTTTGTAATAGTTTTTATTCCATCGTGTTAATACACACAAGGTTTAGACACCAAGTCAAGTTAGTATTATTGCGCTTTTACTGAGTCATTAAATATTAATCAAATAGGCCTTTGACAGATTTTGTTCAAGTGTACGAAATATTAATTCTTAAGTAAAAGAGCAAAATCACTAGCTTGACTTGATGCAAAGCTTATAAATATGAGCATAATCGAATAAAAACATAAAAAGGCCTAGGCATTAATATTTAGTGCCTAAGTAATGGCGCCATAATTCTAAATAGATTGTGTCTAAACTTTATGAATGTGAGCACGATGGAATAAAAACTGTTAAAAAGGTTTAAGCTTAGGCCTTGGCATATTAACTTATTTTTAGTACCCCCCCCAAGCATAATACTACTAATCTGTCTAGGTGTCCAAACCTTATAAATATGATCACGGCGGAAGACAACCAGAATCGTACCTTTTCCTGCATGCGATTTCTATGTAACAAAAATTTATAAACGCGACGAATTTGACCGCGACGAACTGATGTAGTTGAGGAATTGGTCAAAGACGAATTGACGCGACACCATAAATGGGTATCGGTGGAGTTCTATTTTATCTAGATCAAACTCAGATGATCGATTTTTGGTCGCATCCTGTCATGTGGATGGTTTATGGCAATGGTTACTTTCAACAAGATAATGCGTCCTGCCATAGTGCTCGTATTGTACAGGATTAGTTTCAGGAACATGCCGGTGAGTTTACTTTGCTTAGGTGGCCCCCACAATCTCCAGATCTCAACCCCATTGAGAATTTGTGGGATGAAGTTGAACGAGCCATCAGATAGCTGGATCCACAACCGTGCAATCTCACACTCCTGGAAAGTGCTGTTCATCAAGCATGGTCTCAGATTCCACAAACCACCTATCAACATCTCGTGGAGTCCATGCCACGAAGAATCGACGCAGTATTAAAGACAAAAGGTGGCCCAACGAAGAACTGAGGGGGTGGTCATAATAAAGTGGCTATTCAGTGTATATCAAAATTTATGTCTTAAAGGATATAGCTTGCATAATGTTGGTAATTTGTACTCACAAAGCGGAGCTTATGATGGTCACAACCTATTAGCAAAAGTGAAAGACTTTACCTTAGGTATATCTGCTGTATGATGAAAGCAAGCTGCCGAAGGATGAATTAATCGTATGGCGAGTTTTTCATTTTGTCCAAGTTTTTTTGAAGAACTTAGAAATCGTACAGTCGAAATTTGCCCTTTGTTACAGGGCTTTGTGCTGAGTTCTATTACAGCGCCCTGTCTGGAGGGTTCGTTTGATGTTTGCTCCGTATTCTCTCAACTGGAGCAGATAAATGCAATACAAAGTATATAAAAGTGAATCGACAGAAACTAAATTTTGCAGTTAGGAAGACTTTTAATCAGACGTTACGGAAAATGTCTTAAACCTTGTCTCAATTCCTTTTGTCTATTATCATCCACCTCATTGCTTATTCCCTCTCCCCGTCATGTTCAATCTTTCATTTCATTTCATTTCATTTATTGCATTTTAGTTGTTACAGATATGGTATTACATAATCATAAATAAACACAAATAATATATTTTTGTAACAACAGGGAATGAGGAGGGGAAAAAGCATAATTTTCATGAAAATAAAAAAAATTAAAAAAAACATAAGTCAAGTCCACACAATATCAAACACAACTAGGGTGGTACTATCAATTAATAAAGGTAATAATACTTTATGAGCTTTTGGTCAGTAAGAAATGCCTGAGTTTTGCTTTAAAGTACAGATCGCGCCGTCTTTTTTCTGATTTCAGTATAATTAACAAATGATCTAAATCGTTCTGTTAGTGAAAACATGGGGATTAGTGTTGTTTTATGTCTCGTGGAATAATCATGACTGTGAGTATTTATTGTAATTAAATCTTGGTAGTAACCATTTTTAATTCTCAAAAACATTAGTTTACTTATACTATAGATATGCAATTGTTGAATAGTTAGTATATTAAAATCGTTTGGACTGAGTCTAGCCTGAAAGACTGTGTTTGAAAATTGAGTATTTTGTAGTTTAAATTGTAATAGTCTTATGAATCTATTTTGTAAAAACATGGGGATTAGTGTTGTTTTATGTCTCGTGGAATAATCATGACTGTGAGTATTTATTGTAATTAAATCTTGGTAGTAACCATTTTTAATTCTCAAAAACATTAGTTTACTTATACTATAGATATGCAATTGTTGAATAGTTAGTATATTAAAATCGTTTGGACTGAGTCTAGCCTGAAAGACTGTATTTGAAAATTGAGTATTTTGTGGTTTAAATTGTAGTAGTCTTATGAATCTATTTTGTAAAAACATGGGGATTAGTGTTGTTTTATGTCTCGTGGAATAATCATGACTGTGAGTATTTATTGTAATTAAATCTTGGTAGTAACCATTTTTAATTCTCAAAAACATTAGTTTACCTATACTATAGATATGCAATTGTTGAATAGTTAGTATATTAAAATCATTTGGACTGAGTCTAGCCTGAAAGACTGTATTTGAAAATTGAGTATTTTGTAGTTTAAATTGTAATAGTCTTATGAATCTATTTTGTAAAAACATGGGGATTAGTGTTGTTTTATGTCTCGTGGAATAATCATGACTGTGAGTATTTATTGTAATTAAATCTTGGTAATAACCATTTTTAATTCTCAAAAACATTAGTTTACTTATACTATAGATATGCAATTGTTGAATAGTTAGTATATTAAAATCATTTGGACTGAGTCTAGCCTGAAAGACTGTATTTGAAAATTGAGTATTTTGTGGTTTAAATTGTAGTAGTCTTATGAATCTATTTTGTAAAAACATGGGGATTAGTGTTGTTTTATGTCTCGTGGAATAATCATGACTGTGAGTATTTATTGTAATTAAATCTTGGTAGTAACCATTTTTAATTCTCAAAAACATTAGTTTACTTATACTATAGATATGCAATTGTTGAATAGTTAGTATATTAAAATCGTTTGGACTGAGTCTAGCCTGAAAGACTGTGTTTGAAAATTGAGTATTTTGTGGTTTAAATTGTAGTAGTCTTATGAATCTATTTTGTAAAAACATGGGGATTAGTGTTGTTTTATGTCTCGTGGAATAATCATGACTGTGAGTATTTATTGTAATTAAATCTTGGTAGTAACCATTTTTAATTCTCAAAAACATTAGTTTACTTATACTATAGATATGCAATTGTTGAATAGTTAGTATATTAAAATCGTTTGGACTGAGTCTAGCCTGAAAGACTGTATTTGAAAATTGAGTATTTTGTAGTTTAAATTGTAGTAGTCTTATGAATCTATTTTGTAAAAACATGGGGATTAGTGTTGTTTTATGTCTCGTGGAATAATCATGACTGTGAGTATTTATTGTAATTAAATCTTGGTAGTAACCATTTTTAATTCTCAAAAACATTAGTTTACCTATACTATAGATATGCAATTGTTGAATAGTTAGTATATTAAAATCATTTGGACTGAGTCTAGCCTGAAAGACTGTATTTGAAAATTGAGTATTTTGTAGTTTAAATTGTAATAGTCTTATGAATCTATTTTGTAAAAACATGGGGATTAGTGTTGTTTTATGTCTCGTGGAATAATCATGACTGTGAGTACTTATTGTAATTAAATCTTGGTAGTAACCATTTTTAATTCTCAAAAACATTAGTTTACTTATACTATAGATATGCAATTGTTGAATAGTTAGTATATTAAAATCATTTGGACTGAGTCTAGCCTGAAAGACTGTATTTGAAAATTGAGTATTTTGTGGTTTAAATTGTAGTAGTCTTATGAATCTATTTTGTAAAAACATGGGGATTAGTGTTGTTTTATGTCTCGTGGAATAATCATGACTGTGAGTATTTATTGTAATTAAATCTTGGTAGTAACCATTTTTAATTCTCAAAAACATTAGTTTACTTATACTATAGATATGCAATTGTTGAATAGTTAGTATATTAAAATCGTTTGGACTGAGTCTAGCCTGAAAGACTGTGTTTGAAAATTGAGTATTTTGTGGTTTAAATTGTAGTAGTCTTATGAATCTATTTTGTAAAAACATGGGGATTAGTGTTGTTTTATGTCTCGTGGAATAATCATGACTGTGAGTATTTATTGTAATTAAATCTTGGTAGTAACCATTTTTAATTCTCAAAAACATTAGTTTACTTATACTATAGATATGCAATTGTTGAATAGTTAGTATATTAAAATCGTTTGGACTGAGTCTAGCCTGAAAGACTGTGTTTGAAAATTGAGTATTTTGTAGTTTAAATTGTAGTAGTCTTATGAATCTATTTTGTAACGACTTAAGTTTTTTCATATTGTATAAAGATCCCCAAACAGATATACAATAGATTACATGAGATTGAATTAAAGTGTAGTATAATAAAATCATTAGTTTTGGGGTTAAATTGGCCACTGCACTTGGCCATAACCCCTATATTTCTTGAGATCTTATTAGAAAGGTAGTCAACATGTGAATTCGATTTTAAATCGTGCTGAATAATGATACCAAGATAGTTATGACTTTGAACCACTTCTATAGATGATCCCAGTAAATTAATATTCTGAATTAAGGAGGTGGGGGTTGACGTACTTGAAAAAATCATTACTTTTGTTTTGTTAATATTAATAGCCAGATCATTTTTAGTTAACCAATTAGTGATAGATGTAAAATGGACTTGTAGTTGTATATTATATTAACACCTCGGTATCCTACTCGCTCTAATCGTCAGCACGCCGAATTCCGTTTATCTTTTCCCGGCCAGTCTCATTCCTCATACTTCCTTCGTTTGAACGAACCTGCGAGGCCTTTTCACCTCGCTAAAAATCCTCCTTTCCTGCCAGCCGAGTCCCTTGTTCTCTTGCACGGAGAGCAACCCCCCGCCCCCCCCAAAAAAAAACTGTCACCTCGTCCGAAGAGTGAAGACCCACTTATTCCTCGAAAGTCAGGCCACACCCTACGATGCCTTCTCTCCGAAAGCGCAAGATTCTTTAATTGGCTCGCTGCCCCCCCCCCCCCTCTTCGTCGTGCTGCTTGGGACGGCGGAAAAGCAATAATGTCCAGTTTCATTCTTCTCACATCGACGAAACAATAAATCTAACACCCCCTCTGCTGCGACGCGTGGGAAAAGAAAAACCTTGCCTGTTCGCTGCCATAACCCATCAAAGAGAGGGGGGAAAGAGAGGGGGAGGGAGGGAGAGAAGTCAATGCGATCTTTATTTTAACCTGCGCATTGCACAAAAAAATTCGGTGCGATCTTTATTTCGTTCAGTACAGACACGCGTTTTAGTTCGGGAAATTCCAAGTCCAAAAGGTTATTCGTTTTCATCTTACGTCGCTTTAAAAAAGACACAAGAAGATCCAAACACCAAGTATTCTTTTGCCCCAATTGTTATGTACTTTCCATTCTCTCGGGAAAAGTTCAGTTTATGCTCTAGTTTCTTTTTGTCAGTAGGTAGTTGAATCTTCAGAACGGTAATTTATTACGCTGGAATCGGTTTTCCATCAAAGCTAGCAGCGTCGAATATTCGAAACCGAATGAATTCAGCGCCGGATTTCCGAATAGGAGCACGTTTTGCTGCTTCAGGCACGCCATGTGTCTTCCACTTATTCAGTACATCCAAAACAGTTGACTTTGGTATGTTTAAACGCCTCTCGGTTTCTTTTATGGACAACCCACTAAGATAACACCGAACAATCTTTCCTTTCTCAAAGTCAGTTCTCTCCCTCCGCGACATTTTCACTCAACCGCACAGTGCGATATCATCGCAGGCTTGTTTTTGTACCGTTTGCCGCTGTTCCGCGCACCTTAACAACGCAGCGGATCCGTTCATTTGCTTTGAAGGGTGTCCCCTTGACTTTTGTCCATATAGTGTATATAAACTTATAGTACACTGAAGAGCAATTGAATTAGAGACAGCTGGCGTTATGCTAATATGGTGCTGTGGGCGGCCCAGTAAACGGAAACGACATGAAGTATTCAGCGATCCGACAATATAAGGAGTGATGCGACGGGAATCAGTATGAGTCGGACGCAGTATGGGTAAGACGAAGGATCTAAGCGCATTTGTTCGTGGGCAAATTGTCGGGGCCCGACGAATGGGTCACTCCATCTCGGAAGTCGTGCAAGCACTGGGATTTTCACGAGCCACTGTGTCACGGGTGCACCGTGAGTACATCGGATCTGGTAAAACCACGTCTGCAAGGGCCAACTGCCGTGGACAAACAGCGTGTGGATGAGCGGGGTCATCGTCGGCTAGCTCGCATTGTAACAGCGGATAGACAGGCCACAGTGCAAGAAATCACTCGGCAATTTAGCGCTGGTGAACAAAAACGTGTAAGCAGCAACACCATCCAGAACCACCTCCTCACTATGGGGTACAGAAGCCATCGTCCCACGAGGGTACCGCTGCTGACCGCACTTCACAGGGTGTAAAGATTAGCATGGGCGCGGGAACATCGCCACTGGACCCTAGATATGTGGGAAAATATTGCCTGGGCTGATCAGTCGAGATTCACGTTGGTACATGCGGATGGCAGAATACGAGTACGGCGCAAACCACATGAAGCGATGGATCCTTCTTGCCAGCAGGGTACTCTTCAAACTGGTTGGGGTGGCATTCTTGTCTGGGGACTGTTTACGTGGACTGAAATGGGACTCCTGGTACGTGTGACATCGTCCCTCACAGGTCAACGTTACCGGGATATCCTGGACGACCATTTGCTCGCGTTTGTGCGTCTTCAACATCCCACTGGGGACCTCATCCTGCAACAAGACAATGCACCGTGCCATCGCTCCCGAACTTTATCCGAATGGTTGGATGAACACTCCGCCGACGTGACCTCGCTTCCTTGGCCAGCCAGGTGACCTGACCTCGCTTCCTTGGCCAGCCAGGGGACCTGACCTTGGCCAGCCAGGTCACCCGACCTCAATCCCATCGACAGAGATGTTTGAGGCGCTGACTCCCCTCCATTAAATCTTCGTGAACTGTGGGAGCTTGTTCAGGGGTCGGGGATCCGTATGGCTTCCCAACGCTTCCGGTGTCTTGTCGAGTCGATGCCGAGACGAATCGCTGCCGTCAATAGGGCGAAAGGTGGTGCTACACGTTACTAGACAGGTATCTCTAATTCAATTGCTCTTAAGTGTATATTGTTATTCACCGTAGATCAGATTATTATTCACAATCACATAATGTTAATAGCAGGAGATGCCGAAAATTACCCTGTATTAGCCATGCTGTCTGTCTCCCTCGTAGCCCACCCCACCCAAGCGGTGATTTATTTCGGAGTGGGTGGAACAACGGAAAGCGCCCGTGAGCCGTCAGGGAGCAGGAAAAATAAGAAAAGGGACTACCTCGGGACCTATTGAAAATGGGCGATATGAAGTCAAAGGTCAGGAGATAGGACCGGGATCAATTCCATTTTTTTATGCATCATAACTTACGTAAAAGTGCTTCTATTGCAACAAAACTTTATCATGTTATTCCTGAGGTATACTGAACCGGTTCTGGTCAATACAATTGAAATCGGGTCAAAGGTCAGGGCACAGGAGCAAGATTTATTCCACAGCCATTATCCTCATAACTTGAGTAATGATTTCTGGTATGTTGGAAAGCGTATCATAATCAACGCATTGCATAATTTTACTAACTTGTTTTTATTTACGCTTTCCAACCGTAGGTTGAAGAAGCGTTATATGCCCCAGCTTTGTCAGCCTGTCCGTACGATAACTCGCGAAAGATTGGTTCGATTTGGATGAAATTTTAGTATGTGTTAGGAGACCACCTGGGGAGGAACCCTATTGCAAATGGACGAAATGGGGGCAAATGTCAGCACATAAATGCGGGATCCATTCCATTGCCCTCATGCGTCATTACTTGCGTATAAAGGGCTCGATTTCGGTGAAATTTTAGTATGTGGTACAGAAGTACCTGGGGATGAAACCTATTGGAAATGGGGTCAAGGTCAGGACATAGGAGTGGAATCCATTCCACTGCCATATGTCTTATAACTTGCGTAAAAATGGTTCGATTTCTATGAAATTTTGGGCACGAACGCTATTAAAAATGGGCGAAATGGGATCAAAGGTTAGGACATAGGAGTGGGATCCATTCCATTGTCCTTATGCGTCATAACTTACGTAAAAATGCTTCGATTGCGACAAAACTTTATCATGTTTCGGAGGTATACTGAACAGATTCTGTTGAATATAATCGAAATGAGGTCAAAGGTCAGAACACAGGAGTGAGATTTATTCCACAGCTATTATCCTCATAATTTGATGAAAAACTTGTAGTGTTTCTGTCGAATATCATCGAAATGGGGGTACGGGAGTGAGATTTATTCCACAGCCATTATCCTCATAACTTGAGTAATAACTTGAGTAGTGATTTCTGGTATGTTGGAAAGCGTATCATAATCCGTGCATTGCATGATTTCACTAACTTGTTTAATAGTGTTAAAATTAATTTATATTGTATTGCCACAACATTTTCTCATTACTTTCTGCTCCCCTGGTTTAATACTGATAATTAGCAAGTATTCTCACTTTTTCTATTCCGTAAATCGACAATAAAACGAACTTTTCGGAAAAGCAAAAAGTTTCAATCATCCTACCCAAAATCTAGGTATTCCTACTTTTCCATTTTCAAACCGGATCTTTTGCATTTAATTCTAATGGATATGTAATAGTGCCAAACTTAATATCCGTTGATTTTCTATTAGGCGGAAAACTAACTTTTGAAATATCTCTGAAATCAAGAAGTTCGATGTGCACGGACAGACCAAATGATTACACTAGAACTGTATCTTACAGAACGTTCTAATAATAGGAAGACAGAATGGCATTTAAAAAAGCGTAAAAACGTTTTTCTTTACCCCCCCTACCCCCTTTCTTTTCCTTTTATTAATCTGACGGATGAAAATTTCTGAGGCGATAAGAAGGGGGAGGGGTGGGGGGGGTGAACCTTTTGGCGTTTACGGCCCCAATAGATCTAAATTCGCCTCTGTACTAACTACATGCATCGTGACTGACAGCACGTAACCGATTGTATCGCCATCTATCGGCGGTGAGATGAGAAAATAGCTACATTTGTGGTGTTAGTTATGCCTTTCGGCAAAAAGCAAGTTAGAAAAAAAAATGAGGTGACAGCTCGGAGATGTTTATTAGCGGTTTTAAAACCACATGGCTGTCTCTTTAGAATAATAAACAGGAAAAAAACCCCCGTAGGAATTAAAAACAGGAATTTGTTGCTTCTGCTTTAAAAATAAACGCATCTATGGTGGAGACTTTTGCTTGCAATCAGTAATAAGCCCAAGGCTCAAAAAATCAGATCATATTTTATTTGCTTGAAATATGCACCACCTTACATATGTAATGTAATATTCAATGTAATCTCAGTACGAAGGAATACTTAAATCTACTGGTATTTCAAATAATACCCGAACTCCACAAACTGCTATTAAACAGCGAAATAAATTTCAAACCCAGGACCGTATCTACTGGAGGGCAGGGATGGCGATTGCCCTCCAAGAATGGGCATTCAAGGGGCGTAAATTCACGCTCTGTGGGATATAAAGAAAAATTGAAATTGTAACTGAAAAACAAAGTTACACCCTTCAATATTTTTTTTTATAGTTCGTAACATGCTTTTTAGCCGCTGGTTAAACTAGGTACATTGTTTCTATTTCTGGATGTTTTATCGGTTGTAGAAACCGGTTAATTGTTTACCTAACCGGTTCCACTGACTTTGAATAGCTTTGCTAAATTTAATTTGTGTCAGAACTGATTCAAAAGACGAAAATTAGGTGTCATCTTTCGTCATTGAAGTGTCTTCCAAGAAGGACGGGATATACGGGGGGGGGGGGGGCTTGCATTTTGTGAATGTCCCTGTCTAGTAAATCTTAGTTTTTAATTTTTTTATCTGTTGGGTTGATGCATAAGTTCATGTCGGTTTATTTCACGAGTGTTTCCCAGGTCAGTAGTCACGAGTGTTTCCCAGGTCAGTAGTGATGGCCAGTTGTATATCAGAATGTAGCCAGTAATGTGCAAATCCTTTAAATACGTGGCGTCAGTAAATAAATAAAAACATCGCTCTTTCCACGTTCCAGAAACACACAGCAACCGAAAAATTGTTTTCAGCCGCCGCCGCCGTGGGAACGAACCACGGATCTCTCGATATCTAGCCGAGCGCGTTAGCTTTACACCACGGTGACCAACAATCCACGGTACTATGTGTGTTTTTAAGCCCGTCTTACGGATTTATGATGTCAGAAGCTGACTTAAAAATACATATAGCACCGTGGATTGTTGGCCACCGTGGTGTAAAGCTAACGCCCTCTGCTAGATATCGAGATATCCATGGTTCGTTTCCACACCGGAGGCTGAAAACAATTTTTCGGTTGCTATGTGTTTCTGGAACGTGGAAAGAGCGATGTATTTATTTATGTAGCCAGTAATATCGTGTATCTAAATCAATACTGCGTTGTGTGATTGCGGCTAATGGTTTTTAAGCCCGGAATTATGGAGTGTCAAGTAGAGAGGAATGAGCATTTCCGATATCTGCTCCTCTACGAGTTTAACAAGGGATCCACAACCGCCGAGGCTACTCGACAAATTTGTGCTGTGTATGGGGAGGACGCCCTTGCTCCGAGAACAGCTTGCAAATGGTTTCAGCGGTTCCGAGGTGGCAATTTTGACCTAAACGGACTCTCCACACTCAGGTCTTCCATCTCACTTTGATGAGGATCGTTTGAACCATCTCATCCACTTGGATCCCCGTCAGACCACACGCGAATTGGCCACTGAGATGGACTGTGATCAGGCCACAGTGGTGCGACACCTGGAACGTATGGGAAAGGTCTAGAAATTGGGGTCTTGGATGTCTCACAGAGGGCAACAAGAATCAACGTGTTGCCATATGTGGTTCATTGCTCTCCCGTTATCGCGAACGTTCTCAGCAACGCAAACCCTTTCTATCACGAATTGTTACTGGAGATAAAAAGTGGTGCCTGTGCGTGAATTTCAGGCATCAGAGAGAATGGTTGAGCCCAAACAAGACTCCAACACCACGTCCAAAAATGACCTTCATCTTGCGAAGATAATCTGAGTCTGGTGGGGCATGGAAGACATTATTCACATGGGAAATGCTGCCGAGAAAACCGGACCATCAACGCTGCACTCTATTGCGAGCAACTCCGCCGTGTGGAGGGAGCGATTCAGCAGAAACGACCACATCGGCGCCATGGTGTCCTTCTCCAACATGATAACGCAGGCCTTCACAGTACAAACATGACCAAAATGGCCATTCAGGACATGGAATGGGAGATCCTTCCGGATCCGGCCTATTCCCCAGATGTCGCCCCCTTCAGACTATCACCTGCTCCCATTTCTGTCGAATGCACTCCGTGGCAGAACGTTCCACAATGATGTTGATCTCCAGAATTCACTTCATGATTTCTTCGCAGCAAAACCTTTACGTTTTCACAACAGTGGCATTGCAGACCTATCTAGACGTTGGGACACCACCGTAAACAATTGGGGGTGGGGGGGGGGGGATATAGTTGATTGATTCCGTTTTCCCTTCTGCTGTAATACATTCCTGTAGTGCGATGATAAAAACGGCGTGAACATACACAGTGCGTCAAAGAATTTTTAAGACTGGGTCTGTAAAATGAAATAGAAACAAGAAATTATAATTTTAGTTTGTTATTCAAAATAAGACTCTCCTGCTTCAATACACTTGTTACAGCGATATTATAATGATTCGAATGCCTGTTCCAGTTCACTTTGCGGAATTGCCTCTAAAGCACGCGTCGAAGCTGTTTGTATGGTCGAAATATCATCAAAATAACACCCTTTTAACGTCATTTTAAGTTTTGGGAACAAAGAAAAGTAGCAGGGTGCTAAATCAGGCGAATACGGTGAATGATTCAACACACAGACGTTATTTTTCGCCAAAAATTTACGAACAAGAAGTGAGGTGTGACTGGGTGCATTATCGTGCAACAAACACCAACTGTTTTCATCTTGATATTCTGGACGGAATGCGACGAATTCTGCCCACCAAACGCCTCAAAACATTTAAATAAAACTCACCAGTAATTGTTTGTCCACTTGGAACAAATTCTTTGTGGATAATACCCTTACTATCGAAGAATGTTATGGGTATTGTTTTGACTTTCGATGGAACTTTTCTTGTTTTTTTGGCTTGTGGTGAGTTTTTTGACTTCCATTCCGCACTTTGTCGTTTTGTTTTAGGATCATATTGAAAACACCATGTTTCATCACCTGTAACAATCGATTTTCAGAAGTTTGGATCATTTTCAGTGGCTGAAATGATGTCTCTGCAATGTGCACTTCTCCTTGATTTTTGTTCATTGGTTAACGTGTGTGGAACAAATTTAGCACAGACTTTTGTTTTGCCCAAATCTTCATGCAGGATGGTTCGAATAGTTTCTTTGTTGATGTTTAAAGACTCTTCCATCATTCTTAGTGACGCACGTCGATTGTTTTGCCACGAAATCACGCACTTTTTCAATAATCTCAGGTGTCCTAGATTAACTTGGTCTTCCAGTATGCTTATCATCTTCTAGCGTCTCTCTTCTGTCCAAAAAACGTTTGCGCCACAGGAAAACATTTGATCTACTTAAACAAAACTCACCGTAAACTTGTTTCATCATTTGGTACATTTCCGAGGCACTTTTACCAAGTTTTGAGTTAAATTTAATAACAGCCCTTTGTTCCATCTCAATAATTCACCATGAAAAAAATTTAACTTCTCTAATGAAAGGCCGTTTCGTTTGAGTTACTTTAACAACTACGCAGTACTTTTGGCAGAAAGCAAGCAGATGGTCACGGTTTATAACGCATTCGCGATTACACTGGTGGCGCCATCGTGGGCTGAAATCTAGCGCCAGTCTTAAAAAATTCTTTGACGCACTGTGTATGTGTCAACGCAATATTTTAATCTTAAACCCTTTTAACATCTGAACTTTCAGTATTTTAAATCCAACGCGTCTATTTTTGTACAACTTTTTAAAGAATGCAAAAGAGCATGGCACATATTTCTTCCAACTACAGGCGTCATATTTCGAAAAACCGTGAACGTTTTCACCATAGCTTTCTTGCAGAAAACTCTGTATGAAATGATTTATTCATAAGGACACTGGGATTGACATTTTTAGGGACTTCAGGCAATTAAAAGAAGGCAAGGAAAGCGTGACCTTTCCTTAAGAAGAGATTAATCCTGATTTTCGTGATTAGTTCCCATAATCCTGAAAGAGATCTGAGGATCATAACATGATTTATCTTTTCGTACGTTTTAAGAAAAGATTAAGGAGATACGATTATTTCTGGAGTTCAAGCAATTAATAACTTCGTTTCGGAGCCGATCTGGTGGTAGTATAAGATTTCTGAAATATTCCTCATACAAAAGTATTCTTCGTTTTTAGAAATCACAACTGTGGATACTGCTGGGTGTCCGAAAAATAACTGTGCACTGAAAGTAACACCACGTCGAACTGATTCCTAGAGGAGGTGTTGGGGATGGTGAAGACCTTTCTCAGGGTATGTCGTGCGATTTGTTAGATGTGGGTCCTTATTGCAGCCTGTAACTCTTGAAGTAGTTCCTATAGGAGGTGTTGGAAATGGGCCCCACCGACGTCCAGACATGTCTGCCCACGCTTCTGCATGTTGGGGAAGACCTTTCTCAGGGTATGTGGTGTGATTTGTTGGATGTGGGTCTTTATTGCAGCCTGTAACTCTTGAAGTAGTTCCTATAGGAGGTGTTGGAAATGGGCCCCACCGACGTCCAGACATGTCTGCACACGCTTCTACATGTTGAAAACCTTTCTCAGGGTATGTGGGGTGATTTGTTGGATGTGGGTCGTCATTGTAGTCTGTAGCTCTTGAAGTGTATGAAGTGGTTCCTACAGTAGGTGTTCGAAATGAATCCCACCGACGTCCGAACATGTCTGCACACGCTTCTGGATGTTGGTGAAGACCTTTCTCAGGGTATGTGGTGTGACTTGTTGGATGTGGGTCGTTATTGCAGCTCTTGAAGTGTATGTTTTTTTTTTTTGACTGGAGGTTTAACGACCACAGTGAGGAACTCAATGGGCTATAAGCAGTCGCCCGTCCCTAATTTAGGGTCACTGGTTCCAGGGAAGGAAGAGAGCCAGTGCCGTAAGACAAACACAAGATCCATGCCTCACCGGGATTCGAACCCGGACCCTTTTCAGACGAATGATCAGAGGCCATCGCTTAGACCACTGCGCCACCGGGGCGGCCTTGAAGTGTATGGAGTGATTCTTACAGGTGTTGGAAATGGGACTCGGCGACGTCCAGACATGTCTGCACACGCTTCTGCACGTTGAAGACCTTTCCCAGGGAATGTGTAATTTGCTGGATGTGGGTCCTTAAGCAATGTTGTTTTTGGAAAAGAAGAGAACACTGTAACAGAAGAAAATCTGTTATACAGGATGCATATGAAAGTCCCGTTAGTCTGGAATAACTTGCGAACGGAGAGAGGTACAGTTATGCAAGTGGTATAACGGTACAGTAAAGCGACTACGCCCAATCGAACGCAATCAATAGCAGCGCCCCTAGTGGCGAAATGCGGAAGTTAGCCATTGCAATTCGAAAACGAAAAGAGATAGAGCAAAATTTTCAATTACAAAGTTGTAGAGCATTAATTAATTAGTACAAAACGACATTTGTTTCACACGGAAAAGATAAATTGTCGCCTGAATACCCTAAAATGTCCGAAATCGATGCGCGACCTTTTGTGTGAACGTTGGAAGGGAACATGCATAGGTATGAGCAAATACACACAATTTATTGCATAAATTCGCACTTATGTCAATACAATTTTGTAACGTCAGACAAAACAAAAACAAAAAAGGCAAACTGGCGCACAGCGATAAAAAGTTAATGTCGAGTATGTTCGAAGAGTTCGCCATTGCCCACGATACACATTTGTATTCGTGAAGTAACTCTGCATGCACATTCCTCAGCATGGAAGGTGTGTCACACTATTGCAAGCATCTGTAACACGACGACGTAGATCCAGCAGACTTGTAGGCGCTGTTGCATACACCTGATTTTTTTTTTTACGTAACCCCAGAAATCCAACTTCACCATTCTCACACATCGTACGTAGGCCTGAACTTCTGATCAAGGTACATCCTGCTACTGATTTTTATATCGTAGGTACGGTACAACGTCACAATCTGCATTTGCATACGGCTGCATTTGCGAAATGTGAATATGCAGATTCGAATCGTCGCGCATCGATTTCGGACATTGTAGGGTATTCAGGCGACAATTTATTTTATCCGTGTGAAACAAATGTCGTTTTTTACTAATTAATTTATGCTCTACAACTTTGTAATTGGAAATTTTGCTCTACCTCTTCGTTTTTGATTGGCAATGGCTAACTTCCGCATGTCACCACTAGGGGCGCTGCTATTGGTTGCATTCGATCGGGAGTAGTCGCTTTGCTATACCGTTATCTCACTTGCATAACTGTACCTCTCTCCGTTCTCAAGTTATTCCAGGATAAAGGGACTTTCCTATGCACCCTGTATAATCACCATCTTTATCGATCACACTTGCCCATCGTGAAACCAAACTTTCAATGCCGTCTTTATAAAAAGCTGTTTGCTATGATGCAAATGAGCCCAAGAGCCCCGTTTTGACATAAAGATTGTGGAATCTTTTCCCCATTAAGAAAGTTCTGCAGAGATCTGAACAAATGCTAATCGGATGGTGCAATGTCAGGGGAATAAGGGGGATGCGGCAGAACTTCCCATTCAAAATCTCTGATCTTCTGCTGGGTCAGTCTCGCCGTGTGAGGTCTCGCATTGTCATGCTGGAGGATGACACATTTTCTGTTGACCAATGCTGGATGTTTTAGTGATATTGGAGGATAACACTTTTCTGTTGACCAATGCTGGATGTTTTTTGTCGTATTGGAGGATAACACTTTTCTGTTGACCAATGCTGGATGTTTTTGTCATATTGGAGGATAACACTTTTCTGTTGACCAATGCTGGATGTTTTACAGTCATATTGGAGGAGAACACTTTTCTGTTGACCAATGCTGGATGTTTTAGAGTCATATTGGAGGATAACACTTTTCTGTTGACCAATGCTGGATGTTTTACAGTCATATTGGAGGATAACACTTTTCTGTTGACCAATGCTGGATGTTTTAGAGTCATATTGGAGGATAACACTTTTCTGTTGACCAATGCTGGATGTTTTACAGTCATATTGGAGGATAACACTTTTCTGTTGACCAATGCTGGATGTTTTGGTCATGTTGGAGGATAACACTTTTCTGTTGACCAAAGCTGGATGTTTTGGTCATATTGGAAGGATAACACTTTTCTGTTGACCAATGCTGGATGTTTTTGTCATATTGGAGGATAACACTTTTCTGTTGACCAATGCTGGATGTTTTACAGTCATATTGGAGGATAACACTTTTCTGTTGACCAATGCTGGATGTTTTACAGTCATATTGGAGGATAACACTTTTCTGTTGACCAATGCTGGATGTTTTACAGTCATATTGGAGGATAACACTTTTCTGTTGACCAATGCTGGATGTTTTGGTCATATTGGAGGATAACACTTTTCTGTTGACCAATGCTGGATGTTTTTTGTCATATTGGAGGATAACACTTTTCTGTTGACCAATGCTGGATGTTTTACAGTAAGAGCTTGCTTCAGATGGTCCAGTTGTTGACAATAGAGCTCTGCCGTTACGGTGTGTCCGGGTTCCAAGAGCTCACAGTGAGCTATGCGAGTGGTAGTTCACCAAACACAGAGCAAAACCTTTTTGGGGTGTGGCCTGGTTTTTGCGTCGGAACTGGTGTCTGACCGGGAGAGAGCCACTGGTGTTTAAATTTGTTGTTCACTGAAAGAACCCACTTTTCATCTCCAGTGACAATTCGATGAAGAAATGGATCCTTTTCCTGTCGGCTGAGCAAAGAGTTGCAGATATGGTTGAACGCTGGGCTTTTGTTGTTACGTGAAAGTAGGCGTGAGATCCAAACTCCTTGTCTATAGACCTTCCCTAACTGTTGCAGGTGCTCTTGAACAGTAGGCCATGATGTTGGGATAATTCATCAATAGATTGACGAGGATCTGACTCAACGGCAGCAGGTCATTGTTCAGCTCCGTGGGCCTTCCTGCACGGGGGGCATCAGAGAGGTCAAAATTGCCCGATCGGTATTGGGCGACCCAACGCTGGCACTTGCGGACATTTAACGCATTCGGATAAACAGCACAAATGTTATTGGTGAGCACGGTTGCATTGTTCCCCTTGTGAAATTCATACAGCATACAATGACGAACATGGCTCCCCTCGGGTTTTATATCCCCCAATTTTGTTCTGCAAATTTGGAAGACTAAAACAAGGTGAACAGTTCATTCACTTGTACCTACAGTTACTTTACGTTGAACGTACATAAACACCTCCCAACTTGCTCCCCAAACCTAGCCCCCCAAAAAAGACATCACTTTTCGTTCCCCTCCAATACTTGGGATCGGAAGTTAATTGTAAAAATATTAGTACTGAAATTCAGAGACGTATTTTGTTCGCAAATAGAAGTTTTTAAAATCTTATCTGATCACAAGAAACGCAAAGATAGTGATGTACAAAGTACTTGTAGGGCCAATGTTAACTTATGCCTCTGAAAACTGGTTATTAACAATGTCAGATGAAAGGTTGCTGGGTCTGTTTGAAAGAATTCTTAGATATATTTTTAGAGTAGTATAAGAGAATGGTGTGTGGAAAAGATACAACCATGAGCTATACAGATTTCTTAACAAGCCAGACATTATTAAAAACCTAAAAATAAGTAGATTAAGTTGGGCTGGACATAGTATACGCATGGATAGTAATAGAATTGTTGAGATGTTTAATGCTAAGCCCGAAGGAAAAAGAAAAATTGGAAGACCTAAATTAAGATGGAGTGATGCCAAGATATTAAGGCTTTGGGAGTCAAAAATTTGAGTTTGGCATTTAATAAGGATTGCCGTTAGAGGGATTTCTGAAGAAGCTTGACATCCCACATAGGGATGTCAAGCCAACGATGTAACGAAACACTGCGGTGGTGATAACGAAAGTATGCCCTCTACATAAAATACAAACATCCTGCTTTCTCTGCGGATTCGCGCTGGAGTTGACAGAATTCGCCGTGTTTCGTAACCACAGTTGGAAGTGGTAACTCCTGTCTTTGTCCCTGTGTTTACTATTGACTCCTTCACAAGGAAGTCCGGCACACGATTTATTTTCGATGGCCAATACAGAATGAACGACTTCATTCTTAATTTCCATGCCATTACCGTTTTTTATTTAAAATAATTTGAAACTGTTTCCATTTACAGCACTAGATACTAGCGCGCTTTGCCTCTGTTTACAACTAAGATTTTGTTTGAATTTATGTTGGTCGCCCTGGTAAATGCGTGGTGAATGCACTACCTTCTACAAGGAGTGTTCAAATGAAAAGGTACGAAACGACACTGTGGGTATAAATGAAGACTTTATTCAAAGTATACACCATAGGCCGTAGCACAACGATCCCATTGATTAACGAGCTGAAGGATTCGTTGTTCCCAGAATTCCTGTGGCCGTGACGAGACCCAGTCCTGCACAGCGTCCTTGAGTTCGTCGTCCGAGTGGAAGCGCTTCCCTTTCAGATGTTTTTTTAGGTGACCAAACACATGGAAATCGCAGGGCGACATGTCCGGGCTGTAGGGCGGATGGTCAAGCTGCTCCCACTGGAACTTGGCCAGTTCCGCGTGTGTGACCCTGGAGACGTGTGGACGCGCGTTATGATGGAGCAGAACCACACCCTCCGTGAGCAGCCCCGGTCTTTTGTTCTTGATGGACCTGCGTAGGCTTCGGAGTGTCTCACAGTTCACATCGGCGTTAATGGTTCGTCGGTGCTGGAGGAATTCAACAAGTAGTGGACCTTGGACGTCGAAAAAGACGGTGAGCAACACCTTGCATGCGGGCGCCCGCGCATGCTCCGATCCACGCCGGCGACTCCAATCGCATCCCTAGATGTGTCGCTACGTTCTCCCATAGCGGCATAGGCAAATATGTTAACGGTTACGTTCTTATGACGTTTCGTACCTTTTCATTTGAACACTCCTAGTAATAACCAGTTTCAGAAGGGTTCGAATCCTGGTGAGGCATGGATGTTGTGTTTGTCTTATGGCACTGGCTCCTTCCCTTTCGTGGAACCAGTGGTCTTAAATTAGGAACGAGCGACTGCTTATAGCCCATCGAGTAACTCACGGTGGTCGTTAAACTTTCATGGTGACAAACATCATAGGTAACAAACATGTATGTTATTTATCCATTTTTTTTTTTTTTTTTTTTTGAGATCTCGCCTACTCTGAAAGTAAACTCTAAAGTTTTCGCCATCCCCGGATAATGGCACATTACTGACGGACTATTTTCAGAGACCTTTAATCAAGGTGCAGTGTGATTCATAATTAGTGTCGTGGTTTCAGCGACATTATCGGAAAATGAGAAACAACAAACTAAAACCGCTAACAGCTTATAACTGATGACAACTAAAAGTTTTATTACCTGTAGAATCGATGCATGCCGCCCCAGTGGTGGCGCAGTGGTCTAAGCGATGGCCTCTGATCATTCGTCCGAACGGGGTTCGAATCCCGGGAGAGGCATGGATGTTGTCTTTGTCTTGCGGCACTGGCTCTCTCCCTTCCCTGGAACCAGTGACCCTAAATTAGGGACGGGCGACTGCTTATAGCCCATTGAGTTGCTCACGGTGGTCGTTAAACCTCCAATCAAAAAAAAAAAAAAAAAAAAAGAATCGATGCATCAGATTGCTAAAACACTTCGACATGCGCGCCTATCGTGACACGCAAGATATCCAAGCGATAATCTATTTCCCGCCAAAGTGTTCGCCAATACAATCAACTCTCGTTATAAGAAAGTTCAAGGCGATTGAAAATCAGTTTGTCATAACCGAAATTTCTTATAATCGAATTTGGATTAAAATGGTTAAAACTTCGAAATTAAAGCAGATACATAACCTATAGTACATGTATTTTACGAATAAACAAGTGTATATCAATACATAAACACAGTGCGTCAAAGAATTTTTAAAACTGGCGCTAGATTTCAGCCTACGGTGGCGCCACCAGTGTAATCGTGAATGCGTTATAAACCGTGACCATCTGCTTGCTTTCTGCCAAAAGTTCTGCGCAGTTGCTAAAGTAATTCAAACGAAACGGGCGTTCATTAGAGAGGTAAAATTCTTTTCATGTTGAATTATTAAGATGGAACAAAGGGCTGTTATTAAATTTAACGCAAAACTTAGTAAAAGTGCCTCGGAAACGTACCAAATGATGAAACAAGTTTACGGTGAGTTTTATTTAAGTAGATCAAATGTTTTCCTGTGGCATAAACGTTTTTGGACAGAAGAGATACGCTAGAAGATGATAAGCATACCTGAAGACCAAGTTCATCTAGGACACCTGAGATCATTGAAAAAGTATGTGATTTCGTGGCAAACAATCGACGTACGTCACTAAGAATGATGGAAGAGTCTTTAAACATCAACAAAGAAACGATTCGAACCATCCTGCATGAAGATTTGGGCAAAACAAAAGTATGTGCTAAATTTGTTCCGCACACATTAACCAATGAACAAAAATCAAGGAGAAGTGCACATTGCAAACTTCTTAAAATAGATTGTTACTGGTGATGAAACATGGTGTTTTCAATATGATTCTAAAACAAAGCGACAAAGTGCGGAATGGAAGTCAAAAAACTCGCTACAAGCCAAAAAAACAAGAAAAGTTCCATCGAAAATCAAAACAATGCCCATTACATTCTTCGATAGTAAGGGTATTATCCACAAAGAATTTGTTCCAAGTGGACAAACAATTACTGGTGAGTTTTATTTAATTTAAATGTTTTGAGGCGTTTGATGGGCAGAATTCGTCGCATTCGTCCAGAATATCAAGATGAAAACAGCTGGTGTTTGTTGCACGATAATGCACCTAGTCACACCTCACTACTTGTTCGTAGATTTTTGGCGAAAAATAACGTCTGTGTGTTGAATCATTCACCGTATTCGCCTGATTTAGCACCCTGTGACTTTTCTTTATTCCCCAAACTTAAAATGACGTTAAAAGGGTGTTATTTTGATATTTCGACCATACAAACAGCTTCGACGCGTGCTTTGGAGGCAATTCCGCAAAGTGAACTGGAACAGGCATTCGAATCATTATTAAATCGCTGTAACAAATGTATTGAAGCCGGAGGGACTTATTTTGAATAACAAAGCAAAATAAATTATAATTTCTTGTTTCTATTTCATTTTACAGACCCAGTCTTAAAAATTCTTTGCCACACTGTGTATTTTATTTAAAACGAGTTAGTAAAATCATGCAATGCATTGATTATAATGCGCTTTCTAACATACCAAAAATCATTACTCAAGTTATGAGGGTAATGGCTGTGGAATAAATCTCGATATTGTGCCCTGATCTTTGATCGCTTTTCGAGGATATTTAACAGAACTCGTTCAGTATAACACCGGAACAACATACAGAAGTTTTGTCGCAATAGAAGCCTTTTTAGTCAAGTTATGAAGATAATGGCTGTGGAATAAATCTCGCTCCTGTGCCTTGACTTTTGACCCCATTTTGATGATATTAAACAGAACCGGTTCAGTATACCTCTGGAACAACATACTAAAGTTCTGTCGAAATAGAAGCAATTTTAGTCGAGTTATGAGGATAATGGCTCTGGAATAAATCTCGCTCCTTTGCCCTGACATTTGACCCCATTTCGATGTGTTCAACAGAACCGATTCAGTATATCTCCAGGACAACATGATAAAGTTTTGTCGCAATCGAAGCATTTTTACGCAAGTTATGGCGCATAAGGGCGATGGAATGGATCCCGCTCCTATGCCCTGACCTTTGACCCCCATTTCGCCCATTTTCAATAGGGTTCGTTCCTAAGTTGAACCACACAGTATTTATCATTTTCTTATAGGACTTCCGTCCACAGTGAGTAGAGTTTTAGGTCCCAGCCGTTTGGGCAGGACACAGAAACCGAAGGAATGAGAGCAAGTCTAGCGACTTTGACAGAACAGTTTGTAGTGAGCTTAGAGTACAGTAGATGGCACCACCGTACAAGTACGATGTTGTACACAAATGGGTGAGAGAATTTCAGGAGGAGGGGGCAGGCATAGGAAAGGATACCCATTTAACCAGTGGATCCAGCCTGGGGGCCGTCACTTTACGTGCTCGTCCGATGCACGGCGGATATTCAGCGATTGTTAGTAAATCACACCATCTCTGAAAGATCAGCGCAGGCTTGAACCTGGGGACCCAGCATCGATAGTCTGAAACACTAACCACTAAGCCATCCGCGGCTCGTTCCCAAGTTGTGACCTACCACATACTAAAATATCATCAAAATCGAACCTTTTTTACGCGAGTTATCATGCGGAAAGGCAGACTGACAAAGCTGAAGTATACTGTACACGCTTCTTGATCCTACCGTTGGAAAGCGTAAAAATCTGCTACAGAAGTCTCACATCTTTGAAGTCCAATCAAACATTGCTCTTTCTCTGCTGCTTAAGCACTTGGAATTTTCATGTCTTTGAACCACGACAGTAGTGCACTTTCGACATCAGGATATGAGGGAGAGCGAATCATATTGGAAAACGTGGAGGCTGAATTTCCGAATTCTGCGAGAATATCCATCTTCTTCCTTCCACGATCAACAGCTTCGATGACCTTTTATCTTTTGCTAGATTGACAGAACATTAAGCTTTGGTGCCATTGTACACGAGCAACTTGAAACTATCTAACATCTCGGAACTATAACAACCTCTAAGGCTTCATGTGATGTCTGATCGGGCTGGATAACATGACTGCCCGGGGCCCCCGTTAACTGCACACCGATTTCTCCCTGCCCACCGACCAAGCATCAGCTCCTCTTACATATCAAGCAACTTTCCTTCACCATGAAGACTTCTAGTCAGATGCGCCTCGATCACGCCAGGCAGATGCTCACAATGATTGGGTTATCAGATCCGCTTTTTCCAGCATATCAGGCGGAGCTCCAGGCTTTGCTGAAACCTCTTGCGCAGCAAGCACTTTTACGTCTGCGCATTAAACATCTCAATCCGGAGGAATGCACCTATGATTTTCTAACATCAATGGAATCTGCACGTAAGTCTTCTACCTCGCTTCGTCATCTTCGCCTCCCCTCTGGCGAAATCACATCCGATTCGGCAGCGATTTGCTCTCACGTTCGTCAGTTCTATACCACCAAGTTCAGTGAAACTCCTCCCCCTTCTCCCTCTGCTCTCCCCCATCTTCTCAATAACCTGCCTCAAGTTCCGTCTCATCTTGCTCACACCCTGTCTCTTGCACCCACATCCACGGAGGTGTCCGACACCTTCTCTTCCCTTAACCCCCATGCCGCTCCGGGTCCGGACGGCCTCTCTTTTCCTTTTTACCGTGCGTTCTTGCCTCTTTTGTTGCCTTTTCTCCTCTCCGCTTTTTCTGCTGCATTTAACTGCTCCCCCCTCCCGAGGAGTTTCACGGACGCACATGTGGTGCTATTTCCCAAGAGGGGTGACCCTCTTGACTTGGGAAATTGGCGCCCCATTTCTCTTCTCAATCAAGATTATAAACTCTATACTAAGCTTCTTTCCCGTCGACTAAACTCTATCCTCCCTCACATCCTTGCTGACTCTCAAACCTATACTGTTCCTGGCCGTTCTCTTTCCTCCAATGTTCAACTTCTTCGCGATCTCATTCATCTTGCCAAGACTCATTCTGAACCTCTTGCTCTTCTTTCCTTAGACCTCCGTTCCGCTTTCGATAATATCTCACACGCCTATTTAACACAAACCCTGCTACACTTTGGCTTTCCTCCACAATTTGTCTCCGTTCTTCTCTCCCTCTACCGGGACGCCGTTTTCCATGTTAAGACGGCATCTTTTCTCACAGCACATGTTCCCTTCAAGCGGGGAGTTCGTCAGGGCTGCCCGCTTTCTGGTCAACTGTTTGCGATTGCCGTCGAGCCTTTTCTACGCTCTCTGCAAACATCTCTTCTAGCACAACTTCCACCACCAGTTGCCAGCTCACGGCATCACTCGGTCATTTACTCTGCTTATGCAGATGACATCACCGTCTGCATTCGTAGTGACTCACAGTTCCAACTGCTTCGTCGTTTGTTCTCCGCATATGCTTCATGTTCTGCAGCTGAACTGAATACGTCTAAGAGCACTGGATTGTGGTGCGGGTCGTGGTCCAATCGCTTGGATGCTCCATGGGGGGCCACATGGTCATCCACTACCCAACGCTTCCTGGGTGTGCACTTAGGTGCACCACAAGCTACATCCAGTGCAACTCGCTCGGAACTCCATCCTCGCCTCCTCCGCACAGCTGCATTCTGGTGTCGTGCGCAGTTCTGTACGTCCTACTACCAGCGTGCAAATCTCACCAGGACATACCTTCTGTCCATCTGCAAGCATTCTTGGATTGCATCTACGACCCCGCTTTTCTGTCTCCAGGAGGTTACACGCTGCCTTACTCGAGTAATGTGGGCGGGTCATCACTGGATTAACGTCCACAAGCTCTGTGCTCCTCCCTCCTCCCTCCTATGGTGGTGCTGGCCTACCTGATGTCCCGCTGTGCTACAAAGCAAGCCGAGTGATCAACTTCATTCACCTTTTCACGGCTCCAGTGGCTTCCGCAGTTCAGGTACGTGACGTTCTTGCCTCCTTGCGTAACCCACATTTTTCCTTTCTTTCTTTAGTTCTCATGGATTGCTGTCCTTTCCCCCTCCAAACTCCCACCTGCATATTCTGAAGCCCTCATTCACCTTCGCTCTCTCCCCTCATTCGCTCCCCTCCCTCTTCAACTCTAGAGCTTCTTTCTGAACCCCTCTTCTTCAACTCCCTTGTTCATCCCCCCCATCTCCCCTGTTTTTCATTCCCCTCTTGGCTCCGAGCAGGTGTAGTAACTGTACAAGACCTCACTAACTCGGATCTATCCTGGCGCCCTTTCTCTGGCCTCCCCCCTGCTATTCTCTCATCCCCATCCGCCCATTTGGTCTATGACTCTCTGCTAACTGCACTTCTTTCGCTTTTCCCTGATCTTGTCTCCCCCACCGGTCTCGTCTCTGTCTTTTCTGCCCCTCTTCCGCTGCCGTTTTTCCTCCGACTCACAAACTCGGTTCTTCCTCTCTCTCCTCTAAATCTCTTTATCGTTTTCTAGTGCACCTTGCCACCCCTTCACCGCTTCCTATTCTGGAGGTTCCCCCTGCTTCTCTTCCTCTTGTCTGGGCCGCTGCCCGCTCACCCTTATCTGCCCCTCTTGAAATTAATACCCACTGGCTCTTTTTGCATAATCGCCTCCCTGTTCCGTATTTTCTCTTTCGCATGTCTCTTCTCTCCTCCCCTCTCTGCTCCTTCTGCGCACAGGAGGCAGACGTTTCTCACGTCTACCTTTACTGTCTCCTCCACCAGGCTTTCCGGATTGCCAGTCGCTCTTGTTCTCAAGATCTTCCGTTCACTGCCTACAGACATCTTCTTCTGCGGGCTCATCCACCTACAACTCTTCCTTCAGTATGTGCCTATCTTTTCGTGCTGGTTAAACACGTTATTTACGTATACCTTCAACAACTCCGCAGCATTTCCTCGCCGGTCTCTTTACACCAGGCCAGCGCAGCACTTTTGTGCCATTTTCAAGATCGATTGCTTTCTCGACTCCGCCTGGAGTACCAGTCGGCTTCTTCCAGTCGTCGAGAAGCCACCTTCTATGCTACCTGGGCGCCGGCCGCTCCATGGTTTGCGATTGATTCTGGACTACTACACCTATCAGTACCCTAGGACATTCTACACCTCCTTTGCTGAGTTCCGTGGCACCCTGGTGGCCCTCCTCCACTCTACGACTCGTGCAATCCACGCTACCGTTGAATTGTGAATGCTAATGCCATCTAAGTGTATTCTCATGCTTACTCGTGTACATTACTTACTTTCACCCCGCCTGTATTATGTTGCTTTGGTGCCCTCGTTAAATAACTTGCACAATTGTGCACGCTGTGTTTTTATCTCATGTATGTAATGTTTTACCTTCACGGCGGTGTTTGTGCTGTTCTTTTTCTAATTGTGTACTATTGTTTCGCCTGTGTTATCCTGTAAATCATGCCCCGCCAATGTCATGTGACACGATGTGTTTCTCTTTGTCACTTCTGCAATTTTTATTCAATAAGCTTTGCTTGCAGCATTTGTTTATTCATCCCCATTGTCATTGCAGTGTATATACCATCATGTTTTTAACAGTTTTGTATTATTTCCCAGTGAGACGCCCAATACTGTACGTCTCCCTCTTATGTTTTCTTATGATAAATTAGAATAAAGCGATTTTGAAACCTGCAACCGCACACCGGTAAATGTCCCAAACGGACCCCTCTATACGTCATTCAAACATGGCTTCCAAGGTCGTTCGAATCTTTGGCACACAATTTTAGGCGCGTCCTTTCATATCAAACAATAGGTTCGCTAGTTGGAAAACAGGAAGGAATAGAACTCAGCAAGTTAGTAAAAATCATGCAATGCATTGATTATGATACGCTTTCCAACATACCAGAAATCATTACTCAAGTTATGAGGATAATGGCTGTGGAATAAATCTCTCTCCTGTGCCCCGACCTTTGACCCCATTTCGATGGCATTAAACAGAATTGGTTCAGTATACCCCCGCAACAACACACTAAAGTTTTGTCGCAATAGAAGCATTTTTAGTCAAGTTATAAAGATAATGGCGGTAGAATAAATTTCTCTCCTGTGCCCTGATCTTTGACCCCATTTCGATGACATTAAACAGAATTGGTTCAGTATACCTCCGGAACAACACACTAAAGTTTTGTCGCAATAGAAACATTTTTAGTCACGTTATGAGGATAATGGCTGTGGAATAATTCTCTCTCCTGTGCCCTGATCTTTGACCCCATTTCGATGATGTTCATCAGAATCGGTTCAGTATACCTCCGGAACAACATAATAAAGTTTTGTCGCAATCGAGGCATTTTTACGTAAGTTATGACGCATGAGGGCGAGGGAATGGATCTTGCTCCTATGTCCTGACCTTTGACCCCATTTTGCCCATTTTCAACAGGTTTCGGCCACAGGTTGTCCTCTACCACATACTAAAATTTCATCGAAATCGAACCATTTGTACGCGAGTTATCGTGCAGAAAGACAGACAAAGCTGCAGCATATACGCTTCTTCAACCTACGGTTGGAAAGCGTAAAAAAGATAAAGATCGTGCTTATGTAATCGGTACGTCCACCCGTCCGTCTTAGACACCCTGTCTCTACAGCTATTAATCCGATTTGAATTTTTTTTTCTTTTTGCGTTTGGAAGTTCGAAATATGCGAATGATGATCCTACATTTAGTGGGTTTTTTTTTTTTACGATGTACAATTTCGCCGCTAGATGGCGTAAAGGCAGATTTCGAATTGAAAATACATTTTATTCTATATCATCATCATCATCATTGTCAACCATTATCAATCCACTGCTGGACGAAGGTCTCCCCAAGTTTCCTCCACAACGGTCTGTCTTGTGCCAGTCTCCTCCATGTCACTCCCGCATATTTACGAATTTCATCCACCCATCTCCCATGTGGTCTTTTTCTGGGTCTTTTCCTGTCCCTTGGAATCCAATCTAAAATTTCGGCTGTCCATCTATGGTCTGTCCTTCTGGCAGTATGTCCAGCCCATTGCCATTTCAGGGATTTAACTCTGATCATGATGTCTTCCACTCTCGTCATTTTTCGGATCCACGAGTTCCTCTTCTTATCTCTCCTGGTTATACCAAGCATGCACCTCTCCATGCTGCTTTGAGTTGTCTGCAGCCTTTGTATGTCTCTTTTAGTTAAGGTCCACGTCTCTGCACCATACGTAAGCACTGGAAGGATGCATTGATCAAACACTTTTCTTTTAAGACATAACGGCATATTGCTCTTGAAAATTATGCTGTTTCTTCCAAAAGTTCTCCAGGCAAGTTTTGTACGCCGATTAATTTCTTCATCAATGTGACCCTCACTTGATATCTGCTGTCCAAGATAAACATACGTATCTGTTATCTCCAGTTTTTCTCCATCAATCGATAAATCTTCATTTCTTGTAAAAGCATTGAACATCACTTTTGTCTTCTGAAAGTTCATTTTTAATCCCACTTCTTTACTCTTGTCAGCAAGTTCCTGGATCATACTCTGCAGCTCTGATGGGGTAGTTGCAAAAATGACTACGTCATCAGCAAAACGAAGGTGGGTTAGATAATCTCCATTAATCTTTATCCCTTTGTTTTCCCAGTTCAGTGATTAAAAGACATTTTCCAATGTGGCATTAAAGAGCTTCGGAGATATGGTGTCACCTTGTCTCACTCCCTTTCCAATTTTTATGTGTGTTGTATTTTCAAACAGCCGAATCTTTGCACTTGCATTTTCATAGATGTTATTAATAATATTAATGTATGCATCTTCAATACCGCAGGATTCCAGAGCCGTGGTAACTGTTGATGGTTTCACCGAATCAAAGGCTTTTTCATAATCGATAAAAGCCATGCACAATGGAAGTTCATATTCCCTCGCTCTTTCAATTAGTTCTCTCAGTACGTGGATATGATCTATTGTGCTGTAGCCACTCCTGAATCCAGCTTGTTCTCTCGGTTGAGCCATGTCCAGTGTTACCTTCAAGCGGTGTGAAAGAACTTTAGTGAAGATTTTATAAACCACTGATAGGAGGCTGATAGGTCTGTAGTTCCTGAGATCCTCAATGTCACCTTTTTTATGTAGCAGGATCATTGTAGCATTGTTCCAATCCTCAGGAATCTTTCCTTCATTAAGGCATCGAGTGAAAATTTGGGCGAGTACTGTTTCGATTTCTCCACTTGCTTCTTGTATGATGTCTATAGTAATTCCATCTTCTCCTGGAGCTTTCCCCCGCTTCATGTTCTTGATTGCATGAGCAACTTCTGCTGGGAGGACTGGAAGAACTCTGGTACCTTTCATGATGTCTGGAGTACATGTATCATCCCTTTCATATAGTTTGGAGTAGAAATCTTTCACTCTTGTCAAAATTTCGCCTCTATTTCTTGTTACAGAACCATCTTCTTTTCTCAGTGCCATAATCTGTTTTCTTCCCTTACTGAGATGTCCCTTTGCTATCTTTAGGCTTTGGTTGTTTTCAATTGCTTTCCTCACTAGTTCACAGTTGAATTTTCTTACGTCTTCAGTGATACTTTTTCTTACTGTCTTGCATAGCTCTATATATTCCACTTTGGAAGTCACATCTTCTTTAGTTGTCCTCATCTCTCTTCTTTTTTGCATCAACATTTTGGTTTTTCCTGATAATTTGTTTACATGCAACTTGTTCTTAGACCCAGCTAATTTTGTTGCTGTTTCCATAAGAGCTTCTAAACATCCGATTGAAAAAAATTCCTATCTTTTGATTCCATTTACGTCGAAGAATATTTTAGATATAGTTATTTTTTAAAGTTACTCATAGATTTTCTGCTAGGGGGCGTAAAAGTAAATTACGTTTCCCCCGATATCTCCACTTCTAAAACTCCGATTTGATACAGCTCCTGATGGAAAAACTTTTGCATACAATTTCTAATTTTTGGTAAACAATACTTTGGCCACCAGGGGGTGTAGGTGTTAATTTTTTGCTTCTGATGTATTTGCCCTAAAATCTGAGCTAACATTTCGATTGAAGAAATTCTTTCGTGCACCGATGCCCCTCACGTCGATAAACCTTTCCGGAATATTTTCTTCTTAAAATATTGCATTGTTTATCCGCCAGGGGGCGTGGATATATCTTATTTTTGTCAATATCTCTGCTTTTAATGGTCCGATTTGAAAAAAATATTTCTTTATTGGATAGTTTTCGCCGTGACACGTTTATTATCTAATTTCAGAATTTTCAAGTAATGCACGGGCTTTCCGCTAGGAGGCGTAAAGGTAAATTGCGTTTCCCACTATATCTCTGCTTCTAAAAGTCCGATTTGAAAAATTCTTTATGCGCCGGAGACAGCTCCTGATGTGAAATCCTTTGCCTAGAATATCTAATTTCGGAAAGAAAAAAAAAAAAAGGTTTGGCCACCAGGGGGCGTAAACCTTTATTTCCGCTTCTGATGTATTTGTAGGAAATTCTGAGCTTCTAAAATCTCGATTGAAAAAAATTCCGTTGTGGACCGATACGACTCACGTCGACAAACCTTTTAGGAATATTTTCTTAAAATAATGCACGATTTCTACGCCAGAGGGAGTAGATGTATATCTTATTTTTGTCTATCTCTACTTTTAGCAGTCAGATTTGAAATATTCCTTCTTTGTTGGATAATGTTTCCAATGCGAAACGTTTTCATAAAAATTCAAAATTTTCAAGTAAATCATACTTTCCACTAGGGGCGCAAATGCGAGTCTGAGCTATTTCTGCTTCTAAAACTGCGATTTGAAAAACTATTCCTGTATTGCATACAGCTCCTGATTGAAAATGTTTTTCACATATTTTCCAATATTTGGTAAAGAATGATTTGGCCACCAGGAGGCATAAGCGTTAATTTCTGCTTCTGATGTATTTGCAGCAAAATCTGAGCTCCTGAAAACATGACTTAATTTTTTTTTTTTTCTTGGACCGATACCGGCCACATCGAAAAACCTTTTGAGAATACTTTTTTCCTAAAACAATGCATGGTTTTCCCGCCAGGGTGCGTAGATGCGTATCTTATGCTTGTCCATATATCTGCTTCCAAGAGTCCGATTTGAAAAATTCTTTCTTTGTTGGAAAGCGTTTCCGCTGCGAAATGTTTCTCACATAAATTCAAAATTTTCTTAACGCACAAGTCTGCAACCAGAGGGCGTAAGCTCAGGATTCCGCTTACAGCAATATCTACGGGATTAAAAACTTGGTTGAAAAACTTTTCTTCGGTCAGATACTATTGTTTTCCATACCGATTCCATTGACTTTGAATAGCTTCGATAAATTTAATTTGCATCAAAACGAATTTAAAAGACGTGCAAAAATTCGGTGTCATCTTTCTTGTTTCATTTTTGTTTTGCTTAAAGCATCGATATTTATTTTCTATGTGTAACATTCCGCGAAGCACAGTGAAATATTTACTTTCGCTGCAAAGGATAAAAAAAAAAAAAAAAAAAAAAGACACACATACGGAAACAGAGAAAGAAATTTAATTCATTCTAAATGCTGTAAATATTTCATGCCAAGGACAGAGCGTGTTTTTCCTTTGTCTCAGAGCGCAAATAAATTTTTAAATAGGGTAATCTAAAAGGTAAGCACCACTGGAAATAACTCTTGAATAAGAGGAATGATTTCGTTTTGTACGACAATCCGCAGTGATTGATTTATGTGGGAAAGTATTCAACCAGCTGTGAAAAAAAAAAAAAACACGCTCAGACCGGCAGTTAATAGCTGAAAGCCACACCCCACGAAATTAAATATTTCCAAATATTCGACGACTTCGCTTTCGATGGCCGCGTTTACCATATCTTTATTATTCTTATTTTTTATAACCGTTCAAATGACATAGACCGTGAAATTCTGGCATTGCAATTCGTAACACTTTACTTCCCACTCAGAAAGCTTGAAGGTTTAAACTCTCGCGAATTTAAGAAGGGGAAACAACAATGTACCCATACAGACACTCCTTGATTTACTAAGGGGGTTGCTGGCTACGATCAGGCCTGACGTCGGAGATATCTTCCACAGCGATATATTCATCATGAAAATCTTCCAAATACGTGGTCATTGCTCTTTCCAAGTTTTTCTTTAATTAACACGCAGCAACGGAAAAATTGTTATCCGGACACCTAAATCTCTCGACAACTAGTCGAGTGTGTTCGCCTTGCGCTACGGTATCAACAATCCACTGCGCTATGTGTGTTTATCTGTCAGCATCTGACTCCACAAATTCGTAGGGATGGGCTCAGAAACTGTGACTCCTCCATCTGGTGGGGCTTAACGGCACAAGCTATTAAATTATAGCTAATAAATCCAAAGGGGGGGGAGAAATGGCAAAAAACTTCCAAATACGTAGAGACAATGTAAATAGACAAAGTCATCGCTTTTTCCCTCGTTTCTGTTTAAATTAACACACAGTAACCGAAAAATTGCATTTCGACATCGCTGGGATCGAACACCAGATGGAGACGTCTCAGTTGCTGAGCCCATATTACGGATTTGTAAAGTCAGATGCTGACAGGTAAACACACATAGCGCCATCGCCGCCCCGGTGGCGCAGTGGTCTAAGGCGCTGGCCTCTGATCATTCGTCCGTAAGGGGTCCGGGTTCGAATTCCGGTCAGGCATGGATGTTGTGTTTGTCTTACGGCACTGGCTCTCTCCCTTCCCTGGAACCAGTGACCCTAAATTAGGGACGGGCGACTGCTTATAGCCCATTGAGTTGCTCACGGTGGTCGTTAAACCTCATATCAAAAAAAAAAAAAAAAACATAGCGCCATCGATTGTTGCCCACCGTAGCGTGAGGCGAACGCACTCTGCTAGTTATCGAGAGATCTGGGGTTCGATCTCAGCGGTGTCAAAATACAATTTTTCGGTTGCTGCGTGCTAATTAAACAAGTTAGTACAATCATGCAATGCATTAATTATGATACGCTTTCCAACACACCAGAAATCATCACTCAAGTTATGAGGCTGTAGAATAAACCTCGCTCCTCTGCCCTAACCTTTGACCCCATTTCGATGATATTAAACAGAATTGGTTCAGTGTACCTTCGGAACAACATACTAAAGTTTTGTCTCAATAGAAGCATTTTTAGTCAAGTTATGAGGATAATGGCTGTGGAATAAATCTCGCTCCTGTGTCCTGACCTTTGACTCCGTTTTGATGATATTCAACAGAACCGGTTTAGTATAACTCCGGAACAACATGTTAAAATTTTATCGCGAGAGAAGCATTTTTAATCAAGTTATGACGCATAAGAGCAATGGAATGGATCCCGCTCCTATGTCCTGACCTTTGACCTGATTCCATTTTCAATAGGGTTCGTCCCCAGTTTGTCCTCTACCGCATACTAAAATTTCATCGAAATCGAACCATTTTTACACGAGTTATCGTGCGGACAGACTAACAAAGATGGAGCGTAGTATACGCTTCTTCAGCCTATTGTTGGAGAGCGTAAACAAGTTGGCAAAATCATGCAATGCATTGATTATTTATGATATGCTTTCCAACATACCAGAAATCATTACTCAAGTTATGAGGATAATGGCTGTGGAATAAATCTTGCTCCTGTGTCCTGACCTTTGACCCCATTTCGATGATATTCAGCAGAACCGGTTCAGTATACTTCCGGAACAACATAACTAAAGTTTTGTCGTAATCGTACCATTTTTACGCAAGTTATGAGGCATAAGGGCAATGGAATGGATCCCGCTCCTCTGTCATGACCTTTGACCCGATCGTCCATTTTCAATAGGGTTCGTCCTCAGGTGATCCCCCTATCACATAATAAAATTTCATCGAAATGGGACAATTTTTACGCGAGTTATCGTGCGGACAGACGGACAAAGCTGGAGCCATATACGCTTACGCAACCTCTATGGTTGGAAAGCGTAAAAGGACACAGCGTTCCTTCAAAATGGGCAAATTGGGAACCCTGTATGTAGATGCCATATAAGGATTGGCGACAGTTGATACGGCTTGTGCTATCCGTACCAACTTTCGCCTATTCCTGTAATTAATATGCACCAGAGAAGCTGAAATGGCAGTACCAGTCGGCCGTTGCGTGCCTAAGGAAAGGGGTTAAGGGTTTTATTGGATATGACTGCGGTGGTTCCGTTGAAATGTTGTCCTGCAATATTGTCCGATAAATAGTTACAAAAGTTTGAAAAGTTAGTTTCCGGAAACTCTTTTTTCAAGCCATCCAAAAGTAAATACATAGTATAACGAAGTAAATTTCTCCGTCATTTCTGTCCACGCGAGGATTCGAACCCGGATCCCCTCATTCCGGAATAAGTCACTCTACAAATTGAGCTACGCGGACGTTTTATTCTGATTCCTATCTGCCTTTATGTCGTGTGCGTCCTTCGGGCAGGTACGTCACATCTCCTGGTACGTTACAATAGTTAGGGATGACTGCAGTGGTTCCGTTGAAATGTTTGCTTTAAAACACTTTCTGTTAGTCACAGAAGTTTGCAAAGCTAGTTTTCGATAATGCGTGTTCCAAGCAGCCCCCCCCCCCCCCCCCAAAGACGTGGTGAGGATGACTTCAGTGGTTCCGTTGAAATGATTACAGTGAAACCTTCTCAGAGGTTTGCAAAGCAGCCCAAATTATATATATATGATTTATTAAAAACCACTATATATAGCTGCTTGAAAAACTTCTTTTCCGTTAGTCGCAGAAGGTTTCCAAGCAGCTCAAAAGAATATATAGTGGGTTTTGTTTAATGGGGATGACTGCAGTGGTTCCGTTGAAACGTTTACACTGAAACATTTTCAGCTAGTCATGGAAGTTTGCAAAGTTAGTTTCCGATAATGCGTGTTCCATAAAAAAAAAAAGAAAGTTTTGTTTATTGGGAACTAGCAAGGGCACCCATATTTTCCGGGTAAATATTCATGGAATCACCAAGTTCAGCGGATGAAATTTTATGAATGAAAAATATATTCCTGTAATTTTCCCGTTAATACCAAATTTGGTGATTTTAAATTGAAAACTGTAGAACTTTTTTTTATACCAAATTTGGTGGTTCTAAATTGAAAACTAGAGCTTTTTTCGAAAATTTTGTATGGAGGGGCTTGACCCCCTCCCGGCTTCGACCCCTTCCAAAAACTGTCTACGGTGTAAGTTAGTCCATGAGATAAATGCCAAATTTGGTTGTTCTAAATTGAAAACTGTAGAACTTTTTACGAAAAATGTGTGTGGGGGGGCTTGACCCCCCTCCCGGCTTCGACCCCTTCCAAAAACTGTCTACGGTCTAAGTCAGAGTATCATGAGGTAATATATCAAATTTGGTGGTTGTAAATGGAAAACTAGAACTTTTTACGAAAATTTTGTATGGGGGCCTTTTGACCCCCGGACTCCGACCCCTTCCATAAACCGTGTACGGTCTAAGTCAGAGTACCATAAGATAGTATACCAAATTTGGTTCTAAATTGAAAACTGTAGAAATTTTAACTAAAATAACAATTTTGTATGGGGGCCCCTGACCCCCCCCCCCCCGGGCTCCGATCCCTTCCAAAACCCTTCTGCGGTCTAAGTTAGAGTACCATGAGATAGTATACCAAATTCGGTGGTTCTAAGTTGAAAACTGTAGATTTGTATAGCTAGCGGACAAACAAACATACAAACTTTCACTTTTATATATGTATATAGATTACCAGATTTTTTTCTCAATTTTTCAGTCTTGAAAATCGCTTCCCAGAGCATAGAAAAACACTTTTTATTGAAGGGCTTCTAATTGCTCACTAATTAGTGATCTCACTAAATTGCCATGTAAAAGAATATCAACGATGGGAAATTGTTATATGCTTCGAGAATTTTATGATTCTAATGCCTCTAACTGTTGTATGGTAATGGCGCTTCGACCGAAGACGAAGTAATAGAAAATATTTACTATTTGCAGTTCTGGAAAACTTTTCGAAGATACTTACATTCAGCACATACGGATCTTTTCCTTCAATCTCATTATTTTTTTCCAAATACCGCATTTTGTACTAGAAAGCTAAACTTTTTAAAGTAAGACACCATCATTTCAACGGGGACTGGTTGTCCTTCACTTACGTTACAAAGGTTCGTTGTCATGAACAAAGTCACGTGTCTGCTGCATCATCATAGGCAGCGGAAGCCACGAAAGAATGTGAACGGCGGTTTTTTCTTTGACTTGTCACTAAAATCGTCACTGCTCGGCTCCCTTTTGCCATAGATTAATGTTTCATAGACCTAAACCTTCCCTGACAAAATGCCCTATGGAATAGTGAAAATCGCATTAACATCCGTCCAGCGATTCTCGAGACTAGCCCGAACAAACAGACAGACGCCTACCGGGGACTTTATTTTATACTACATTAGGAATCCAAAATATATTACCTTTCCAAAATGGCCTGTTAGTAAATAAACAAGGAAAGCTGCATAATTATGGGAAATCTATTATTTAAAGAAGAATTCTGCGACTTTTCTTATGGCTGAAGTCTTCAATCAAATCACTATAGTCTAGAGTAAATGCCACGTTGTTTTCTGTGGACAGTTTTTTTTTTCATATGTAGAGGATTTTAGGAAGGGAGTGTCTGCCCCGATGAAAAGTCACTAAAAGTATTACAACTTTTCTTATGGCTGAAGTCTTCAATCAAATCACTATAGCCTAAACTATGTGCCACGTCTTTTTCTGTGGACAGAAGTTTTTTTTTTCATATGTAGAGGATTTTAGGAAGGGAGTGTCTGACCCGAGGAAAAGTCATTAAAAGTATTACAACTTTTCTTATGGCTGAAGTCTTCAATCAAATCACTATAGTCTAGAGTAGATGCCACGGCGTTTTCTGTGGACAGAAGTTCTTTTTTTTTTCTTATGTAGAGGATTTTAGGAAGGGAGTGTCTGCCCCGATGAAAAGTCACTAAAAGTATTACAACTTTTCTTATGGCTAAAGTCTTCAATCAAATCACTATAGTCTAGAGTAGATGCCACGTCGTTTTCTGTGGACAGAAGTTCTTTTTTTTTCATATGTAGAGGATTTTAGGAAGGGAGTGCCTGACCAGAAGAAAAGTCACTAAAAGTATTACAACTTTTCTTATGGCTAAAGTCTTCAATCAAATCACTATAGTCTAGAGTAGATGCCACGTCGTTTTCTGTGGACAGAAGTTTTTTTCTCATATGTAGAGGATTTTAGGAAGGGAGTGTCTGACCCCTGGTCTTAAACAACCCTTAGAAATAGGAAGCTAGGAGATTTGGGCTAGAGTGCCCGATAGGAAAGTGACATGGAAGCGAGGTAGAAAGGGGGGAGGAAGACGTCCTTATTTATTACCGGGGGTGGGGGAGAGGCAGTACCCGGGGTCCGACGGCTTAACGTGCCCATCCGACGCACGGCGGGTGTTTAGTAGATCGAGCGTTCGTACCTGCTCGGGATCGAACCTGAGGCCCTTGCCGCGGCAGTCACGAACGTTGCCCACTCGGCCACCCGCGGCCTGGACAGAAGAGCGAGTGCATTGCAACTCGCTACTTGTACCCGAAATTGCGGCAAAACTCGTATGAAAAATATGTTGAAAAAAAAATTAAATTTATAAATTTCTTCACAACTTTCGCGCTCAAGAAATGCCTCTGACCAAAAAATAAAAAAATATTTTCTAACAGAGTAACTTTTTGATGTCACTAATTAAAAGCAATAAACAAATGTTAAAATTGGTCATTTATTTGTATATGATCGTGAACTACAATATTTTAAGTGACGCCAGTCAAAAACTACTAATTAATTGGCGACCGTGCGGGTCCCTGGACGGGTTGCCCGGTATGCCCGTACCTGGGGCCGCCACTGCATTTTTTTTTTTTTTTTTTTTGAGGTTTAACGACCACCGTGAGCAACTCAATGGGCTATGAACAGTCACCCTTCCCTAATTTAGGGTCACTGGTTTCAGGGAAGGGAGAGCCAGTGCCGTAAGACAAACACAACATCCATGCCTCACCGGGATTCGAACCCAGACCCCGTTCAGACGAATGATCAGAAGCCATCGCTTAGACCACTGCGCCCCCGGGGCGGCTCCACTGCATTTGGGAATAAATATTTTCTGAAGGAAACGTGTAAATATATGAAAGATTCCTTTAAATAATTCCATGTTTTCTTTTTGTTTCTCAACGGACTTCAGTAGTCAAAAATAAAGGGGGTTGGGGGAATTAGGACTTATTTTTTTAGGTGTGTGTGTGTGGGGGGGGGGTCAACAATCGGACGAAATGTGACATGAGGGAGGAGTCTAAAAATAGTAAAAAATCACGGACGAACTTTATGGACGGCCTAACGCTTGTTTCAAGCGCTCACAAAAAAAAAGTGCCGTTGTTTTAAGTGGTTTGATGAATAAAAAAAGTTAAGATTTTTTTTTAGGTTTTTTTTTTTTTTTTAATGGGAATTAAGGCTGTAGTGATTTGGGGATCAAATTCCGAGTTCGCGTCGTTAAAAACAAGCGCGTGTAAGGTTACTTTCTGATAACGCATCTTTTCAACCTCATCTCTGGCATCTGTTTCGCGAACTGAATGGGGAAGTGCGTACGTACTTCATAGCTACCTGCTTCCTAGACGGGTTATCCATGCTGCTCGAGTCATTTCGTGAGGTGTGACGTCACAGGTAGAAAAACGGCGGCGTGTCGTCCAGTGAAAGTTGGTCGGCGGGAAGGCTTGACTGCACTTCTCTCTGCTTCAACAGGCAGGCAGGCAAGGCAAGGCAGTCTTCAACGGTGGCGGCCACTTGAGGCAGACATTCACACGCAAGAAGACCCAGAAAGATCACTGTCCCAACACAATACATGCCGATCACCTGTGTTAATACAGCATGGTTGCTGGGCGCAGCGGCGATTTCCAGTTCAAGTAAGTACTTAAAACTTCGCCACTTTTCCCTTTTCTGTTTATTCTAAATCACTAATAACCTTGCTTGTTTGATTTTTCCACTTTTGAAACTGTCGTTGACTTAGAAGTTTCAGTTCCGCACATTTTTAATAGTTATATCAACGTGATCCGCACAACACGTGAGAGTTAGCCGGTCGCTTTCAAATAAGCTATGCCCGACACCGGGACGAATTCCGTGTCTGGATTTTTTTTTTTACAAATGATCCAATTTTATTTGACTTTTCTGCACAATTTCCCCTTAATCTCCTTATCGGTAATCGTAATACGTAGTCAGTGGCGTAGCCAGAAATTTCGTAAGGGGGGTGGGTGTCCATGGGCTTGGTTCATTGGTGAAAGCCCCCATATATCGTTTTAAATTCGTACTAAATCTCCCCTCAAGGGGGGGGGTATGGACCCGAGTACAACCCCGTTGGCTGCGCCTATGTACGTACAGGTCCGAGCCCCAAACCCATAGCCCATTTAAGAGGGGGCTAGGGGGGGGGGGGGGGGTTGGAGGCTCGAGCGCCCGTATTTTTTAAGGTAGTGGCGTACCGGAAAATCTCGTCCCCCTCAAAAATTCCTTCGAGGCCCTTTTGCGAAAATATAACAGCACTCAATTACTTAAATTTTAATTCCATATCACAACTGGGTTTTATAAGCATTTTAATAATTAAAATTCTTTGGAACCTACATGTATTTTTCGTAAAACCAAAATTAGTGCACTTTACTGCGTGTAACGTGCACGTTTTTACAAATGATTATCCGATTTTATTATTTGACTTTTCTGCACAATTTCTTTAATATCTTTGTCGGTTATAGTAATACGTAGTAGTACTTGTAATAACAATGTTTATAGGTCCGAGTCCCAACGCCAGAGCCCATTTAAGAGGGGGGCTTAGGGGGCTGCAGCCTTAAGCCCCCGTATTTTCAAGGTAGTGGCGTACCGGAAAATCTCTTCCCCCAGCAAAAATCCCACCCCCCCGGAAAAATTTCTTCGAGTCCCTTTTGCGAAAATATACGAGCACTCAATTACTTAAATTTTTAATTCCATATCACAACTGGGTTTTATAATCATTTTAATAATTAAAATTCTTTGGAACCTACAGGTATTTTTGGTAAAACCAAAATTAGTGCACTTTACTGTGTGTAATGTGCACGTTTTTACTTGTAATAAGAGTTTATAGATCGGAGCCCCAAACATAGTCCCAAATGATTATCCAATTTTATTATTTGACTTTTCTGCACAATTTCTTTAATCTCTTTGTCGGTTATCGTAATACGTAGTACTACTTGTAATAACAGTGTTTATAGGTCCGAATCCCAACCCCAGAGCCCATTTAACAGGGAAGGCTAGGAGGGCTGCAGCCCTGTATTTTTAAGGCATTGTCGTACCGAAAAAATCTTGCCCCCCCCCCTGCAAAAACTTCTTCGGGATCCTTTTGCGAAAATATATCAGCACTCAATTACTTAAATTTTTAATTCCATATCATAACTAGTTTTTATAGGCGTTTTAATAATTGAAATTCTTTGGAACCTACATGTATTTTTCGTAAAACCAAAATTAGTGCACTTTACTGCGTGTAACGTGCACGTTTTTACAAATGATTATCCGTTGACTTTTCTGCACAATTTCTTTAATCTCTCATTAATCAGCACCGAATTTAAAAGGCAGTGGCGTACCGGAAAATCTTGCCCCCCTCCCCCGCAAAAATTTCTTCGAGGCCCTTTTGCGAAAATATATTAGCACTCAATTGCTTAAATTTTTAATTCCATATCATAACTAGGTTTTATAGGCGTTTTAATTAAAATTCTTTGGAACCTACAGGTATTTTTTGTAAAACCAAAATTATTGTATTTTACTGCGTATAACACTAATGTGCACGTTGGAATTGAAACGGTTGCCTTAATTTTATGCCAACAGAAAGCACTGCAAAACAGTAACGCCAAAGTTGAATATATCATGCAAATTTTATTCTTTTAGAGAATAAAGAATTCTCTTTGAAATGCCTCAAGATCACACTACAAAACTCATAACTTTCATGTGACAGTATTTATGATCTTTTCTAATTTATACGAAAATACCGGAAATAAAGTAAGGAAATAGATAAGAACTATGGCGCACAAAATATTTAGATCATTTACTCTTGAATATAAACAAGTTAGTAAAATCATGCAATGCATTGATTATGATACGCTTTCCAACATACGAGAAATCATTACTCAAGTTTATGAGGATAATGGATCTGGAATAAATCTCGCTCCTGTGATCTGATCTTTGACTCCATTTTAATTATATTAAACAGAATGGTTCAGTATACCTCCAGAACAACATAGTAAAGTTTTGTCGCAATAGAAGCATTTTTAGTCAAGTTATGAGGATAATGGCTGTGGAATAAATCTCGCTTCGGTGTCCTGACCTTTGACCCCATTTCGATGATATTCAACAGAACCGGTTAAGTATACTTCCGGAACAACATGATAAAGTTTTGTCTCAATCGAAGTATTTTATACATAAGTTATAACGCATAAGGGCGATGGAATGGATCCCACTCCTATGTCCTGACCTTTGACCCCATTTCGTCCATTTTCAATAGTTCGTCCCCAGTAGTTCCCTACCACATACTAAAATTTCATAGAAACTTCAAAATACGGTTGGAAAGCGGAAAAGAGACAATACTACAAGATTTTGCACATAGTAAAAATTTTTCTCTTGACTCTGTTGTAAAAAAAATGACACAAGTCTCTGCTTCTCCGTGTGAATAAAACCTTTCAGTTCATTATATTCTGAAGCATGCGTATAGTTACGTGCAAACAACTGTAATGCAAAGCAAACTGATCCTCATTAGTAAAAACCTTTCATTCCTTGAACTTATATTTCTTTTACATTCTCTTGTTAATGTGCATGTATACGAATTATTGCTGCTACTGAGTTAAAGGGTCTTGTTCTCTGAAATAACAGCTTTCCCGTCATCCGGTTTTTTATAAATTTTAATCGCGAGAAAAACAATCTAAATTTACTTTTCTTCTTAATATTAGGTGTACAAATAAGTTTCGAAGCGTTTTTTGTGTGACCTATACCGCTAATTTACATATCTGACAGTCCCTCGCGTTGTTTTCATATGACCATAACTGATCCAGAGTATAAAATGTGACACAGAAGTTTGCCCAACAGTCAGGGCCGCGGGTGGCCTAGTGGTCAGCGTTCGTAACTGCTATGGGGGTAACCTCAGGTTCGATCCTGGGCAGGTACGAACGTTCGAACCACGAACGTTCGAACCACTTCCGTGAGTCGGATGGGCACGTTAAGCCGTCGGACCCCGGGTACTGGCCCCCCCCCCTAGGTAATAAATAAGGGCGTCTTCCTCCCCCTTTCTACCTCGCTTCCGCGTGACTTTCCTATCGGGCACTCTTGCTCAAATCTACTAGCTTCCTATTTCTAAGGGATGTTTTAAGACCTGGGGTCAGACACTCCCTTCCTAAAATCCTCTTCATATGATCTGATCTACTCAACAGTCAAACTCACTTGCACATCGGTAGATGAAAGATGACCAGCGATACTGCATTTATTCGACACTACATTCGTCACGAATTTTAGCATGTGCATCAATCTGTTCTGGGAGAGAATATTGTATCGAAAAGCACGTGTGAGTTTTGTTTTAGACGGTTTAAAGCAGGTGATTTTGATGCTAGCAATCGAGAACGTAGCGGAAGGTTGCACATGAGGAACTGCAAGCATTGCTGGATGAAGATTCGTCTCAAACTCAAAACGAACTAGCTGATCAATTGGGGGTAACTCAACAAACCATTTCCAATCGTTTACGCGCAATGGGAAAGATTCAGAAGGAAAATGGGTGCCACATGACCTGAGCCAGAGGAACAAGGATGAGCGTATCACGCAGTGTTTGAATCTGTTGAATATACAACAGTCTTTCCTATGGAAAATTGTTACGGCCGATGAAAAGTGGATATGGAAGGACAATCCCAAACGCAAAAAAAAAACACTGGGTAGACCCCGGTGAGCCGCCCCGGTGGCGCAGTGGTCTAAGGCGCTGGCCTCTGATCATTCGTCCGTAAGGGGTCCGGGTTCGAATCCCGGTGAGGCATGGATATTGTGTTTGTCTTATGGCACTGGCTCTCTCCCTTCCCTGGAACCAGTGACCCTAAATTAGGGACGGGCGACTGCTTATAGCCTATTGAGTTGCTCACGGTGGTCGTTAAACCTCCAATAAAAAAAAAAAAAAAAGACCCCTGTGAAGCAACGACTTCGACACCGAAACGCAATATTCACTCCAAGAAAGTTCTGCTGTGCATCTGGTGGGATATGAAGGGTGTGATTTATTATGAACTATTGGAACAGGGTCAAACTGTTACTGCTGATCGCTACAAGCAACAATTGCTGCGATTGAACTAGGAAATCTGTCCGAAACGTCCATTCACAGGCAAAAGATTGAGTCCCGTGAAATTACTGCATGACAACGCTGTCGCGAAATCGGTGAAGGAAACGTTATTGACGCTTGGCTGGGATGTTTTGGAGCATATAACCCCTTCAGACTATCATTTGTTCCGACCGATGCTACATGTTTGTCTGTTGTACGGTTCCGGACATACAAAAATGGGTTGACGACTTCATCGCGTCACACGACGAACCGTCAGCTGCCCGACCGATGGCGGAAGGTGATAGATAATGACGGCGCATATTTTGATTCCAAAAGGTATTGTTGTTTTTATCTCAATTTACATGTTGCGCTGTCTTAAAACGCTTTAAACCCTATTTGTATACCTAATATTTCTTTCAAAGCTCCAGTAAATAATTGCTGGTTATTTCTTTATTCCCATGAAGTTTCCGCAAAAGATTCTGTGATATGTTTTCCCTGATGTTAGAAGCCCTCTTAGCCATAAGGCCCCCGCCCTCCCCCCCATCCGCAATGCGAAGGCGATCAGTACGTACCAGTTTCAAGGGGCCCCAGAATTATTCGTGATGCTTGAAGAACTGGCGGACGTCTACAGATATTTTACGCTTTCCAACCGTAGGTTGATGGAGCGTTTATGCTCAAGCTTTGTCTGTCCGTACGTCCGCACAATAACTCGCGTAAAAATGGTTCTATTTCGATGAAATTTTGGTTAGGAACCCTATTGAAAAATGGGCGAAATGGGGTCAAAGGTCAGGACAGTAGAGCGGGATCCATTCCATTACCCTTATGCCGTATAACTTACGTAAAAATGGTTCGATTTCAATGAAATTTTAGTATGTGGTAGGGGACCAACTGGGGACGGAACCCTATTGGAAATGGAAGAAATGGGGTCAAAGGTCAGGACATAGGATCAGGATCCATTCTATTGCCCGTATGCGTCATAACTACGTAAAAATGCTTCGATTGCGACAAAACTTCATTTTTTCCCGGAAATATACTGACAAGGATGATAAAAGATTCGGCTGTTTGAAAATGCAACACACATAAAAATTGGAAAAGGAGTGAGACAAGGTGACACCAAATATCCCAAGCTTCTTAATGCCACATTGGAAAATGTCTTTCAATCACTGAACTGGGAAAACAAAGGGATAAAGATTAATGGAGATTATCTAACCCACCTTCGTTTTGCTGATGACGTAGTCATTTTTGCAACTACCCCATCAGAGCTGCAGAGTATGATCCAGGAACTTGCTCACAGGAGTAAAGAAGTGGGATTAAAAATGAACTTCCAGAAGACAAAAGTGATGTTCAATGCTTTTACAAGAAATGAAGATTTATCGATTGATGGAGAAAAGCTGGAGATCACAGACACGTACATTTATCTTGGACAGCAGATATCAAGTGAGGGTCACATTGATGAAGAAATTAATCGGCATACAAAACTTGCCTGGAGAGCTTTTGGAAGAAACAGCATAATTTTCAAGAGCAATATGCCATTATGTCTTAAAAGAAAAGTGTTTGATCAATGCATCCTTCCAGTGCTTACGTATGGTGCAGAGACGTGGACCTTAACTAAAAGATACATACAAAGGCTGCAGACAACTCAAAGCAGCATGGAGAGGTGCATGCTTGGTGTAACCAGGAGAGATAAGAAGAGGAACTCGTGGATCCGAAAAATGACAAGAGTGGAAGACATCATGATCACAGTTGAATCCCTGGAATGGCAATGGGCTGGACATACTGCCAGAAGGACAGACCATCGATGGACAGCCGAAATTTTAGATTGGATTCCAAGGGACAGGAAAAGACCCAGAAGAAGACCACATGGGAGATGGGTGGATGAAATTCGAAAGTATGCGGGAGTGACATGGAGGAGACTGGCACAAGACAGACCGTTGTGGAGGAAACTTGGGGAGACCTTCGTCCAGCAGTGGATTGATAATGGTTGACAATGATGATGATGATGATACTGAACCGGTTCTGTTCAATATCATCGAAATGGGGTGAAAGGTCAGGACACGGAGCGAGATTTATTCCACAGTCATTATCCTCATAACCTGAGTATTGATTTCTGGTATGTTGGAAAGCGTATCGTAATCAATGCATTGCATGATTTTAATAGCTTGTTTTTCAGATAGCACAGTAAAAACAATAAACTGCCTTGTGAAAAAAAAACATATTTCGCATTTTCAGTAGGAGTCCGCGAATTGTATAATCACCCCCAGTCCATCCTCAAATCTTTCGAAAGTATTACAGAAGTTTTTTTGTACACATCTGTAACTGAGGGAAATTTTTATACGCTAAAAGTCGTTCGAATCATGATATTTGGATCATATAGTTTTGTCCTAATCACTATTTTGACATAATTTCAACAAGTTGAACCCTGTTTGTTTTGGGGGTCGGGGGGAGAAACAGAACTGAACTGGTATCCATTTTTCAACCATGCATTTTTACATTTTCTTGTTACCACTGATTCGTCCATGAATCGTGGCATACGCACTTCAATACGGCGGGGTTATTTTTATGGCTTCATCATATTTTGGGAAAGTTTTCTCCTGGGTGTTTTTATTCATCCACCCGTAGTGAAATCCCAGATGTGCCATTAATACTGGGGCCCCAAAATACTGTCCAGCATCCCTGCTCCCTGTCGCCTAAAATGTGTTCTGCCCAAATCGCATTTTAATTCACACTTTATGTTTTTCAGCTGTTATCCAGTGCTCGAAATTGCCCGGCAAACACCGGTATGGCATACCGGACTTCTTTTTTCCTAGTATTTCGTACCTTTCGAGCAGGCAGAACGGACCGAAAGACCACTCAGGAGATAGACTAGGGTCCGGTAAGGTAAGGCATGCGCATATATGCAGTATGACGTACGGTGGAGGGGTGTCGGAAGGGTACAAAGCACACGAGCGGTGTACGCTCAGCAATTCGGTGAAAGTTATTGCACGGTGAACATCGGTTTGAACGACGTCGAGTTGCTGCCACCGTGTGATATGGCCAACAGGCAATCCAGTAGACGACATCTGGATAACTTTACCCGAGGTCGCGTCATTGGGAAGTTGGAAGAAGGTCGAAGTGTGACTAGTGTGGCCGAGGAGTTCAGGATCGCTCACAGCATCGTTTCACGAGCTTGGAGAGCATTTCAAACGACAGGACCAGCTGTCCGAGAGTTTAGCAGTGGTCGTCCACGAGCAACCACGGCGGCGGACGACCGGTATATTGTCCTACAGGCGAGAAGAGACAGACGGCAGACAGTGGGAGAAATCGCAAGGCACATGCAATAGACAACTGAACGTCCGTTATCGAGTTTTACTGTGGCCAAGAGGCTGCACAAAGGTGGTCTATTTGCACGACGACCAGTACGATGTGTGCCATTAACGCCTGCTCATCGGAAACGGCGGTTTCTGTGGTGCCAGGAACACAAGAACTAGACACATCAGCAATGGGGTTGAGTTCTCTTTACGGATGAGAGCCGATTTAGTCTGACGAGCGATTGTGGACGTATACACATCTGGAGAGAGCAGGGAACAAGCAATCACACCTCCAACATCATCGGAAGGGACCGGCTTGGAGGTGGCGGAGTTCTCGTTTGGGGCGGTATAATGCTTGGTAGCCGTAATGACCTCCACATCTTCCAAGGAGGTTCACTCACTGGTGTTCGCTATTGTACCGAGGTTCTCCTGCCTCACGTGCGTCTGTTTAGAGGTGCTGTGGGTCCTGAGTTCTTCATGGACGACAACGTTACACCTCATTGTACAGTGGCTGTCGCAGAGCTGTTGGAGAGTGAAGATATTCAACGCATGGATTGGCCCGCAAGGTCCCCGGACCTAAATCCATCGAACACGTGTGGGACCTTCTCGGGAGACGCTTGGCAAGCACGTCTCCAGCCGCTAGCAACGATTCGACAGCTGCGATTGGCGCTACAAGAGGAATGGGCCGCGATGCCTCAACAGCTCCTTGACAACCTCGTCCTCAGCATGGACAGACGTTGTAAATCCTGCAACGCAGTCAGGGGTGATCATATCCCCTACTAAAGACTGGATTTTTCTTGGCAGCCGCCTGTCACATGGACGTTTGTCTTCTGTCCAGTTGTGCTCGAAGCTACCTTTTCAATAAAGTTCCTTTGTATCCCTTGTTTGGACGGTTTTGCTCACTTGTCCCATATTCTTACATCTTGGGGATCTTATGGTATGATTTGAGTCGATGTGGAGCACTTCTGCATGACAGTACATTCGAAAAACCGTCTCGTCCTTAATTTTTGCACGCCAGTGTATTCCATATCGACACTTCTGTTTTCCTAGTATTTCATACCGGCACTTTTTTTTACCCGCAGTTTTCATATCGGCACTAATTTTGGTAGTGGGAACTGCAGAAATGATTTTTTTTGTCCCTGACTTAGGAGCGCGCATTAAATACAGAAACCTTATGTGCTTTGTATCCTTGAGAAAAACCCTATTGACAAAAGTCACCGGACACCCCTTCAAAAGCAAATGAACGGATCTGCTGCGCGGTACAGCAGCAAACGGTATAAAAACAAGCCTGCAGCTGACCGCGATCATATCGCTCTGTGAGGTTGAGTGAAAATGTCATGGACCTGACTTTGTGAAAGGAAAGATTGTTGGGTGTTATATTAGTGGGTTGTCCATAAGAGAAACAGAGAGGCGTTTAAACATACCCAACTTAACTATTTTGGATGTACTGAATAAGTAGAAGACACATGGAGTGCCTGAAGCAGCAAAACGTACCGGCAGACCAAAGAAAATCAGTGATAGAGGACGTCGAAGCCTCAGGAGAGTCGTTACAGCTAATCGACGGAGTACTGCACAAGACCTCAGTGTACAGATGAGTAAAAATGCTGGAACCTCTGTATGTACACGTACCATTCGCAGAGAACTTGATTCCATGATTTACCGTGGTCGTGCGGCTGCTCGTAAACTTTTCATCTCCACTTGGAATGCTACTCGTTGTTTAGCATGGTGTAAAGAACATTTATCGTGGACCGTAGATCAATGGAAACGGGTCCTATGGACTGATGAATCCAGATACACGATTCATCAGTCTGATGGCCGTGTGTGGGTATGGCGTTAGCCGGTGGTACGATATTTACCACAGTGTACTGTTCTTACGGTCAAGTTTGGAGCTGGCAGTGTACTCGTGTGGGGGTGTTTTTCGTGGTATAGTCCCGGTTCATTGGTTATCGTGGACAAACCTGTTAACCAACACGTCTACCTCGATATTCTGGACAATTATGCCCTACAACTCTGTGGCAATACTATGGAACCGAGCCTTGTTGGTACCAGCAGGATAATACACATAGCCATAAAGCAAGGAGTGGTTTGACGACAATTCCGTATCGTGTATGGACTGGCCAGCACAGAGCCCTGATATTAATCCCATAGAGCACCTATGGGATGAATTAGAGCGCCGCTTAAGAAGTTTGGAACCAAGGCCTACTACTAAGCAACAGTTAGCGGCAGCATTGTGTACTGAATGGAAGCTCATACCTATAGCTGTGTTCCGAAACCTCGCCGAAAGCATGTCTCGAAGGGTCAGTGCGTGAATTAAAGCCAAAGGCGGTCGGACCCCGTGCTAATGTATGTTAATAAATGCTATGTTGTGTTTCTGTTTTAGGTGTTCGGTGACTTTTGCCAATATAGTGTATATCTTTCCAGTGTTGTCAGGATACACCAACTGTATAGCTTACAGACCATTAACTCCACCAGTTCCTCCCCATCAGGGGTATTACAAAAGCCCTCAGCATTAAATTTCGTCTTTGTAGCTGTAATAGTTTTTGAGTAATGGCGGCAACACACACACCACCATGAAAATAATCCAAACATATTCAAGGGAGGCCAAAATAGATATTTCTGTTAAAAGCTGGAAATCAGTTTATTTTTATGATTACGTTCCTTTTTTATACGTTATTGGGAGAGTAAAAATGTGCCGCTTATGTTTTGATGATGCTCGGCAAAGTGATGAGGAAGGGGGAGCAAAAACGGACGTTGTGCGAAGGGCCCCAATAACTCTGAATAACGCTACTTCACCGATTAGACTACTGTGCCACCGGAAGGCAGAACAAGATTTGGGAGACGCTCCTTGCAAGGTAACAGTTAAGAAAGCTGCTAAGGTTTGAACAAAAATAAACGTCAACTAGTCAACATAAAAGGAAGGAAAAATAGGCTTGACATGATGTAAGAAAGAAAAAATTTAGCCAATATGTAGAAAAGGGTGTAAAAGCTTCCAGGATGTATAATTGGAGTAAGTTAGCCACATGAAAAAATTGGCAAGATTTAGGAAAATATTTATCCATGGAGTGATTGAAATAACTGCTTGTGAAACACAAGGGAAAAAGAAATGAACATAGCAACGATGCATGAAATAAATTTGGACATGGTGTTCGAAAAGAATCAGCCAAGATTAAGGTAAAAATTAGATAGGAGTAAAGAAGTTGGACAAGATGCACAAAGAAAAAGAAATTATGTTCGAAATAAAATAAGATGTTTTTAAAAATATGAAACATAAGCGTTCAAGGTGTGCCCTTAAGAGAAAAAAAGCTATATTTTGGGGAGCAGGCAATTTTACCGAAAACGAATCCAACGAATGCGAAATCTTCTTAGACTGTTGAGACCTATTGCAGGGTATAGGTGACTCATGGATGTTGTATTTGTCTTACGGCACTGGCTCTCTCCCTACCCTGGAACTAGTGGCCCTAAATTAAGGACGGGCGACTGCTTATAGCCGATTGAGTTGCTCACGGTGGTCGTTAAACCTCGAATCAAAAGAAAAAAAAAATATTCTATTGATTTCTTTTTCTTGTCTTTCTTTAAAACTGATTACTTGACCTAAATAGATGTATTCATCTACTTTTTCAATTTCTTTTCCTTCTATCAAAATCTTTTCTGTATTATTTTCTGTATTGTACATATATTTAGTTTTTGCTGTGTTTATTGTCAGATCTTTTTTAAGGCTTTTCATCCATAAATCATCTATCATATTCTTCATTTCCCTATTGCGAGTTGCAATGATGAAAATGTCATCAGGAAATATTAAGTGATTTAGGTACCTTTCATTTATGTTTAATCCCTTTTCTCCCCATTTTAAATTTCTAAAAATATCATCTAATACAGAGTTAAATAATTTTGGAGTAAGTGGATCTCTTTGTCTAACTCCTCTGCATTTTGAAAACTGAAAAATTTGTAAATCATTGAAACAAAATTCATCAAACGAAAATTTTACTGAAAGATGACTTGTTCGAAAAATATTGAACGTAGTATCGAAATATTTTCGATGATCCAGTTTAAAATCTCGGATATCCGGTATTACCTTTCTTAATACAGAAATTGTTCAGAAAGTAATGCCACATATTTATATGCAAGCCAAGTGGTAAGGTATCAGATTGAATCAAAACAAGAACAAAGCTCAGAATTTCTACTTTAATTTACATATTTTCTCTTTCTACATAATCCCTCTCACGCTCCATAGAGCTATGCCAACTTTTAACTAGTGTTTTTTCAAACCCGTCACTGTAAAACTTTTTAGGTTGTTCTCGGAACTATTTCTTCGTAGCCATCTTCGTCACAGGCGAATTGAATTCCTTTCAGATATCTCTTGAAACCTGTCTCTGTAAAAATCTTCAGGTTGATCTCCGAACCATTTCCTCGTAGCCATCTTCGTCACAGGTGAATTGAATTTCTTTCAGATATCTCTTGAAACCCGTCTCTGTAAAAAATCTTCAGGTTGTTTTCGGAACCATTTCCCCGTAGCCAACTTCGTCACAGGTGAATTGAATTCCTTTCAGATATCTCTTGAAACCCGTCTCTGTAAAGATCTTCAGGTTGTTTTCGGAACCATTTCCTTGTAGCCATCTTCGTCACAGGTGAATTGAATTCCTTTCAGATATCTCTTGAAACCCGTCTCTGTAAAAATCTTCAGGTTGATCTCAGAACCATTTCCTCGTAGCCATCTTCGTCACAGGTGAATTGAATTTATTTCAGATATCTCTTGAAACCCGTCTCTGTAAAAATCTTCAGGTTGTTTTCGGAACCATTTCCCCGTAGCCAACTTCGTCACAGGTGAATTGAATTCCTTTCAGATATCTCTTGAAACCCGTCTCTGTAAAGATCTTCAGGTTGTTTTCGGAACCATTTCCTTGTAGCCATCTTCGTCACAGGTGAATTGAATTCCTTTCAGATATCTCTTGAAACCCGTCTCTGTAAAAATCTTCAGGTTGATCTCAGAACCATTTCCTCGTAGCCATCTTCGTCACAGGTGAATTGAATTTATTTCAGATATCTCTTGAAACCCGTCTCTGTAAAAATCTTCAGGTTGTTTTTCGGAACCATTTCCCCGTAGCCAACTTCGTCACAGGTGAATTGAATTCCTTTCAGATATCTCTTGAAACCCGTCTCTGTAAAGATCTTCAGGTTGTTTTCGGAACCATTTCCTTGTAGCCATCTTCGTCACAGGTGAATTGAATTCCTTTCAGATATCTCTTGAAACCCGTCTCTAAAAATCTTTGTTGTTCTCAGAACCATTTCCTCGTAGCCATCCTCGTCAAAGGTGAACTGAATTCTTTTCAGATGTCTCTTGAAACCAGTCTCTGTAAAAATCTTCAGGTTGTTTTCGGAACCATTTCTTCGTAACCATCTTCGTCACAGGTGAATTGAATTCCTTTCAGATATCTCTTGAAATCCGTCTCTGTAAAAATCTTCAGGTTGATCTCAGAACCATTTCCTCGTAGCCATCTTCGTCACAGGTGAATTGAATTTCTTTCAGATATCTCTTGAAACCCGTCTCTGTAAAAATCTTCAGGTTGATCTCAGAACCATTTCCTCGTAGCCATCTTCGTCACAGGTGAATTGAATTCCTTTCAGATATCTCTTGAAACCCGTTTCTGTAAACATCTTCAGAGTGTTCTCGGAACCATTTTCTCGTAGCCATCCTCGTCAAAGGTGAACTGAATTCTTTTCAGATGTCTCTTGAAACCCGTCTCTGTAAAAAATCTTCAAGTTGTTCTCGGAACCATTTCCTCGTAACCATCTTCGTCACAGGTGAATTGAATTCCTTTCAGATATCTCTTGAAACCAGTCTATGTAAAAATCTTCAGGTTGTTCTCGGAACCATTTCCTCGCAGCCATCTTCGTCACAGGCGAACTGCATTTTTTAGATGTTCTCTTGAGAGCAGAAACCAACCAGAAGTCTGACTGTGCCAAATCTTGGCTTGTAGGTAAGGTGTTCAAGAACTTAAAACCCAATTTTCTGTATGGTCTCAAGTGAAAGCACTGGCGTGAGGATTGATGTCGTGTTGCAGAATCATTGGCCTTTCCCACCCACGCTCGCGGGTTATTCTTTGTTCTAACTTCCTTAAGGTATGCACGTAGCTCTGAGTTGATAGTCATACCTGTGACCATGTACTCGTGATGAATAATGCCTGTGTACTCCTAGAAAGCACCGAGGTTGCACTTACCGGCAGAAATTTGAGTTTGGATGTTTTCGCTCGATGAGAAGACTGGTATAGGTATTGTAGCGATTGATTTTCATTTCTGGGTTATAATGGTGAAGCCAACTCTTATCACCAGTCACAATGCTGTGAAGAAAATCACTTCCATATTTTTCATGGTGGGTAATACCACCTTTGGCATGTTTCAAGTCTTCATTTCTTCATTTCAGTCGTTAGCTGACGCGGCAGCCAACGAGGACACATTTTGTTGTATCCTAAATTGTTACCAATGTTATTAACACTACGTAAACACTAATGTTCAGCTTACCTGCAATCGTTCTGTCAGTTATTCAATTTCCCCCGGTGAGCTCATCGACATTTTGCCTGTTCAGATTGCAAGTTGCTATTACGGGCCTCCCACTCTGCGGTTTATCCTTTACGGCCAACATTCCTCCACTGTCCTTTGATTTTCTTACCTAACGACAAAACAGTGCTTATGTCCAAAGTTCCAGAACCATAAACTGCCACTATTACTGGCCTCCTACTCTGCGGCTGATCCTTTACGGTCAACATTCCTCCACTGTTCTTTGATTTTCTTACCCAGTGGCGACGAATATTGCTTATTTCCAAAGTTACAGAATCATAAACTGCCATTAATTTAGCTTGAACTTCTTTGGAAGGTACATTTTCACGAGTTAAGAACTCTAACTGATCTTTGACCTCGTCAACTCAGTTGAAAACGAATAACCCATTTTAAACAATTGATTACGAGCAAATAGATGTACAGAGTTCTATTACGCAGTAAAATGAAGCTAACGGCAGAACGAATAGTTTGCCAGGAAACATGTCGTATGCGAGATACTTGCGCAGATGCATTAGTCATCGAACACGAATCGTAGTCTTCGAACACGCCGCGAACCGTAAATCGTCGCTTAAAATAAGCTCACAATCAGGGTGATAAATACCTAGTATGAACTCTCTTTTGTGTCAGGGGTCGCGGATGGCCTAGTGGTTAACATTCGTGACTGCCACGGAGAAACCTGAGGTTCGATACCGGCCAGGTACGAACGCTTGAACCACTGAATATCTTCCGTTCGTCGGATGGGCACATTAAGCCGTCGGACCCCGGATACTGTCCCCCGGAAATAAATAAAGGCGTCTTTCTACCTCGCTTCCGCGTGACTTTCCTATAGGGCACTCTAGCCCAAATCTCCTAGCTTCTTATTTCTAAAGGATGTTTAAGACCTGGGGTGAAACACTCCCCTCCTAAAATCCTCTGCATATGATCTGATCTCCTGTGTCAGGATAGAGAACACATGTTTAATGAAGATTTCTTATTTGTGGATCTAATATGATTATTAGAAAACGACCTATTTTAACGCTGAAAAGGCTTTTTTTTTTAATTCTGAAAAGACAAACTTTTGACTTTTTTAGTGAATGTAAACGTATTACGGAGTCTAAGATTTATTTTTAATTTCGAGGTTTAACGTTCGCAGTGAACAACTCGAAGGGCTTTTAGCAGACCCCAATTTATGGACAGGCCTCTGCCTATACGGGAGGGAGGGAGAGAGAGAGAGAGAGAGAGAGAGAGAGAGAGAGAGAGAGACCAGCAAAACGAGTCTTGCTGGACAAGCACTGGGCCATTGCTTGCAGCCAGCACTGCCAGCAATGGCCCAGCACTGTTGCCGTTGCCGAACAGTCAAGAAAATATCCGGGCGGCCGCCAGAAGGGCCAGCAGTTCAGGCAAACAGCTGGCTAACAGTTGCCCCCCCTCAGTTGCCATATGCCACAATAGGGTCATCAGTTATCCGTCACAGGCAGTAGCTGCCACAAGTGGCCCTTCAGCGGCCCTACAAGCACGTGCCATAAATGATGGCTAGCCTAATGCTGTCCGCTAGTTCCCCGGCAGTGGCAGCCGGTAATCACGTGACGTAACTGATGGCTTGCCGAATCTTGCCCGCCAATTTCCCAGTAGTAGCCATAAAAAAAAAATAATAAGGATAACCGCAGTTTCCCAAAGCTACAACTTTTTTTTTTCCTCCTTACGAAACTTCTGAATGATGGTACAGCGCTGGAGAAATTTTCTCAACAGACCGGAAAAACGCCCGTCTGGATCTGTTCATAAATGAATCGACAGTAAGTATGACGAATGAACAAGTAAAAGTTTTGGAGCATGGGCTAAAATATTGCCCTCCATCGAAGCCTAAAATCAAGCATTTAATATCAGAAGTAGAAAGTATAATCTCCCAAGTTCCAGCAGAAGATCGTGATATGACCAGATGTTTAGCGGTATCGAAGTTAAGAAGGCATTTTTGTGTCTACTATTGCCTTGAAAAAGCCTCCCAGTGGAGTGCGAAAGCTTGGCGAATATTTGTGCTGACTACACCACAAAAATAAACGGATTTCATACGCTATATATGAGTTTCATTATTAATATATTTACCCATTCATGTCACATTCTGTTACGTTTTTTACGTTGTATCTTTCCTTTCTGTTGTCCAAAGCTACATTTGTTTTAAAGGTGAAAGATATTTTATTTTGCTTCTCGTTATTTTTAAAAGCGAATTTCTCCAGTCTTGTGTATTCAACCCACGGATGAGTAATATCCACATAGCGTTGCTTTTTTTTTTTCTTTCAAATAATTGATAAATTTTGTACGCGTATAATTTTTTTTTTTTTTTTTGAAACGAACGTTTTTTTAATGTTTTTCCAGGACTTTTGTTTCAAGCGGTTCCAAATTATTTCTTGTTATTCATGGGAATGGAGTGAGTGTATTTCACGGCTGTAATCTAGTGTTTCATAGCTTAATCTGATATCTTCGTCGACGTGGCATTTCATTATAGGAAATTAGTTCGCCTCTTTACATATGCTTTTTTTTCTTAACATCCACTAAAATAACACGATGACGATAGCGTAGTCTTCAACTAACTGGTACCACGATACACAGCCAGTGTTGCTTTTGCGCATGCGCAGTCCCGTTGCTTCCACCTGGTGTTGGGGTTGCGTCGGTTGCCAGCTACGGGCCACTAGCGGCACTTGCTTGGAGGCCCTCAATTCACGGCGATGCTGCAGGGCCATCAATGGCTCGCCAACTGATGGCGCTGCCACCAACGGACCGCTACCGGGCCGTGAGAGGCAGATTTCCGCTAGCGGTGACACATCACTGCCAGCTGGTGGCCGGCAGTTTCCCAACACTTGTGTTTTTGCTGAGACAGAGAGAGAGACGGTGGAAGCCACACTAAACAATTTACGGACAGGCCTTTGCTTATAGGGAAAGGAGGGAGGGAGGGAGGGAGGGAGGCACACTAAAAAAAAAATTACGGACAGGCCTCTGCTTATAGGGGGTAAGAGAGAGAGAGAGAGAGAGAGAGAGAGGGAGCAAGCCACACTAAAAAAAACGAACAGGCCTCTGCTTATAGGAGAGGGAGGGAGGAAGGAAGGCACACTAAAAAAATTACGCTTATAGGGAGGGAGGGAGGGAGGGAGGGAGGGAGAGAGAGAGAGAGAGAGAGGAAGCCACAGTAAAAAAAATTTACGGACAGACCTCTGCTAATAGGGAAGGGAGGGAGAGGAAGCCACACTAAAAAAAAATTACGGACAAACCTCTGCTAATAGGGAAGGGAGAGGGAGGAAGCCACACTAAAAAAATTACGGACAGACCTCTGCTAATAGGGGAGGAGGACGCCACACTAAAAAAATTACGGACAGACCTCTGCTAATAGGGGAGGGAGGACGCCACACTAAAAAAATTACGGACAAACCTCTGCTAATAGGGAAGGGAGGAAGCCACACTAAAAAAAATTACGGACAGGCTTCTGCTTATAGGGAAGGGAGGGAGGGAGGGAGAAAGAAAGCCACACTGCAAAAAATTTCTGAAGTACACGAAGCCGTCCTTCTGACAGTGGTCTTAGCGTTGACTTGTGACCATTTCTCCGTGAAGAGTCCGGGTCCGAATCCCACACTGTAAACATTTTCTGTGATTCACGAGCCAATTTCCGTCATTCCTTCCGTGTATTAACGACGCTTTTCCCCTTATTTCTGATTTTTCATACCACGGGAAAATTCAGAATTTTAAGAAACCTTCCCGCAATACCTTTCTTATATTGATGGTAAATTACCGTTTTAGAGATGTCAAAGGAAAATTCTGAGTTTACAGGAGCCTTTCCGCAATTCCTTTTTTATATTGACTACAGATTACTGTTTTGGAGATGTATCATAGAGAAATTCTAAATTTTTTAGAAATTTTTCCGCAATTTCTTTTAAATTGACTGTAAAATTACTCTTTTAGAAATGTGTTAACGGAAAATACTGAATTTTCAGGAACCTTTCCGCCATTCATTTCTTAATGGACTGTAAATTACAGTTTTAAAGATGCATCAAAGGAAAATTCTGAATTTTCAGAATTTCTTTCTTATATTGACGGTAAATTACCGTTTTATTAGAGACGTGTCAAAAGAAAATTATGAATTTTCAGGAACCTTTCCGCAATTCCTTTCTTGTATTGACGGAAAAACTGTTCTCACTTTTTCCGTATCCGTATGACGCGAAACTACCGGTAATTTGGTGAGAATACTTGAGGCTTGATTGACTTCTAAATTTCAATCGTCTCTCAGAGGATCTGATTTTGAAGTTCCGTAGCAAGATCTGATATTGTGAATTTTGCGCACCTGTTAATTATTATACGTATGTTGTGTTACTGTAAGAAACCGGATACTTAAGGTGGACGTAAAGTAATTTTTTCTTCCTATACTTCCAATGAAAAATTTCTGTACACATTTTCTTCACAATTAATGTGTTCCCCAAGGATGAAAATTTGAACATCGATTAAAATAGCTTCATTTTATAACTTGGAATACTTAACATTTTCTAAAACATAATCATAATTACATTAAAAAACAATAACGTTTCCTTTGGTGGTTATCGTCTCTTTGTTCCCCAGGAAAATTCTTAATTTTCAGAATCTTTCCGCAATTCCTTTCGGATATTAACTAACAATTATGTTCTCTTTTTTAGCACGTCATTTGTAAAAAAAAAAAAATCATGCTTATGATACCGGTTTGTCCGTCCGTCTATGGACACCATATCTGTGCAACTATTAGTCCGATTTCAAAAATTATTTTTGCATTGGAAAGTTTGAAATGTGCAAATGATCCTCCATTTCGTTTTTTTATACGATGCACAATTTAGACGCTAGAGGGCGTAAAAGTAGATGTCAAATTCAAAATACATATTATTCCATGTATTTGCTACTAAACATCCGATTGGAAAAAAATTATTTCACCTTTCAGTTTCATTTACTTCAAGTCACGCATAGATTTTCCGCTAGGGGGCGTAAAAGTAAATGGAGTTTCCCTCGATATCTCTGCTTTCAAAATTCGGATATGAAAAATTCTTTCTGCAGCGGATACAGCTCCTGATAGGAAATATTTTGCATATAATTTCTAATGTGTGGTAAAACTGGATTGGCCACCACGGGCGTAAGTGGTTATTTCTGCTCATTATTCATTTGCAGCAAAATCTGAGCTTCTAAAATTTCAATTGAAAAAAGTCTTTCGCGGATCGATACCATTCACGGCGAGAAACCTTTTCGGAATATTTCCTCCTTAAACTAATGCATGGTTTTTCTGCCAGGAGGCATAGACGTATATCCTATTTTTGTCGATATCTCTGCTTCTAAAAGACATATTTGAAAAATTCCTTCTTTGTTGGATAACTTCCAGTGCGAAATATTTTCATATAAATTCAAAATTTTTAAGTAATTCATAGACTTACGGCTAGGAGGCATTAAGGCAAATTGCGTTTCCCCCAATAACTCTGCTTCTAAAACTCAGATTTAAAAAAATTCTTTCAGCAATGAATAGAGCTTCGGATGGAAAATGCTTTGCATATAATTTCTAATATTTTGTAAGGAATGGTGTTGCCACAAGGGGGCGTAAGCGTTTATTTCTTCTGATGCGTTTGCAGCAAAATCTGAGCTCCTGAAAACTACATTGAAATTTTTTTCCGTGTACTAAGACGTGTGAGTAAGGGTAGTGTGATGATCGAAGGCCGAAGGGGTCGAAAAGATTGTTGATACCTTCAATCGAAGTAGCTATATGGGGGATTTCTACCATCTTAAATGTCTAGTAAAAAAGCTCCCACGATTGATCGTGTACGGGGATTCTCGGGAGGACTCGGAAGACGTAGAGCGCCGCGACTTCCGGAGATAGAATGAACTCACGGACCCAGATAACCGCAGGGTCTTCTTCATCATCAAATCACGGGGGAAGAAATGTACGATTCACTGGGTGCTAGAGTTTGGCCCCAGACGACTTCCGATCGTGCTTGATAAAAGCCAAGGTCTCGCTCGGATGGAGGATTCTCGGGTGCCGAGAATTCCTTAGAGAAACCCGTTGCTTCAAATGCAAAGAGTTTGGGCACTACAAAGCAAAGTGCCCAAGTAAGTTCGAGTCGTGTGCCCATTGCGGCCAGGCGAGTCACCGACAGAGAGAATGTCCCAACGAGGCTCATTGCCTCAACTGCCAGAAGGCGGACGTTCGGTACCACCTGAAACTCGAGACGAACCATTCCAGCCTGGAGACAAAATGCCCCAGTCTCCAGGGGGAAATTGAAAGACACCGGATTGACAATGACTAACTGCCGGCTGATTGTAACGGGTTAGGGCACCCAAGAAACGGAATGTGCTATTTCGATGTAATGAAACACCTCGGACTTGCATGCCAGGAAAGAGGTGCGTGGCTTTAAATTTGTGATTTTGTATTTGTGTGTGTTTTTAATGGAAGTGAAGGCCGTTGGCCCAAAAAGTTCGAGTGGCGAGAGAATCGCCTAGGGATGTCTCGATGGAAACACGGTCCATCTGGGTACACTCCAATTCGCGCCAGCAGTCCTGGTGTCCGGGTTTGCGGTTCTTATCGCGATATTCCAATGGGACTCAGATCGCAATGTTTACCGCAAAGTAAACATGAATAGTGAGATCCATTGAGCCCTGGGAAGTCCTCAGATTGGACGGTACAGGCTAACAGGTTCATCAAACTTAGGATTGTGCTTCAGTTGCTTTTTACGCTTTCCAACCGTAGGTTGAAGAAGCCTATATGCTCCAGCTTTTTTCCGTCCGTCTGTCTGTCGGCACGATAACTCACGTAAAAATGGTTCGATTTCGATGAAATTTTAGTATGTGGTAAGGGACCACCAGGGGACGAACCCTATTAAAAATGGGTGAAGTGGGGTCAAAGGTCACGCCATAAGAGTAGGATCCATTCAATTGCCCTTATGCGTCATAACTTGCGTAAATATGGTTCGATTTCGATGAAATTTCAGTATGTGGTAAGGAACTACCTGGGCACGAACCCTATTGCAAATTGGGGTCAAAGGTCAGGCAGGGCATAAGAGCGGGATTTATTCCATTGCCCTTATGCGTCATAACTTGCGTAAAAATGGTTCGATTTCGATGAAATTTTTGGTATGTAGTAAGGAACCATCTGGGAACGAAACCTATTGAAAATGGGTAGAATGAGTCAAAGGTCAGGACATAAAAGCGGGATCCATTTCATTGCCTTTATGCGTCATAACATACGTAAATATGGTTCGATTTCGATGAAATTTTAGTATTTGGTAAGGAACCATCTGGGAACAAAACCTATTGAAAATGGGTGGAATGGGGTCAAAGGTCAGGCAGGACATAAGAGCGGGATTTGTTCCATTGCCCTTATGCGTCATAACTTGTGTAAAAATGGTTCGATTTCGATGAAATTTTAGTATGTGGTAGGGAGCCACTGGGGACGAACCCTATTGAAAATGGGCGAAATGGGGTCAAAGGTCAGGACACTGGGGTGGAATCCATTCCATTGCCCTTGTGCATCATAACTTACCAAAAAATGTTTCAATTGCGACAAAACTTATCATGTTGTTCCGGAGGTATAGTGAACCGGTTCTGTTGAATATCAACGAAATGAGGTCAAAGGTCATTACACAAAAGCAAGATTTATTCCACAGCCATTATTCTCATAACTTGCGTAAAACTGCTTCTATTGCGACAAAACTTTAGTATGTTATTCTTGAGGTGTACTGAACCGGTTCTGTTGAATATTATCGAAATGGGGTCAAAGGTCAGGACACAGGAGCGAGATTTATTCCACAGCCATTATCCTCATAACTTGAGCAATAATTTCTGGTATGTTGGAAAGCGTATCATAATCAAATGCATTGCATGACTTTACTAACTTGTTTTTTTTTGTGGTAGTTCACAGTCCTGTCGCCAAGCAGTGTTTGTCCTTTTTGCAGCTGTATCTCCACTTGTAAAAACCATATAAAATTTTTCTGCTGCATGACATTTGCTACCATAAAGATCGGGAACATTATAGTCTTTTAATAGTGCACAGCTTTCCCGCTAGGTGGCGTAAATGTCAAACGTTTTTCTCGCTATCTCTACTATCGGGAGAGGTATTTGAAAAGTTTTTTCCCTTAGCACTGCTTTTGTCATGAATACCTTTCGCATATTTTCCACTTTTCCATTATGCAAAATTCTTCTGTTAAGAGGCGTAGTTGTATCACGTTTCTTTCTATATTTCTCCTTTTAATTGTTCGATGTGGAAAATCTCTTTTATCTCATACATTTCTTCTACTGTAAGAAACTTTTGTGCACAATTTAATTTTTGTAACATACTTATTAGCCGCTGGAGAAAGTATAGTCGGATTGATTTTATTGGGAATGGACGATAATGGAATCGCCTGATTTTGGGGGTTCAGGAACCACTTCCCGGGTCTAAACAGATGTGATTTGCAGCAAGAAGGGAGCAGGCGAAGGGTTCCGTAGGAGTCTTACCCTAGGGCGGAATTCTTGTGGAAAACGTGGCACTAAACATTGCTTGATCGGAAAGGGCCTTATTTGTCTGTTAAGGGATCTTTTTTGAGGGAATAGTGGGTTCTCTCTCTCTCCCCAGCGATTATGTCCCCAGCAAGCAATGATTAGACAATGGGGAAGACAACAATGCAGTGGATGCACCTAAAGTGGGACTGCCGTGGTAATGGGTCTTAAAATCTTAGCCCCGCAGGGGAACAAGTGACTGGGAAAGTTTTCGCCTGTTGTATCTGATAATCGGAAATCACCTGCTTCACGTCACACCCAAAATGTTTGCACCCCCAAAAACAGGCGATTCCATTATCAAGTGCCAAGTTAAAAAAAATTCGACAATAGATGTTTCTATTTCTGGGTGTTTTATTGATTGTAGAAATTCGGTTCCATTGAATTACTTTGATAAATAGGAAAATTAATGTTCAAGAGAATTAAGAATAACAGGATTTAATCCTACTTAATGTTAACACAGTCATTCTCAATCTACCAGAAATATAAAATCATTACTTCCTATGTTCCCTACAACAGGAAGTTTTTAGAACACATATCAAATACGCAGGTAATAACTTCGTTGCCATATGATATTACATCCCTTAATATTACGTTATTTAAGAAAACACGTATTACCTAAAGCTATACAGTATAGTGCAATAATATTGTTGAAAATCGTTGTCATACTTTCATTAGCTCTTCAATAGCATGCCAGCTTGTCTTGTTAAAGCTATTTTGTTATTTTGAGAGAAAGAGGGCTGTCAGGCCTATATGGCCTTTTCTCTTCTCATTCTCGATTGTTACCACTATATATTACTTCTTATGTGTATCATGCTGTTGTGTGTTACTGTTGTAACAACTAAAATGCAATAAATGAAATGAAATAAATTTAATCAGCGTCGGAAAGGATTCAAAAGACATGCTCATTACAACAGAAAGTTTGATCACACCTTTCTTGTTTACGCTTTCCAACCATAGGTTAAAGCGTATATGCTCCAGCTTTGTCCGTCTGTCTGTTTGTCCGATACACACATTACATACATATACACTGGAGTGCCAGAAAAACTGGTACAGACGAGCTTATGCAAAACACATAGCAACGTAACCTATGCGCGTACTCGGTTAAGTCTCCCAGTGCGTATATAAAGCGATAGACATCCTTGCCAGCTGTCAGAGCTGTTTTCGGCATGAGAATGACAATTAATAACGATTTAAGCGATTTTCAACGCGGTGTCATAGTTGCCTCTCTTGAGATGGACCATAGTATTTCGGAGATGGAAACGAAGTTCGGATTTTCACGGACGACCATTGCAAGGGTGTACCGTGACTACAAGAATTCCGGCAAAACCTCCAACCTACGATACTAGCGTGGCCGTAAAAGAGATTGGGTGAACGTGACCATCGTCGGCTGTCAAGAATCGTTTCCCGCGACACTCTCGCAGGTGACATCGGAATTCAGTGCTGGAGCCTCAAGAAGCATCAGCGTCCGGACTGTGCAACGTATCCTGCACGATATGGGCTTTGGGTGGTGCACCCATACATAGCTTTGTGTCGTGCACCCATCAAGGGATTAGAGTTGACGCCCAACTCTAATTCCCTTGATGGGTGCACGACACAAAGCTATGCGCCTCGCTTGGGCACGGCAACACCGCCACTGGACACTTGATGACTGGAAACAAGTAGCCTGGTCTGACGAGTCGCGTTTCCAACTGTATCGGGAAGATGGAAGGATTCGTGTGTGACGCAAACCCCATGAAGCCATAGATCCCGCGTGTCAACAGGAAACTGTACCGGCTGGTGGGGGTCTGTAATGGTATGGGGTGTGTTTAGCTGGACTTCACTGGAACCCCTGGTACGTCTACAAACTTCTATCACCGGCCAACGTTATGTGCGTATCCTTTCGGATGAGGTACACCCGGTCAGTCCTGCATTCATGCTGATTGGTTGGGCCTGTTCCAACAGGACAATGCACCTCCACACAAGTGTCGGGACGCCACATTATGGTTAGAGGAGCATTGATCTGAGTTTGGGGTGTTGCCATTCCCACCCAAGTCCCCAGATCTGAACGTGATAGAACACATTTTGGATGCCATGCAACGCGCTATCGAACGCAGACCTCGGAGTACACCCGAATTGTGGAACGCTCTGCAGGAAGTATGGTGTGCGTTGCCTACAGCATATTTCCATAAGCTGGTGGAGTCCGTGCCCCGTCGTATTTCTGCAGTCCTGCGCACCTGTGGGGGACCTACCAAGTATTAGACTGGTTTACCAGTTTTCTGGCACTTCAGTGTATATATACAAGGATTCCCGACCAAGGAAATCTGGGGGGGGGGATCCGGACCCCCTCCCTGACCCATCCAGTGGTGACGCCTATTGTCCGCACAATAACTAGCGTAAAAATGGTTCTATTTCGATTAAATTTTAGTATGTGATAGGGGACAACCTGTGGATGAACCCCATTGAAAATGGGCGAAATGGGGTCAAAGGTCAGGACATAGGAGCGGGATCCATTCCATCGTCCTTATGCGTCATAACGTACGTAAAAATGGTTCAATTGCGACAAAACTTGCTTTTTGTTCCGCTGGTATACGGAACCGGTTCTGCTGAATATAATCAAAATGGGGTCAAAGGTCAGGGCACAGGAGCGAGGTTTATTTCACAGCCATTATCCTTATAACTTGAGTAATGATTTCTGGTATGTTGGAAAGCGTATGCTTTTACTAACTTGTTTATGTCATCGTGGGTATTCCGTGTTTTCTTTAATTTACGAAAACCTGTGAAAATCGCTAAGAATGCACGGAAAACAAATTTAATCGTTCATTTAGCTTCCGCAAGTCAATGATCTCGATATTTCTTTTATTAAAATGTACAGCGTAAATAGAATGAAATCGTAAAATGAGGGGGGAAGAATTAATTATAGAAGGTGTCCGGGATAATGACTCCACTGAATGTACGAAACGCAGTAATGTAATACACTGCCGGACAATTGCTAAGGACGGATGACAATAGCAACGATAGCAACCATAAAATGGAAGGCAGGAAAATGTGGAAATTAGCATAAGTGCGGGATACAGTAAGACGTGTTGTGCGTATGCAAATTTTGGATTGCCGAACTTGTTCGTGACGTCATAGCGCTGATAAGAGATATAAAGGATTTGACGCGTATTGACCGTTGTTGTTCAAACGCAAAGTTGAAAGGGAAAGAATCAATTGACGAACTTGCAATTTTCAGTATGTCTTCCCGACATCACCTAGATGATTTTACGTGTGGCCGTATTATTGGCAAGATTGAAGAAGGACGAAAAATAACAGATGTTGCCAGGGAGTTCAACGTCAGCCACAGTGTTGTTTCAAGGCTTTGAAAATCATTTCAAACAAATGGAGAGTGTAGCAAACGTCACGGGGGAGGTAGTGTTCGCAGTACGACACCTGCAGAAGATCGGTACATAGTGCTATCAACAAAAAGACACCGGCGCAGCACAGCTAGTGAGGTAGCAAATCGGTTTATGGCTGCTACTGGCAAGCGGATCTCCCGAAAAACTATCGCCAGATGTTTGCATGAAGGAGGACTATACGCTCGCCGTCCTGTTGTGTGCATCCCATTGTCCAAAAGTCACCGTACTGCCCGTTTGCAATGGTGCCATCAACATCGCAATTGGACTGATAACGACTGGTCTGCTGTCCTCTTCTCAGATGAGAGTAGATACAGTCTATCGTCTGACTGTCGACGACAACTGATCTGGCGTGATAGTGGTACTGCATATTGTCCAGCAAACATACAGGAAAGGGACCGATATCCGACATGTAGTGTCATGGTATGGGCTGGCATCATGATCAATGGCCGTATGTCCCTCTATGTGCTTCCAACTGGGACTATGACTGGCCAACGATACATTAATGATGTTCTGCTACCTCGTGTTCGCATGTTCCGTGGTGCTGTCAGTGAAAGATTAATTTTCATGGACGACAACGCAACATGTCATCGAACAGTCGCTGTCCAGGAGTGTCTTGAGAGCGTGGATATTCAACGCCTCGTATGGCCAGCACGTTCTCCAGATCTGAATCCCATTGAAAATGTGTGGGATGGTTTGGGGAGGAGTCTTGCTGGTCGCCAATGCCCTCCAATAAACAAGGACACCCTCATCCGTGCACTGACAGAGGAATGGGATAAATTACCCCAACAGCTGCTTGATAATGTTGTGCAAAGCATGACACGAAGTGTGGAATCTTGCATCGCCCTCCATGGTGGCCATATCCCGTATTGACATCTTACGCCGGAACGCTTGCGGACGGTAATTGCATTTTTTCACGTTTACGTATTCTGCACAAAATGGCCTGTTTGTCCCTTGAACACGTTCCAAAGCCTTCTGGATTTCAGAGCACAAAAAATTGTCTTTCTTGTAATGTCCTGGCATTCTGACATTATTTTATTTCACTTGGCATCCAACCACACTCACTTTATATGCGCTATATAGCCGTTTATGATCCGTCCTTAGCAATTGTCCAGCAGTGTAATAAAGAAATTTTGAATGCAATTGCATTAGAAGTAACCCCTCCACGTGAAAGTGCTCTGTGTCTGAAAACCTTCATGCTTTCCCACCACGAGGCTCACGCAGCTTCATTAAGAGAAAATGTATTGAAAAAACTTAGTTCAATTCATAGGGTTAACCAATAAATGGAATTCCCGAAATTGTTTCAGGAATTTCTGCTATTAATCTTAGAAGATTTCATTTAATTGCAATTTTCGAAAAACGTGATGAATTCATTGATTTGAGTACGGTGAGTTTTCGTTCTATAAATTCAGCTAGAGTCCTAATGTTCGAAAACTTGACATTCGATGAATTTCCCGTTTTTTTCATCTGGAGCCAGTTTTTGCCTAGACGTCCGGAGAAAGCAAAATGGTGACAGAGAAAAACTTGCAAAACAAACAGTGGTTGCTAATACTGTTGTACGCCGTCTGGTGTGATGTACTCATTTTTATTTCGAATCGCTGAATACCAGTGAAAGCGTTACCAGAATGTTATGAATCTCGTTTTGATAGTATGCGAAATATCATAGCCAGCGATTTGATTATGAACGGGCGACTTCTTTTAGCCTTCGATTCTCAAGGGTGTCATTAACGCGTTAATGCGAATGAGCCCTACTTATGAAAGCGTGTAATGAAGGTCATGTTTGTTGATGTTAAGTCTTTTTGCTTTCCCACCTTTTGTGTTCCCCGCAAATGAATCGTACAATGTGTGATGCAGCTGGAGCTTGAGTGGGGCCTGGAGCAAAATTTCATTGCAGGCACTATAAAATAAATTTCATATTTTAATGAAATCGTTAAGGTGAAAAATGCCGTTCGTAAAGAACACGCACGAAAATTGTTCTAAACACAAAATGATTGTCTCACAGAAATACGTATTGGCTTTAATCTTAAGGAAAAGACCATAATATAGATTGGAAATTCAGAGAGAGACAAAGACAGACTGAGGAGCGAGAGAGAGAGAGGCAGGAGATATATAGAGAAACAGGAGAGAAAGACAAGAGAAGAAGACATAGAAGATACAGAGACTGACAGATACAGAGAGAGACTGACAGATACAGAGAGAGACTGACAGATACAGAGAGAGACTGACAGATACAGAGAGACTGACAGACACAGAGGAAACAGATGAGACAGACAAGGAAACAGACAAGGAAACAGATGAGACAGACAAGGAAACAGATGAGACAGAGACAAAGGAAACAGATGAGACAGAGACAAAGGAAACAGATGAGACGGAGACAAAGGAAACAGATGAGACGGAGACAAAGGAAACAGATGAGACGGAGACAAAGGAAACAGATGAGACAGAGACAAAGGAAACAGATGAGACAGAGACAAAGTAAACAGATGAGACAGAGACAAAGTAAACAGATGAGACAGAGACAAAGGAGACAGATGAGACAGAGACAAAGGAGACAGATGAGACAGAGACAAAGGAGACAGATGAGACAGAGACAAAGGAGACAGATGAGACAGAGACAAAGGAGACAGATGAGACAGAGACAAAGGAGACAGATGAGACAGAGACAAAGGAGACAGATGAGACAGACAAAGGAGACAGACAGAGACAGAGCGAGAGAGAGAGAGAGAGACAGACAGAAGACATAGGACAGAGAGAGAGAGAGAGAGAGACAGACAGAAGACATAGGACAGAGAGAGTGAGAGAGAGAGAGAGAGAGAGACAGAGAGAGAGAGACAGAGACAGACAGAAGACATAGGACAGAGAGAGAGAGAGAGAGAGACTGACAGACAGACAGATAGTAAAAAGTGTTACTCTAAGATTTTCTTTCCAGGGAGAGAGTGGTCAAGGTTGTATTGTGATTCTTATAAAAGCTTCCTCACAAAATGATAAAAAAAATAACTTCGTAACGAATATTTTTGTGTAAGGCAAAAATAGTTTTATTTTTTCCATATACACGTTTAATGATTGAGTTTTTTTCTCTGATCATTCGTCCGTAAGGGGTCCGGGTTCGAATCCCGGTCAGGCATGGATGTTGTGTTTGTCTTACGGCACTGGCTCTCTCCCTTCCCTGGAACCAGTGACCCTAAATTGGGGACGGGCGACTGCTTATAGCCCATTGAGTTGCTCACGGTGGTCGTTAAACCTCCAATCAAAAAAAAAAAAAAAAAAAATGATTGAGTTTTAAAACGAAGTGGAGTAACTGACAAATTAGTGACATTTTAAACTTTTATACATGCTCATACATAAAAATTGCTTTTTTATTTTTTTTTCAAATTTCTAGTACTGTCTGTAAATTTTATAATTCGCCTCCGTGTGTATCCTAGAAACAACTTTGATGTTATTTTTATAATTTAAGTATTTGGTTTATACACAAATTGTTGAATATATAGAGGCACGGCCCGCAAAATGATGAAATTTAATTTGCCATTTCATGAATGCGGAAAATAATTAAGGTGGTTATGAAAATCCAAAAATCTCAGCATCTGTACGGCGAAGGACGATTCCAAAAGGGAGAATTGGAAACACATACACACGCAAACTTAAATCTTTTTAACCCGTTAACCGGCTGGAAAAATTTACGGAAATATGACTAAGTCGGCTAGAACAAATATATTCGTTGTCTAATAAGAGAACGGAATGCGGCTGTAACGAGCGAATGTGCGCATCAGGAAGCGTAGCTTTCTCCTTCGCGTTCTTATTCAAAGTGTTTGTTTAGGCAGATGATTGCCACTAATCCTTTCTGACTAATTACCTGATAAAAAAATTGTGAAAATGCCGTGAAACTTAAGAAAGCAGGCAGATTTTTGAGCAACTTGTTTCTTCCTACTGGCATGATATTTTGTTTTTTTATTTATTTAAGGCTTAACGACCACCGTGAGCAACTCAGTGGGCTATAAGCAGTCGCCCGTCCCTAATTTAGGGTCACTGGTTCTAGGAAGGAGAGAGCCAGTGCCGTAAGACAAACACATCTATGCCTGACCGGGATTCGAACCCGGACCCCTTACGGACGAATGATCAGAGGTCATCGCTTAGACCACTGCGCCAATAGGGCGGCTAGAGTGGCATAATGCCTGTGTCACCGCTAACAGCGAATGTGAGAAAATCTACCGCCCCGGCGGCGCCGTGGTCTAAGCAATGGCTTCTGATCATTCGTCGGAGAGGGTCAGGGTTCGAATCCCGGTGAGGCATGGATGTTGTGTTTGTCTTACGGCACTGGCTCTCTCCCTTCCCTGGAACGAACCAGTGACCCTAAATTAGGGACGGGCGACTGCTTATACCCCATTGATTTGCTCATGGTGGTAGTTAAACCTCCAATCAAAAAAAAAAAAAAAAAAATCATAGGGGCTTCGCCACTCCGGTGGCGCCGTGGTCTAAGCGATGGCCCCTGATCATTCGTCCGAACGGGGTCCGGGTTCAAATCCCGGTGAGGCATGGATGTTGTGTTTGGCTTACGGCACTGGCTCTCTCCCTTCCCTGGACCCAGTGACCCTAAATTAGGGACGGGCGACTGCTTATAGCCCATTGATTTGCTCATGGTGGTCGTTAAACCTGCAATCAAAAAAAAAAAAAAAAATCATACAAGGGGCTTCGCCACCCCGGTGGCGCCGTGGTCTAAGCGATGGCCTCTAATCATTCGTCGGAGAGGGGTCAGGGTTCGAATCCCGGTGAGGCATGGATGTTTGTGGTTTGTCTTACGGCACTGGCTCTCTCCCTTCCCTGGAACCAGTGACCTTAAATTAGGGATGGGCGACCGCTTATAGCCCATTGACTTGCTCACGGTGGTCGGTAAACCTCCAATTAAATAAAGGCCGCCCCGGTGGCGCAGTGGTCTAAGCGATGGCCTCTGATCATTCGTTCGTACGGGGTCCGGGTTCGAATCCCGGTGAGGCATGGATGTTGTGTGTCTTACGGCGCTGGCTCTCTCCCTTCCCTGGAACCAGTGACCCTAAATTAGGGACGGGCGACTGCTTATAGCCCATTGAGTTGCTCACGGTGGTCGTTAAATCTCCAAAAAAAAAAAAAAAAAAAAATTCGTCCGAACGGGGTCCGGGTTCGAATCCCGTGAGGCATGGATGTTGTGTTTGTCTTACGGCTCTGGCTCTCTCCTCTTCTCTGGACCCAGTGACCCTAAATTAGGGACGGGCGACTGCTTATAGCCCATTGAGTTGCTCATGGTGTTCGTTAAACCTCCAATCCAAAAAAAAAAAAGTCCTTTTCAGTTCGTTCGTCTGCTATGGCATCAGCAGTGCAAGAGACATCGTTGGCGTTACGTCAAACGTTGTGCCCAAACATTCCTCAATGTTTTTTTTTATATCTGTATAATTCTCTATGAAAATGGACTTTTAAAAAGGTATGTACAACGGCCGTTCCATAAAAGCTGAGGGTAAAGTCACACAAAATGAAGAAATATAGGTACAGCAAAACGCGTTATTCTTTCTCAAAGTATCTTCCTTTGGATGATATGCAACATCGTTCAGCCCACTTTTCAAAGCATGTGGCGAAGACATTTTGTGGAAGCTGCTTTAGCGATCCCTGTAAGCAGCTTAAATAGCGTCAGCATCTGTGTTGAATGTTGCGCCACGGAACTTCTCCTTCATTGTCGGAAACAACCAGAAATCGCACGGGGCGAGCTTAGGACTGTAGGCAGGCTGTGGCATGATTTCAATACTGCATTTCATAACTGTTGAACACAAGCTGTCGCATGTGGACGGGCGTTATCATGGTGTAGGGTCCGCTTGCCCATCAGTTAAGGTCGCCTAATCGATATGTGTCGTCGTGGACGCTTCAAGACTGAAATGTAATACTTGACAGTAATTTGTGGAGGAACGGCATGCTGGTAGACTACACCTTTATGATCAAAGAAAATTATCATCATCACCTTCCCAGCTGATTTGGTTTCGCGTACTTTTTTCGGAGGAGGCGAGCCTGTGTGTTTCCGGCCACTCGTTGCGCATTTCGTTAGGGGGTCGAAATAGTGGACCCATGTTTCATCGGCAGTTATTACTGTGTTTAGAAAGTTTGGATCTTTTGCAATAATTTGTTTCCACTCATGAAACACCCGAACTCTGGCTGACAATTCTCCTCTCGTCAGGTGATGAGGTATACCCATCTGGAACACACACGATGCAGCAGCAATTTGTCGCGTAGAATGCGGAATGCAGACGTTTTTGGAATAATAGTTGACGCCGCTATGTCTTCACACGTCATTCGTCGATCTTCTTGTACGATTGCCCAAAGAGTGTTTAGAATACGTTCCGTAACAACACTTTCAGGTCAACCAGGCCTAGAAGCGAGTTCTGCCAACAAACGCCTTTTTTGAAATCGTGGTGCCATCTAAAAATCGTTGACTCACCCAAACATTTATCTTTGTAAGCTTTTTTCATTAAATCAAGTGCACGGAGCCGTTTTACCGCATTATCGCACAACAAATTTCACTTCCTAACTCTGAATCGCTCCCTCTCCATAGCTGTATAGCGAAATGCAGACAACTGCGCAGTAACAAAACCAGAATCGTCTGCCACGGCTGATAACTGTTGCCATTGATACTTCCTTAATTCAGTAAGTCGTCTGAGTGGTTATTTTCCCCCTTCGCACTGTTGCCAACTAAAAAAAATACTCGCAGTTTTTATGGACCGGCTTTTATTCTTACCTTGTATCATACAAAACAAGGTCTTCTTAAAGCATATGCTGAAAATCGCGCACTTCAGCATCTTTGCACTTTTGTACGCTAGTCTCCAAATTCGCGAGGACATGTGCTAATGTGACGTTGGTAAATAGCAACAACCTGCAGCCCTATGGCGTCTTTGAGGGAGTCAACAGTTCGAGGCTTATTGCGGTATACACTGAAGAGCAATTGAATTACAGACAGCTGGCGTTCTGCAAATGTGACGCTGTGGGCTGCCCTGTAAACGGAAACGACATAACGTTATGCAGCGATCCGACAATATAAGGAGTGATGCGAAGGGAATCAGTACGAGTCGGACGCAGTACAGGTAAGACGAAGAATCTAAGCGCATTTGATCGTAGGCAAATTGTCGGGGCACGACGAATGGGTCATTCCATCTCGGAAGTCGTGCAGGCACTGGGATTTGAACGAGCCACTGTGTCACGGGTGCACCGTGAGTATATCGAATCCGGTAAAACCATCCCTGCAAGGGCCAACTGTCATGGACAACAGCGTGTGGATGAGCGGGGTCATAGTCTGCTAGCTCACATTGTAACAGCGGATAGACGGGCCACAGTGCAAGAAATCACTCGGCAATTTAACGCTGGTGCACAAAAACGTGTAAGCAGCCACACCATCCAGAACCATCTCCTCGCTATGGGGTACAGAAGCCATCGTTCCACGAGGGGTACCGCTGCTGACCGCACATCACAGGGTGCAAAGATTAGCATGGGCGCGGTAACATCGCCACTGGACCCTAGACATGTGGGGAAATGTTGCCTGGACTGATGAGTCGAGATTCACGTTGGTACATGCGGATGGCAGGATACGAGTACGGCGCAAACCACATGAAGCGATGGATCTTTCTTGCCAGCAGGGTACTCTTCAAGCTGGTGGGGGTGGCATTCTCGTCTGGGGACTGTTTACGTGGATTGAAATGGGACCCCTGGTATGTGTGACATCGTCCCTCACAGGTCAACGTTACCGCGATATCCTGGACGACCATTTGCTCCTGTTTGTGCGTCTTCAACATCCCACTGGGGACCTCATCCTGCAACAAGACAATGCAGCTCCCGAATTGTATCCGAATGGTTGGATTAACACTCCACCGACGTGACCTCTCTTCCTAGGCCAGCTAGGTCACCTGACCTTAATCCCATCGAGCACATCTGGGATGCCATCGAGAGAGATGTTCCCCCCTCCATCAAATCATCGTGAACTGTGGGAGCTTGTTCAGGGGTCGTGGATCCGTATGGCTTCCCAACGCTTCCGGTGTCTTGTCGAGTCCAAGCCGAGACGAATCGCCGCCGTCATCAGGGCGAAAGGTGGTGCTACACGTTACTAGACTGGTATCTCTAATTCATTTGCTCTTCGGTGTACTCTGCCCTTCAGTAAACTCCACAAGAGGAAATCAGGTGGGCCGCCCCGGTGGCGTAGTGGTCAAAGCGATGGCCTGTGATCATTCGTCCGAACGGGGTCCGGGTTCGAATCCCGGTGAGGCATGGATGTTGTGTTTGTCTTACGGCACTGGCTCTCTCCCTTCCTGGAACCAGTGGCCCTAAATTAGGGACGGGCGACTGCTCATAGCCCATTGAGTTGCTCACGGTGGTCGTTAAACCTCCAATCAAAGAAATCAGGTGGTGTCTGGTCTTGTCTTACGGCACTGGCTCTCTCCCTTCCCTGGAACCAGTGGCCTTGAATTAGGGACGGGTACTGCTTGTAGTAGTTTCTCACGGTGGTCGTTAACTCCCCACCCCCAAACAACAATAACAAACTATGCAAATCAAGCCTTGGTCCGCAAGACAACAATCTCGTTTTGAACTCGTTCAGTAATATTTCAAACACGCGAAACCCTCTAAATGAGTGGTCTCAAACTCAGACCGTTGGAAGGGCCACTTTCCTGTTTTGAGAGAATTTAGTGGGGCCGCAAAAATATTAAACAATTTCTCATGAATAAATGTAAACTTTACAAAACTACACCAATCGCTTGGCACTACAGTGGAATATTATTTCTAATTATATCTGTAAATAGTAACAAGTTAGTAAAATCATGCAATACGCTGATTATGATAAGCTTTCCAACATACCAGAAATCATTACTCAAGTTATGAGGATAATGGCTGTTTAGTAAATCTCGCTCCTGTATCCTGACCTTTGACCCCTTTTCGATGATATTACACAGAACTGGTGCAGTATACCTGCGGAACAAAATGCAAGTTTTGTCGCAATCGAAGCATTTTTACGTAAGCTATGACGCATAAGGGTAATGGAATGGATCCCGTTCCTATGTCCTGACCTTTGACCCCATTTCGTCCATTTTCAATAGGGTTCGTCCCCAGGTGGTCCCCTACCACATACTTAGAAGTTCATCGAAATCGAACCATTTTTACGCGAGTTATCGAGCGGATGGACAGACAAAGCTGGAGCATATACGCTTCTTCAATGTACGGTTGAAAAGCGTGAAAAACGAATGCTTTATCAATCACTTTTATGTAACAATTATTTTCACTTAAATCTTAAAACAATCACATTTTACCAACTGAACACGATAAATTGGTTCATTCTTTAAAACAACTGTTCACATCAGTATGTTGTTCCGAACATAGACCGAATTCGAGCAGCTAGTTTATGAATGTTTACGTCCTTGTCTAACTGGTAAAACTGTGTTAGGTTGCAGCTGTTGAATTTTTCACACTGAACGTCTATTAATTCAAGCTGAAGATCATGTGCGTTGCGTCAGCATTATACTCAGTGCGTCAAATAATTTTTAAGACTGGCGCTAGATTTCAGCCTACGGTGGCGCCACCAGTGTAATCGCGAATGCGTTATAAACCGTAACCATCTGCTTGCTTTCTGCCAAAAGTACTGCGCAGTTGTTAAAGTAACTCAAACGAAACGGCCGTTCATTAGAGAAGTAAATTTTTTTCATGTTGAATTATTAAGATGGAACAAAATGCTGTTATTAAATTTAACGCAAAACTTGGTAAAAGTGCCTCGGAAACGTACCAAATGATGAAACAAGTTTACGGTGAGTTTTGTTTAAGTAGATCAAATGTTTTCCTGTGGCACAAACGTTTTTTGGACGGAAGACAGACGCTAGAAGATGATAAGCATACCGGAAGACCAAGTTCATCTAGAACACCTGAGTTTATTGAAAAGGTGCGTGATTTCGTGGCAAACAATCGATGTGCGTCCCTAAGAATGATGGAAGAGTCTTTAAACATCAACAAAGAAACTATTCGAACCATCCTGCATGAAGATTTGGGCAAAACAAAAGTCTGTGCTAAATTTGTTCCACACACGTTAACCAATGATCAAAAATCAAGAAGTGCACATGGCACAGACATCATTTCCGCTCATGAAAATGATCCAAACTTCTTAAAATCGATTGTTACAGGTGATGAAACATGGTGTTTTCAATATGATCCTAAAACAAAACGACAAAGTGCGGAATGGAAGTCAAAACCTCATTACAAGCCAAAAAAAACGAGGAAAGTTCCATCGAAAATCAAAACAATGCTCATTACATTCTTCGATAGTAAGGGTATTAGGCGCTTGATGGGCAGAATTAGTTGTATTCGTCCAAAATATCGAGATGAAAACAGTTGGTGTTTGTTGCACGATAATGCACCTAGTCACACCTAACTTCTTGTTCGTAGATTTTTGGCGAAAAATAACGTGTGTGTGTTGAACCATCCACTGTATTCGCCCGATTTAGCAGCCTGCGACTTTTCTTTGTTCCCAAAACTTAAAATGACGTTAAAAGGGTGTTATTTCGATGATATTTCGACCATACAAACAGCTTCGACGCGTGCTTTGGAGGCAGTTCCGCAAAGTGAACTGGAACAGGCATTCGAATCATTATTAAATCGCTGTAACAAGTGTATTGAAGCCGGAGGGACTTATTTTGAATAACAAACCAAAACAAATTATAATTGTTGTTTCTATTTCATTTTACAGACCCAGTCTTAAAAATTCTTTGACGCACTGTTTAGGAAAATGGAGACTTGAATATATTGAAAATATTTTGCTTAATACATTCTTCGTAAATAAACTTGTTACTTGTAAAGAGGATGGATTGGCTAAGCAATACAATGTTTACATTATATTTAATATATTATAATATACTTGAAAAAAGGGTGATTTATTTTATAATCACTCACGCGGGCCGCAAAACAGTTGGCATAGGGCCGCGAATTTGAGTCCACTGCTCTAAATAGAAATTCCTAACAGTTCTATCTCTAATTATAGACTATAATGAAATTCAGAAGTTGACACCGCAATAAAAGATGCAAAGAAAAAATTTTGGTGCAAAGATTTGTTTCTGCATGCGCACGTTTGACTTTTTAGCTAGAAGAATTTCCATTTACGTCCGTGTTTTTCCTTGAGAAAAGAAAGTGTACGCGAACTTCTCAAGTTACTGCAACAATCAAATGTCAGCTTCGAATAATGAAAGCATGTAATTAGTTGAACAAACCGGCGTAGAGATAAGACGGGAAATCGGTGATCCAGATTTTTGTCCACACATTAGTGCACACAAGAATGTACAAGTAAATGAATAATAATAACAAGAACGCTTTAGAATAAAAAAAAAAAAAAAAAACCCTTTGAATTCTCGATTCGAGGAAATAGAAACTTTCCCTCAGGATATATTTCGCGGTGGAGACTATGTTTTGCAGGTGCATAACTGTAACTATTTTTTGGTGATTCTTCACTATACTTCCTTGACCATCAGCTTTTCATTTATAGTACTTTGTTTAATAGCAAATGTCACAAAGTATCATCTGAAGACTTAAGGAGTCATAATAAAGTAATTTAACGAGCACTCCAAAATAAAAAAAAAAAAAAACTGCTTTGGAAGTAGTTTCTGGACATGTACACAGTGTGACAAAGAATTTTTAAGACTTGGTCTGTAAATGAAATAGAAGCAAATTATAATTTGTTTTGGTGTTCGTTATTCAAAATAAGTCCTCTCCGGCTTCAATACACTTGTTACAGCGATTTAATTATGATTCGAATGCCTGTTCCAGTTCACTTCGCGGAATTGCCTCCAAAGCACGCGTCGAAGCTTCGTTTGTATGGTCGAAAATGTCATCAAAACTAACGCCCTTTTTAACGTCATTGCCATTTTAAGTTTTAGGAATAAAGAAAAGTCGCAGGGTGCTAACTCAGGCGAATACGGTGGATGCTTCAAACACACACAGACGTTATTTTTTGCCAGAAATCTACAAACAAGAAGTGAGGTGTGACTGGGTGCATTTATCGTGCAACAAACGCCAACTGTTTTCATCCCGGATATTCTGGACAAATGCGACGAATTCTGCCCATCAAACGCCTCAAAACATTTAAATAAAACTCACCAGTTTGTCCACTTGGAACAAATTCTTTGTGGATAATACCCTGTACTATCGAAGAATGCAATGAGCATTGTTTTGATTTTCGATGGAACTTCTTTCTTGTTTTTTTTGGTTTGTAGAGAGTTTTTTGACTTCCATTCCTCACTTTGTCGCTTTGTTTTAGGGGATCATATTGAAAACACCATGTTTCATCACTCAGTAACAATCGATTTTAAGAAGTTTGGATCATTTTCAGCGGCTGAAATGATGTCTCTGCAATGAGCACTTCTCCTTGATTATCCTTGTTCATTGGTTAACGTGTGTGGAACAAATTTAGCACAGACTTTTGTTTTGCCCAAATCTTCATGCAGGATGGTTCGAATCGTTTCTTTGTTGATGTTTAAAGACTCTCCCATCATTCTTAGTGACGCACATCGATTGTTTGCCACTACATCTCGCACTTTTTCAATAATCTCAGGTGTCCTAGATGAACTTGGTCTTCCGGTATGCTTATCATCTTCTAGCGTATCTCTTTCGTCCAAAAAACGTCTGTGCCACAGGAAAACATTTGATTTACTTAAACAAAACTCACCGTAAACTTGTTTCATCATTTGGTACGTTTTCCGAGGCACTTTTACCAAGTTTTGCGTTAAATTTAACAACAGCACTTTGTTCCATCTTAATAATTCAACATGAAAAAATGTTTACTTCTGTAATGAACTCCCGTTTCGTTTGAGTTACTTTAACAACTGCGCAGTACTTTTGGCAGAAAGCAAGCAGATGGTCACGGTTTATAACGCATTTGCAATTACACTGGTGGCGCCACCGTAGGGCTGAAATCTAAGCGCCAGTCTTAAAAATTCTTTGACGCACTGTGTATATACACTATGTTGACAAAGGTCATCGGTCACCTAGAAGAGAAACTTACAACATAGCATTTATTGACATACATTTGTATGGTGTCGTGGTCCACCTTTGACCTTAATGCATGTACTGAACCTTTGAGACATGCTTTCGACAAGGTTTTGGAACACAGCGATAGGTATGCGCTTCTATTCAAAGTACATAATGCTGCCGCTAACTGTTGCTTAGTAGTAGGCATTGGTCCCAAAACTTCTTATGCGGCACTTCTAATCTCATCCCATAAGTGCTCTATGGGATTACGATCAGGAGCTCTGCGCTGGCCAGTTCGCGCACGATACGAAATTATCGTCAAACTACGCCGTAACAGACCTTGTTTTATGGCTCTGTGCATTATCCTGCTTTGGTACCAACAAGGCTCGGTTCCATAGTATTGCCGCTAAAAAGAGTAGGTAGGGCATAGTTGTCCAGAATATCGAGGTAGACGTGCTGGTTAACAGGTTTGTCCACGATAACCAATGGGCCAGGACCATATACTACGAAAAACACCCCTACCACGAGTACACTGCCAGCTCTCCAAACTTGACCGTAAGAACAGTACATTGGGGTAAATAAGGCGCTCCCCGGCTGCCGCCATACCCACACTCGGCCATCAGACTAATGGATCGTGTATCTGGATTCATCAGTCCATAGCACCCGTTTCCATTGATTAACGGTCCACGATATATGTTCCTTTGCACCATGCTAAACGACGAGTAGCATTCAGAGTGGAGACGAAAGGCTTATCAGCAACCCCACGACCACGGTAACCCATGGAATGAAGTTCTCTGCAAATGATTACGTGTACATACAGAGGTTCCAGCATTTTTTACTCACCTGTACACTGAGGTCTTGTGCAGTACTCCGTCGATTAGCTGTAACGACTCTCCTGATACATTCTCGACGTCCTCTATCACTGATTTTCTTTGGTCTGCCGATACGTTTTGCTGCTTCAGGCACGCCATGTGTCTTCCACGTATTCAGTACATCCAAAACAGTTGACTTGATTATGCTTTAAACGCCTATGGGTTTCTCTTATGGACAACCCACTATTATAACACCCAACAATCTTTCCTTTCCTCAATATCAGTTCCACGACATTTCCAATCAACCTCACAGTGCGATATGATCGCGTTTTTTTGTACAGTTTGCAGCTGTACCGCGCATCTTAACAACGCAGCGTATCCGTTCATTTGCTTTTTTGATAGGGTGTCCGGTGACTTTTGTCAATATACAGCAGTATATTATTTCCGAACAGCTGAATACCTTTGAAGAAATTCTTTTCAGCGACAAGACTAAATCCTGGCCATAAATATTACACTGGTCACAAAAAATTAAAGACATTGTGGTTTTGAAGGGAAAACGTTATTCCAAATTTAGTGACCACTGGAGATCGGTCAGCAGCGTAGCTAGCTACGTAATATAGTATATAAATCAGCATCACAACGGGAGCTCGTGAAGCGCGCTAGCTCAGACTATAGTGCGCTGTGACATGAAATAGAGTGGCATCATGTGCTTTTCACAGATGAATCCGGTTTCGCTCTTTGTCCTGATACTCGTCGAGGACACGTGTGGAGGAGATCTGGCACACGAATGCAACCACACTATTTGCAGTCTTTCCACACTTACCAGCGGTAGTCAGTTCTGATCTGGGTGGGAGTGTGTTTTAATAGGTGTACTTCCTTGTGTGTTTGTCGGGGCTATACCAATGCCTCAGTATATCGAATCGAGATCATTGTGACATTGCTTCACACTGCTACTGGACATGAGTTTCTGTATTCCTCGATGACAATGCAACCAGTATGCCTCGTAGGTGTCAAGACGTTCTTCGACCCAGAGGTGGTGCTACTGAAAACCAGAGGTGGTGCTACCGAAAACCAGAGTGTGGTGCTACCGAAAACCAGAGGTGGTGCTACCGAAAACCAGAGGTGGTGCTACCGAAAACCAGAGGTGGTGCTACCGAAAACCAGAGAGGTGGTGCTACCGAAAACCAGAGAGGTGGTGTTACCGAAAACCAGAAGGTGGTGTTACTGAAAACCAGAGAGGTGGTGTTACTGAAAACCAGAGAGGTGGTGTTACTGAAAACCAGAGAGGTGGTGTTACTGAAAACCAGAGAGGTGGTGTTACTGAAAAACCAGAGAGGTGGTGCTTACTGAAAAACCAGAGAGGTGGTGTTACTGAAAACCAGAGAGGTGGTGTTACTGAAAAACCAGAGAGGTGGTGTTACTGAAAACCAGAGAGGTGGTGTTACTGAAAAACCAGAGAGGTGGTGTTACTGAAAACCAGAGAGAGGTGGTGTTACTGAAAACCAGAGAGGTGGTGTTACTGAAAACCAGAGAGGTGGTGTTACTGAAAACCAGAGAGGTGGTGTTACTGGAAAGCCAGAGAGGTGGTGTTACTGAAAACCAGAGAGGTGGTGTTACTGAAAACCAGAGAGGTGGTGTTACTGAAAACCAGAGAGGTGGTGTTACTGAAAACCAGAGAGGTGGTGTTACTGAAAACCAGAGAGGTGGTGTTACTGAAAACCAGAGAGAGGTGGTGTTACTGAAAACCAGAGAGGTGGTGTTACTGAAAACCAGAGAGGTGGTGTTACTGAAAACCAGAGAGGTGGTGTTACTGAAATGCCGAGATATGGACATTCTCCGGAATTTGCCATTTTGTATATATAGCAGTGCTACTTTGTTATGTGCAAAAAAATGCACTATAAATTGTTTTTGTAAATGCACTCTTTATCGCTTGTGTTACGTTAACTCACCGATATTATTCCAGTGCATGTTACTTGAGTTGGATACATACAGAGGTCGGACAGAATGATAGGAAAATAAGTTTTTACGTATCTAATAGGTGTGGGACCACCTTTTGGCATTTAAAACCATCTGAATCCCTCCTTGCAATGGACGCATACAAATCCTGGATGGTGGTTAGTGGGATGTTACACCATCTTTCTTCATGCAGAAAGGTTTTATCTACCTAATAGGTGTGGGTCCACCTTTGGCATTCAAAACCGCCTGAATCCTCCCTTGGAATGGACGCATACAAATCCTGGGATGGTGGTTAGTGGGATGTTACACCATTCTTCATGCAAAAAGAAGCTTTTACGTACCTAATAGGGTGTGGGTCCACCTTTGGCATTCAAAACCGCCTGAATCCCCTCCTTGGAATGGACGCATACAAATCCTGGATGGTGGTTAGTGGGATGTTACACCATTCTTCATGCAAAAAGAAGCTTTTACGTACCTAATAGGGTGTGGGTCCACCTTTGGCATTCACAACCGCCTGAATCCTCCTTGGAATGGACGCATACAAATCCTGGATTGTGGTTGGTGGGATGTTACACCATTCTTCATGCAAAAAGAAGCTTTTACGTACCTAATAGGGTGTGGGACCACCTTTTGGCATTCAAAACCGCCTGAATCCTCCCTTGGAATGGACGCATACAAATCCTGGATGGTGGTTAGTGGGATGTTACACCATTCTTCATGCAAAAAGAAGCTTTTACGTACCTAATAGGGTGTGGGTCCACCTTTGGCATTCACAACCGCCTGAATCCTCCTTGGAATGGACGCATACAAATCCTGGATTGTGGTTGGTGGGATGTTACACCATTCTTCATGCAGAAAGAAGCTTTTACGTACCTAATAGGGTGTGGGTCCACCTTTGGCATTCAAAACCGCCTGAATCCTCCTTTTGGAAATGGACGCATACAAATCCTGGATGGTGGTTAGTGGGATGTTACACCATTCTTCATGCAAAAAAGAAGCTTTTACGTACCTAATAGGGTGTGGGTCCACCTTTGGCATTCACAACCGCCTGAATCCTCCTTGGAATGGACGCATACAAATCCTGGATTGTGGTTGGTGGGATGTTACACCATTCTTCATGCAGAAAGGTTTTATCTACCTACAGGGTGTGGGTCCACCTTTGGCATTCACAACCGCCTGAATCCTCCTTGGAATGGGACGCATACTGGATTGTGGTTGGTGGGATGTTACACCATTCTTCATGCAGAAAGAAGCTTTTACGTACCTAATAGGGTGTGGGTCCACCTTTTGGCATTCAAAACCGCCTGAATCCTCCTTGGAATGGACGCATACAAATCCTGGATGGTGGTTAGAAATGGGATGTTATACCATTCTTCATGCAGAAACGTTTTACGTACCTAATAGGGTGTGGGACCACCTTTGGCATTCACAACCGCCTGAATCCTCCTTGGAATGGATGCATACAAATCCTGGATGGTGGTTAGTGGGATGTTACACCATTCTTTCATGCAAAAAGAAGCTTTTACGTACCTGCAATAGGGTGTGGGTCCACCTTTGGCATTCACAACCGCCTGAATACTCCTTGGAAAGGACGCATACAAATCCTGGATTGTGGTTGGTGGGATGTTACACCATTCTTCATGCAAAAGAAGCTTTTACGTACCTAATAGGGTGTGGGACCACCTTTGGCATTCAAAACCGCCTGAATCCTCCTTGGAATGGACGCATACAAATCCTGGATGGTGGTTAGTGGGATGTTACACCATTCTTCATGCAAAAAGAAGCTTTACGTACCTAACAGGGTGTGGGTCCACCTTTGGCATTCACAACCGCCTGAATCCTCCTTGAATGGATGTGAATGCCAAAGGTGGGTCCACCTTTGCAGCATTCACAACCGCCTGAATCCTCCTTGGAATGGACGCATACAAATCCTGGATTGTGGTTGGTGGGATGTTACACCATTCTTCATGCAGAAAGAAGCTTTTACGTACCTAATAGGGTGTGGGTCCACCTTTGGCATTCAAAACCGCCTGAATCCTCCTTGGAATGGACGCATACAAATCCTGATGGTGGTTAGTGGGATGTTACACCATTCTTCATGCAAAAAGAAGCTTTTACGTACCTAATAGGGTGTGGGTCCACCTTTGGCATTCACCAACCGCCTGAATCCTCCTTGGAATGGACGCATACAAATCCTGGATTGTGGTTGGTGGGATGTTACACCATTCTTCATGCAGAAAGGTTTTATCTACCTAATAGGGTGTGGGTCCAATTTTGGCATTCACAACCGCCTGAATCCTCCTTGGAATGGACGCATACTGGATTGTGGTTGGTGGGATGTTACACCATTCTTCAAGTGCAGAAAGAAGCTTTTACGTACCTAATAGGGTGTGGGTCCACCTTTTGGCATTCAAAACCGCCTGAATCCTCCTTGGAATGGACGCATACAAATCCTGGATGGTGGTTAGTGGAGATGTTATACCATTCTTCATGCAGAAACGTTTTACGTACCTAATAGGGTGTGGGACCACCTTGGCATTCACAACCGCCTGAATCCTCCTTGGAATGGATGCATACAAATCCTGGATGGTGGTTAGTGGGATGTTACACCATTCTTCATGCAAAAAGAAGCTTTTACGTACCTAATAGGGTGTGGGTCCACCTTTGGCATTCAAAACCGCCTGAATCCTCCTTGGAATGGACGCATACAAATCCTGGATGGTGGTTAGTGGGATGTTACACCGTTCATGCAGAAAGAAGGTTTTACGTACCTAGTAGGGTGTGGGACCACGTTTGGCATTCAAAACCGCCTGAATCCCCTCTCTTGGAATGGACGCATACAAATCCTGGATGGTGGTTAGTGGGATGTTATACCATTCTTCATGCAGAAACGTTTAACGTACCTAATAGGGTGTGGGACCACCTTGGCATTCACAACCGCCTGAATCCTCCTTGGAATGGATGCGTACAAATCCTTGGATGGTGGTTAGTGAGATGTTACACCGTTCATGCAGAAAGAAGGTTTTACGTACCTAGTAGGGTGTGGGACCACCTTTGGCATTCAAAACCGCCTGAATCCTCCTTGGAATGGACGCATACAAATCCTGGATGGTGGTTAGTGGGATGTTACACCATTCTTCAGTGCAGAAACTGCCCCAGGTCCTTGAGAGATGCAAGATAAGGATAACGGGATCTTACTCTGTTTTCCAACACAATGGCTTAATGATATTTAAGTCTGGTGTTTGGGAGGCCAAGGAAAGGTGTGAAAGTTTGTCCTCGTGTTCCCGGAACCATGAATGGACATTCAGAGTTCTGTGAATTGGGGCGTTCTTGGTAGATGGCATCCTCAGACAGGAAACAATGCCTGAGCCATTGGATGGACTTGGTTGGCCAAAATGGTTTCATACGCCCTGCCAGTCATTCGTCCTTTCAAGGTGATTAAGGGATCTGCTGAAAACCACGATATGATCGCTCAGAGCATGACAGAACCACCACAATCTACACTGTTAGGAGCAGACAGTTCGGGTTGTACGCTTCTGACGGTGTTTCCCACACGCAAACACGCCCTTCGGTGGGGAATAGTGTGAATGTGGATTCATCCGACCATATTACACGTTTCCATACATCGGCAGTCGACGTTGTATGCTCCTGACACCACTGTCGTTGCCGTTGTGCATTCACCCGGGTCACCAGAGGTTTTGGCAATACCAGCTCTGGTTACGAATATCTTGTTTGCGCAGCTCCTTGCGCACTGTTGTCTTCGTTGATTGTGGGGTCTGGAGATAGAGATTGAGCTCCGCGCTAATTTTCGGCGCATTTGTCCTCTTATTAAGGGTAATAATCCTTCTTTAATGCTCTCCTGTCTCTGTATCAGTCAGGGTCGTTTTCCACCGTATTCTTGTGTTTCGCAGACGAGGTTTTGCCACGAACACGGTATGCTGTCATGACTCTAGACACAGTAGCTCTCGATGACGTCACTACCCTGGCGACTGCTGTCATGGAGGCACCAACTAGGCCGGCCACCAACAATTAGTCCCCTCTTTCAAAGTCCGTTATGTCACTTATTTCATTGTCACCCTGAAACAAATTTCGCAACAAAAGACTTTGAATACACTTAGATCAGATCATATGTAGAGGATTTTAGGTAGGGAGTGCCTGGCCCCAGGTCTTAAAAAAAAAACAACCCTTAGAAATAAGAAGCTAGGAGATTTAGGCTAGAGTGTCCGTTAGGATTTAGGTAAGGTATGTATGACCCCAGGTCTTAAGCAACCCTTAGAAATAGGAAGCTAGGGGATTTGGGCTAGAGTGTCCGTTAGGATTTAGGTAAGGAGTGTCTTGACCCCAGGTCTTAAACAACCCTTAGAAATAGGAAGCTAGGGGATTTGGGGCTAGAGTGTCCGTTAGAGATTTGTGGTAGGGAGTGTCTGACCCCAGGTCTTAAACAACCCTTAGAAATAGGAAGCTAGGGGATGTGGGCTAGGAGTGTCCGTTAGGATTTAGGTAAGGAGTGTCTGACCCCAGGTCTTAAACAACCCTTAGAAATAGGAAGCTAGGGGATTTGGGCTAGAGTGTCCGTTAGGATTTAGGTAGGGAGTGTCTGACCCCAGGTCTTAAACAACCCTTAGAAATAGGAAGCTAGGGGATTTGGGCTAGAGTGTCCGTTAGGATTTAGGTAGGGAGTGTCCTGACCCCAGGTCTTAAACAACCCTTAGAAATAGGAAGCTAGGAGATTTGGGCTAGAGTGTGCGATGGGAAAGAGACACGGAAGAGGTAGAAAGGGGGGAGGAAGACGCCCTTATTTATTACCGGGGGGGGTAGGGGCAGCACCCGGGGTCCGACGGCTTAACGTGCCCACTCGACGCACGGCGGGTATATTTAGTGGTCTGAACGTTCGTACCTGCCCAGGATCGAACCTGATAGGATCTTGGAGTTTCTAAACAAAGCTATTACAACCAAAAAAGTGGTGGTTACTTTTGCGTATTGTGACGTACCCAGCTGTATTAAAAGTCACGTCTCTGAGCGTGGTGTTCACGTGATTCTGACCAATCCCTGTACATCCTTCCATTTCATGCAATATCTCTAACCTTTTGTGAGCCAGTGTATTTAAGTTAACTGGATGTTCGATTTAATGATATTGGCGGAAAGCAAAACGAAGGTTGTATTTCTTAAACTGCACGAAGAATAGGTAATTCCGAACTTCATCGAGCCAAAAGAAAGCTTTCAACAGCCTGTCACAAATAACGTCTCAAGCAGAAAAGTGGATGGCATGAAATATGTAAACGCAATACGAGAGATTTATGACAAGTGGAGTTCTGTTCCCTTGAAAACAATGAGCGGATGAATTGCCTTCAGTTGTTGAGCATTATATCTTTGCACTCACGCGGCATTCAGCATTTCATCTCGTTTCTAAACGTCCTTTATTATTTTTGCAGAGCTCAATAGCGATCCAAATATCACGTTACCTGTCATAAAAAATGCACACATCGGTTAACTTGGATTTTTAGATCGAATGTAAAATTTCCACTTTCGCGAGAAACTATTTAAGTAAGCTACCTTTCGAAGTACAAGGTGTGACCGCCGATGGCCAAGTGGTCAACGTTCGTGTCTGCCACGGAGAAAGACTTCGGGTTCGATCCCAGGCAGGTACGAACGCTCGAACCGCTAAATATTAGCCTTGCGTCGGACCCTGAGTACTGCCCCCCCCCCCCGGTAAAAAATAAGGGCGTCTTCCTCCCCCTTCCAAAACCAACCTCGCTTCCGTGTCACTTTCCTATCGGGCACTCTAGCCCAAATCTCCTAGCTTCCTATTTTTAAGGGGGTGTTTAAGACCTGGGGTCAGACACTCTCTTCCTAAAATCTTCTTCTACATATGATATGATAAGTACAAGGTGTGGATAAAAAAGTGTGATTGGACTGCCTCTGTTATTAAAAACAATGCAGGGAAGCTCAGTTCTGATCAGTCTGAAAACGTAGGACTGCGACTTGCAGATCGGTGAATTGAAATGAGCTAGTCTAGTATGGTTTCAAAGCGTTTATTTAATTTGTTATAGTCAAAATAGGTCTATGATATGAAAAGTAGCTCAAGCATCATTTTTACAAATAA